>ML685816.1:3518955-3596711 GCA_007922175.1 Pelusios castaneus
TAGCTAATTTCTTTTATGATTATGAAGGAATGTATTTTTAAAGAAATAATTAATGATTTGCTTCTATTAAACTCTCATAACAAGAGAGAATTCTTGTACATACAAAAATGAGGCTTATCTTCATGTTTTTTGACAACCGAGTCAATGACTCAATTCAGACCTCTTTGTAATATAGTTGAAAAGTGAGCCCCTTTTAAAGTGAAGGAAAAATAAATATGGTATGGTAGACATAATTTCAGCTGGCTTTCCAGCAACAAGCTTTTCTGCTAGATGTGCTGATATCTACATAGTAATCATTTACTTTTTTAAAATCTGTGCTGCTCTCTTGAGCTTAATACGGAATGTGGCCTTTGCCAGTATAGGTAAAGAGTGGTGTAGGCTGGGCTTGTGAAGTCTTTTCTTAGTCCCTTCTCAGGCAAAACTCTAAGAATTTTGCCTGAATATGGACTGAGTAAAGTCTTCAGATTGGAATGTGATTTTGAAAACAAAAGAATCCCCCAAATCACCTTCCCTGACAACAATTCATCAAGAAAGGTATGTTAATAGATGATCATCACTACATTGGAGGTACCTGTGACAAGTATATTCCCAATAAACTCATTTAGTAGCCTATGATTGATTAGGAGAGTTGACCCATCATAAAGATTATTAGGACCTATAGGGGAAAAATACCCATACTGTATATAATAAATACAGAAAGCTAACCAATCACAAAGCAAACTTTAAACCAAACCTTAAGACAGCAAGATAAATGAAAAATCTTTCACTTTACTATTGCTGTAACATGAAATACAGAAAAACAGTGTGTTGTTCTAGGAACACTATTTTGATCAAACTTATCCTCGTTTCCATTAAAAAATTGGAATGTGAATTATAGACATGATTAAACAGTATGCAATTTTTAAAAAACAACATTGGTCATACCAAGTTCTAACAAGACCCATTTAAAAACATAGCGGGATAAAAATTATCTTTTTGTCTCAATGCTAATTATATAGTAGTTATTTCCTCCAAAGAAGTTGGAGAGTGGAGGAGTCATTGCTACAAACCCCCCTAATAATGTATAGGGATGAAAAGGGAGTCAATTGCTTGTCTCCTGTTATTTGTAATGAGCTATTAAGTGATGTGAAATGGGAATAAGCACTCTTCCTGGGTGTCTGGGAACATCTCCTCTCCCTCTCCCCTTTCACCCAAAATATATCTGCAATAAAAACCAGCTATGAGAATACTAATATCCTTTTTTCCTGATATTGTTAGAAAATCTCTCATAAGAATATTAGCTGCAAACAAAATCTGTCATTTGTTTAATCCTACAAAGCTGTATCTATTATAGATGCATGCATAAATACTGTACATATTTTTCAAATTGTGTTATTTTTCTCTCCACATAAAATTAACTTCTCAGGGACTTTTTTTGCAAACTTTAAGGCTGGATTTTTAGTTGAGTGTAATTGTGGGGACACGGGGGTTATTGGCTGGATCCTGCAAAGTATTTAAGCGTGTGCTGCAGCTCTTCACTGGACTAGGGCTGTGCAGAATCAGGGCACTGATACTTTCAAAACAGATGCAAAGTTTTTTTCAGATTTGTCATCAAGGCACCAATATTTTCAGAACTGCCAATTGTGCATGCACTTAACCCGAGAATATCGCGCGGGGGGGGCGGGGGAGAAGAGCGAGTGCACATCTATAGTAATAAGTGAATTTCATTGCTTGCATGTACAACTTAGAGGGTAAGGAAGTTGTATAGATACAGCAGTGTACTAAACAATCCGATTTTCAGTATATCCACAGCACCAGTCTTTGATGCACACGTGTATACAGAAGCATCCAGCATGGGTGTATTAGCATATAGGCAATTCTTAAGAGAAGGTTGCGTCTTTGGAAGGATATTATGGTAGTAATGACCTTATGCACCAATGGCATGACATAACTGGATTGAGTTGGATTTTCCAACCGTCTTATTAACTCTATAACTGCAGATTAAAAAACCCACACAAATCACTATGTCTGGAACAGATGATCTGCTGCCTGCTGTGGGAAGCTGGCCGCAGCTTCTTTGATGCACTGAACCACTTTTTATGTATTACTGTTAGTCTGTGATGTTTTTCTATCTTTATTCTTTGTAATAACAATGAGACACTGGAACTTTAATGCCCTGTAGCTGTGATCTAAATCCTGTACTTTTCTGTGTCTTCTTTTCCTCTCTTTCATTTGCCTCCATCTAAAGTTGAACATTGATCTCTGTGGTGCAGACTACACAACAACTTCAGGTGAGTTTATTACTGACTGTGAGCAAAAAAATATAATTAGGAGTGCGGACCTTAGTTGATGACTCAACTGCTATCTAGCTTTGATGTGAGCCTAAGTACTTAATCACACTGTGGATGAACCATACATAGTCAAACATGTCTACATATAACAAGACTCCGTAGACATTTTTTCAGTTCCTGTGTAAAATGTCTTCATTGATAAAAGTACTTCCTAGTTTTAGAGTTCTCCAAATAAGTAGGCCACTGTCACCAAAGTCAAGTTATCTCCACAATGGAATGAGCAACCTTGTTTCTAACACCTGTTCTCCCTCAGCCCAAGTATCTTTTGTTGACTGCGACCATTACTCACATCGCCAAATATCTGTCAATCTCTTGCCATTGCACTGCTCAAACAACTTTTTTTCCTGTCTGGAACTACAAATGCCCAAATGTTATGTAAAATATCCCATAAATAAAAGTTCAGGAGAAGTGAATTTGTATGGCAGAAGATTAATATTTTATTAGAAGTGATAAAAATGTGTATAGAAGACATGGTACAGAGCAATAAAATAAGATTGTAAGACAAGAAGGTTCAAGAAGCCTAAGGTAGCCTCAGACAGTCAGGTATAATAAGATGGGGAATACACACTAAAAGAAAAGGTCACATCGTAAATTATAGAGTAGTGAACCTGTGGCAACAAAGTGATGAAAGAGAACTGAACAGAAGTGAGGAAAGAAAATACAAGTACAATAGGACAAGAAAGCAGGGCAATTGGGTAAGATAACTGGAAGTTAGCAAACCGAGCACTTGGAAAGACGTATGGAAGAGGACACACAGAGAAAATTAACTTCATGTACCAGCCTCAGTTTGTAGTATGCTGAATACTTTTTAAGGAAAGCTGGTGTTTCACAGCTGGATCTTGTTAGCAGGCTGGGGCCTGGAAAGACAGAGCCAATTTCATAGATAGGGTGCAGATCCCAGTGACCAATAGAGGCTTTATTTTACAATGGAAGCTCTTACTGGATAGGTGGCTTTCCTGCTATCAGAATAGGAGTCTTTACAAGTCCAGAGGCAGAACATGTATATCTATTTAACCTTTAAGTTCTTCAGCGCAGGGACAACAGTGCATAGTATAATCTGGTCTTGGTCCAGGGCTGGGTTCCTCATTACTACTTTAACACCCACATCTCCCCACACTCAGAGTAATTAGGACCTGATCCTGCTCCCACTAAGGTCAATGAGAATTTTGCCTTTGATTTCAGTGGAAGCAAGACCAGGCATCTAGCTGTCGCACACTCATGAGTACACCATGCCAAGTTATATCCAGAAGAACAACATTAATTTTGACTTGAAAGCAGAAAGGTGGGACAGTATAAATGCACATGCTTTAAAAGTGTTTATATTGGCCAGGTCCCCAATCTGTAATAAGGAGAATTAGTAGTGTGTTATGGTGGGAATAACACCTTAAAACACTGGGGCATTTTCCCCCATTCATAAAAATCTATAAGATAAAATATTCACAAGTATACTATCTAATATACTATGCAAACCTAACAAGCCTTAGTTTGAAATAATTGCTTTTTAGGATTTGCTTTTTAGGACAGTATTGTTGACATTATTTCCCTGCACTTATGTGGCAATCCCTGTCATTTCACTATGAAGATTTGAGTCATGTAATAGTAGGTTCATTCCCTTTTGTTTATCTTAAGTGGAGTTTACTAAACAACCAAGATTTGTAACTAAATTCTTTGCAAAGAACTCTAAATTCATAATTAATATCTTTATTCCCATGCCACATATTCTATTGGGGTTTCATTTTTCATTGCATTACAACTCATTTTACATTAAAGTTTGAAATGACCATTATCAGTGCCCTATAGGCAAATTCAGTAAGAATCAATTGGGTTGTAAATAATTCAGCTTAAATATGTAAATAAACTGGGTAATTGTTCTTATTAAATAAAGTACATTTCATTATGATATAGCTGTTTCAAATAGTTCCAGAAACTTAATTTAAAAAAGATTTCTTCCCCAATTGCTTCTTGTCTACTAATGATTTTCTGACAAAATACTTTTTCTAATTTCCCACATGATACACTCAGCTGTTAGGCTCTATTAGTCTCATGTCATTTTCCTTTAAAAAATGTAGGGCCTTATTCTCAGCTAGTGTAATTTAGTGCCCCATTAATATCAGTGTAGCTTACTGAATTTATACTATCTGAGGATTTAAATTTTTAAAGGTGTCTAAACATGAAAATAAGCATCTAGTGGGATTTTCAAAAACTGCTAGGTGCCTAACTCCCACTGATTTCAATGGGAGTGACGCATTAGGGCACAGCTAGAAATCCCACTAAATATTCATCTATACCTTTAGTAACTACAATACCTTTAAAAGTCTGGCTCCTGGCCCATGTAAGCAGTTGATGTGAAATACAAAAGCAGCCAAATTGTTCATTCTATGGACGAAAATCTTTGGGGGTTTAGGGAAAGGAGAGTGATCTTTCCCCAGACTTTTCTGTGAGGAGTGATGTTTCCCCTAAGTGGGAGATCTATAACCCAAAAACCCCAGTTCTGACCAAGCCACGGCCATCTGCATGGAGGTCTTATAACTTTTGTATTGGTTCTGAAACTTCTGCACTTCTCTCTAGCTTTCTGCTTCCTTTGAAAACCCACTCAAAAGGAAATTTCACAGCATGAAGAGTAAAGGAGGTAGTTCCTGAATTAATTTAGATGATTTACCTTACCATTAATTGTGGGTGATTGTGTGCTGCTATTGTCAACAAAGGTCCAAAAATTGTTACCTGTGTGTGTGTCTCTAAATAATTTATTCATTTGTCAGAAGTGCTAAGAATCAAGGGTTCTCTTTGAGTTCATGTCAATATCTGGGTTAACAAAATATGAAAATAACAGTATATGAAACATGTCCACAATTCTCATGCCAAATTCTGAATGTCTAGTCTTCAATGGGGATAAGTATCATAATATTAGTTACTCCATATCAACAAACAGGGAATTCTTCCAATTTTTATGGGCTTGTAGAAAAGTGACAGAACATCAGAAGTGAATAAACCAGTAAAACTGGAAGGAGTTTGAAATTGATTCAACTTTCTGAATCCTAAACTGATCCTTTAGTCCAAAGCCCAGAGCTGGGTTATTGGAACAAAATGAGCTTCGAGGGGTAGTTATACCTCTCCTCCTTCTGTTGAGAAACTGAAGCTACAGTAAACTAAGATAATGAGATGATGAAACAAGTACAGTATCAGAATGTTGTCATGTGACTATCCAGACAGAGGAGTTACTTTTGCTTTACACTGGTAGCCAGTAGGGAATCTGGCCCACTAAGTTTGTATGATTCAAGTTCTGTTCAGTTCTGCCTTTTCAAGACCAGCTCCATTTCCCCCCCCCCCCAAACTATTCTCCCAGACTTCTAGAA
This sequence comes from Pelusios castaneus, assembly GCA_007922175.1. NCBI lineage: Eukaryota > Metazoa > Chordata > Testudines > Pelomedusidae > Pelusios > Pelusios castaneus. The sequence continues at coordinate 3,524,639 of ML685816.1, forward strand.
ATTGTAAGAAAGAATATCTTGAGAAGCATTAACATTACTTTTATTCCAGAATTGATGCAAAAGTCTTCCAGACAACACAGATATCTAATACACTTGATGTGTTGAAAAGAAGATTTTAATCTTCATAGAACACATTTTTTCTTTCAATCACTGATTGTTCTTTGTCTAGGGAAAAACCTAGCAACGGTAATCAGAGGAAATTTGTTTAGTGCTTCCATCAAATTGTAAGCTATTGCCTATCCAACACTTAAGATGCATTGAAGTATATTTTGAAGCATAATTACACTTCTGTCTTGGTCCTAGTAAAGTTCTGGTCCAAAATGTGTCACAGTATAATCGTGCACGTTTGGTTCACTATAACATCTCCAACAGTAAAACACATGAGAAAAACTTGTTTTGAATGAATAACTTCTCTGCCCTGTCACAAATGCTAAAATACAAAGGAAAAGCTAGTGATGCTATAGGCATTTGTTTCAAATACATATCCAAAGTAAATCAAATATTAGGAGACTTACAGTAAGTGTTGCTAAATCAAAGCATGCCTATCTTCAAAATATGAATAGAGTCCTGCAGATCCACGAGTATCCACTTCAGATCCGCAGGTATCCGGATCGATGGATGCAGATATCTACAGACCAATTGTTGCCAATTGGAGCTCAGATAGACTCTCATAGACTCATAGACTTTAAGGTCAGAAGGGACCAGTACGATCATCTAGTCTGACCTCCTGCAAAATGCAGGTGTGGATTCTGTTTTTATCTGCCCAGGGTGCGATCGCTGTAGCTGCTGCTGTGATCTGTGTCAGCAGTACACAGGGAAACAAGGAAGCACTCTAACCAATCCCAGCTCAGCTCTGGTTGTGGTCTGCCAGCCTATCAGAGTCTCAGTCACAGCAGGCTGGGGCTTGGAGAGCCATCGCTCACTCCGTCAGTCAGCATGCTGGCCTTTGATGGCTTATTCTCTAGGCAGGCCTCACCCATTTCTTCCTTTTCTTGTTTGCAGTTCGCATGCCATGCTCCAATCAGAGATTTCATTGGCGGCCAAGGAAATCTGATTGACAGCACAGCACGCGAACCGCATAAAACTTGTAAAAGTATAGTTATAACTAAAACACAAATCTTCAATAAAATGGGCTATTATTCCTCAGACTCCCCATTGAACAGAGTTAATTCTGAGGACAGAATTTGTTCCATAGGAAAGGTGAAATACTGATCAGAGACTGTGATTTATTGTCTGGGATGTGGATAGGTTGTCCTTCTGTGACCACTTTTTGTTTTGTTTTGTTTTAAAAAAAAAAAAAAAAAGAGTTGAGGACAATCCTAGATAAATTGAAAAACTTGCCAGGGATGACAATAAAAAGAAACTGCCATTTTGCTTTCTGAGTTTGTGGATTCTGTGGAGCAGAGAATCTTTCTGCGTTTATGCTGCACCTAGCACAATGGGCTCCTGGTCCATAAGAAGGGCTCCTTGGCTATGTCTACACTGGCAAGTTAGTTCGAATTAAGGAAGCTTAATTTGAACTAACTTAAGCCATGGCTACTCTAGGCTTTCATTAGTTCGAATTAAGGGGTTCCTTAATTCGAACTAATACATTCGAATATGCTATTCGAACTCAGGTTTCATTCGAACTAGTTAGTTCAAATTAACCGATGTGGCCATGTTAGTTGGAACTAATTGCTTAGTTCGAACTAACCGGCCCATTGAACTCAATGCAATTCGCTAATTCGAACTAAGCAAGTGCCATGAATGGCACTTGCTTAGTTTGAACTAAATTTTGCTAGTTCGAATTACGTTAATTCGAACTAACTAAAATTTATTCGAATTAATTAATTCAAACTAACTTTAGTAAATGTAGACATAGCCCTTGATTCTAACACAATACAAATAAATAATACTAAAATACAATAACAGACTTTTTGTTTAGTTGACGTAATCGATAGTTGCAAAAAGTGCCCAAAAATAAATGACTCTGATAAGGAGAGTGAGAAGCGCCTGTTACGGCTGCAGCTGCTAATAATTTATAACGTGATTTTAGCTTGCATTCAGTTTTACTGTACTTGTGTTGCCTCAGATAATTCATTTGAAGGAATAAGTTTTTATTGCGGCTATTAAATGCTTAACTCCAAAAGCTTTTGGAAACAGTAAAAATAAGCTAACGTATCATCCTTCTCTAAACTGCGTTTACATAGTACACATTCATATTTATATTTCAAATTTCCTTTGTGCACAATGTGAAGATCTGATTTCCTTCTGAGTTTGTTAGTGTAGCTGCGCAATCCTCTGTCTTGCAAAGAAGAAAGTCATTTCAAAAGCAACTGATAGTCTTGGGTATTTTTGTTTATTTTCTTGAAAGTGGCTTATTATCTTAGTTTCAATTTTAAACAGTGTGAACGCAACAGAAAGTTCACTGGTGGGGATGGAAGCTGCTTTGTCTAAATTTGAACTGTAGGCACCAAAACGCCAAGAATAATAATCTCTTGCAGGTTAGTTTCCAGGCTCTATGCCACAGCTTTACATGTGAATCGTTCAGTCAGAGCACAGGAGCACTTAGTTCAGAAGACAATCCGTTTTAGTGGTACTCCTCATATATATTACAATAGAGTAGACTGCTCCCGTTTGCTCTCTGGATTGGTGCAAACCTCCCCTTTTTGTAATGAGTGTGGCAAGAAAGGTCAGGTGAGGGATTGCTTAAAGGAAACTACTGCAGCCCCACAACTCTACCACACATGACAGTTCACATTCACCTCTTCCCTGGCCTGTCTGTGCTTCCCCACCAAGTACCACAGTGACTGCATCAGAGCTGAACTTGTGCTGCCTAAGGGGTAATGGTCTGCAAGTTCTGATTCAGCAAGGTATGCAGCGAAGTGTCCTCCACTCCACTGAGGCAGGGATATAATTTTCTTCATAGTTCCTTTGGGTGCGTCTACTCTTGTAAATTAAGTCGACTTCAGCTTGCTTAATTCAACTTAATTTACTCTGCGTCTACACTACACTTTCCTTAAGTCGACTTAAGCAAGCTGCTTAAGTCAACTTAAGGAAAATTAAGTCGACTTTACTAAACCTGCTTTTAAGTCCACTTTTGGCTTAAGTCGACTTTCTAAAGTCGACTTAAGCCAGTGTAGACCTGGATTAGCCCTAAATCGACTCTAAGTCGATTTAGGGCTCTCCAGGACTCCCCCACTGCCCTCCCTGTTGGGGGGGGGTGGCATAGGGAGAGCCTGGCATGCCCCCCCACAGGGCAGGGCAGAACCCACCCTGCCCCTATGGCCTGCCAGTGTCCCTGTCCCTCTTTGCCCCATTGTACCCAGGTACAATGGGGCAAAGGCTGAGCCCCCTGGCACATGGCAAGGGTGCCCCCCGCCACCGTGGACGTGTCCCAGGTCCACCTAGCCCCTACAAGTCGACCTAGGCGTCCAGTGTGGACGCTGTAGGTCGACTTTGTAGGATCCCCCCAAAGTCGACTTAAAATTTAAGTGTAGACATAGCCTCTAAGCCTAAAAGTTCAGGCGAAATCTTCAAAGGCACCAAGACAAGTTCAGCCCCAAATTCTCATTGTCAGCCAAAGGGAGGTGGGCTCCCAAATCCCATTCATGCCTTTGAAAATCTCCCCCTTTATAAATTGCATGCAGCATTTCCAAACCATACAGAAATTGCTCAGGTGAAATTGCTCAGGTGAACATGGAAATGCAGACCTTTCTAGGTAATGTAAGGTACATGTGATGCTACAATGAAATAATTTTTACTGTAGATATATTTTGTGTCTTATCCTGCAAACTTGCATGTCTTCTTTTGGATTTCTACCATATTTCATGGTGGTCTTACCAGCAACTCCAAACATTTCTTGTGTATTTCATTTTTGTTCACTTAATAAAATCCGTTGCTTGTGGCAATGACACATTCTAAATGTAATGTGTCGATACTCAGACAGCTGTCTAGTGATGAATATAGTGCAGAGAAGTGTCTTAGTTATGCACATGCAGTATAACTCATTTTTATTAGATCAGTCAGGGTCTAAATAGATGCAACTCCAAAATGGTTATTGATTTGAATACATGGCAAAATACTACTTTGTGCTTTTTCCCTATCATAATAAATGTATTTGCCTTCAGCTTTCCATGTCCTTGTCAAAAATATTCAGCATTCTTCAATCTGTTGCCAGCCTGTCCACCTCTGCACAGCTAGATTGTTTAAATATTATTTTCTCATTAGTCTCCAGGAGTCCAACTCCACAGCCAAGCCAGCCAATAGGAGTTTCACTTGGCAAAAGACTCCATTATCAGACATAAGGCTGTGTTGTTATTTCCAGAGAAAAGTGAGGGTAGAGGTTTGGAAGGAGGGAAGCTGAGATTAAAGAATCACAAGTGCAGATGATGTGTGAGATCTAAATAAGAATCGCCAACTTTTCAAAGATGTACTCGGGCGGAGTGGGTCTGGTTTTTCTCTCATGCTCCTGTAAATCAGGAGTAACTCTACTGATGTTGACGGAGGTAGAGAAGTGTAAAAGTAAAAGCAGACAGAGGTATGATGATCCAAGGCTACTCCAAGTTTCACCAGCTTGTAATGGCCCATAGGGGCTGTTATGTTATCTGGAGCTCTCCAAATAGTAACATAAAGGCTAGGCTGTCACTAGCCCCTGATATACACCCTGTGCTGGGGTGAGCAGCAGGAGGAAAAAGGACAATTTAGTGTGGATCATGATATATGCCTAGAAGGGAATATTTTTAATATAGATGTGTTTGTATTTCCTTAGCTCCTTCCAATGTTTTTTTTTAGACGCAGAGAGAAAAGGAACAAGTAGTTCATATTCTGAGAAAGTCTCTGAGCACTGTCTTGATTCAGCTCCAAACATTAACTTCCTCAGACTTGCCCATCCTTACTCTGTGTCCATATCTGTTATATAGGATATCATCCTAAACACAACTTGAACTATTTACTTTCCTGGGTACATAGCATTATTTACAAAGGTCAGTGGCAGATTAATGGCCTCCTGAAGTGGATGAACATTGGCTAAAACATTGCATCTGAGTAGGACCATGGTTCATTTGTGCTTACTCTTTCAGGATCGCCTCAGCCTTAAAATGAAACAGAACAGAGGCAGACTTCATTCTGCATGCTATAATTAAGTTGAACTTTAGCCAGAAAAGAAAGGTTGAATAAGCATAGAAATAAAAACAAAGAATGCGATTCAACAGAATCTGGAAACACTAACTCAAAATTGTATTGATCTGGAACATAGGATTTTTTCACAAGTTACATTTCAGTGGAATAATTGTAATTCTCTTATTACTTTAGCCCTAAAACAATACTGTTTATGTTTTATTTTATCCTAATAGTTGCTGGTTTTGCAAGGAAATAAGAGGAGGTACTCAAAAATCAGAATCTCTCTTCAGTGGCAAATTGCAAATATCAATTTCTTTGTATTGATATTTTTATATCATTAGAAATTAAAGTTTAATTAGTAGCTGCTTCATATTAAAGCATTTGGATATTACAAAATGACATCCTATTTCTGAAGTTCTATTTTAATTAAAAAATAAACTTAACATTAGAGAGACAGTTTTACCCTGTAAAAACTAATAAAGGTCACTGTAAATTAAATATTTTAATGGTGTACATATATGGAATTCAATGACGGACTGCATTAATGGAAGATGTATGTATAAAGAAAAAAACAGGTCCCCATAAACTGTGGTCAAAGCTAACCAGTTTGACTAAAATCATGACTCTGTTGAAGACAACAGAAAATTTGCTGTGGACTTCAATGAGGCTAGGATTTAAGTCTTTGAGTTTAGAGTGAGAGGCACTTTACAAAAAAAGGAAGAGAGGTCATAATGGAAATTCATTGAAGTAGATCTCAACAGAGGCTCAGAACTGTGATGGCAGGGGTTGAACACGTTGGCATATGCACTGAAAGCAGTTGGGAAATCAATGGGAGGCAGGTGCTGAAGTGTTTTTGAAATTTTCACTAAATGCCTTTAAAATTGTCCTCAGTTTTTTGTTTTGTTTTGAAGAAGAAAATCATGGGAGTTAGGAGCCAGAATGCAACAGCTGTAATACAGGGATAGCATTAAAATAGACAATCATGGTAAAGAGGCTGTCTCTGGTACCAAGAAGCTGATTTCAGTGGGAATTGTGGATGCTATAATCAATCAGCCTGTCTTTCTGTTTAATCTCTTTATTTATGCCATACTCATCACTATGGTATCTGAGAGCCCTACAATATTACAATCTGTATGCAGACTTGAGTTCTCTCCTCCTTTCTAGCTGAAAAGGAACAACTGAGCAGAAATTCCATTCGTTTCTTTTCTCTCATGTTCTGCAAAGAAGCGTGGACAAAATGTGGCCTTTTTTTTGGTCTTTTAAAGACATGAGTAGCGTTATGAGAAGATATGAGAAGATTATAAAAAAGAAGTGGATCTTTGCTTTGTATCCTGAGGGATGAAAATTTTCTGATCATCCAAACTTCATGTAGATGAGAGTCCTCCAGGCCTGCCATTATGAGCCAATATCTGAGGGTCAAATGGATTGAAAACTTTGATAGTAGGAGTGAGGACGGTAGCCACTGAAGGAGTGGTGGTCATTTTATCAAGAGTAGTGTGGTCCTGTCAATTTGTATTTGCCAACAGCTCAGATGTTGTATGCTATGTAAGCTGAGATTTTTAAGTCTTGGTTTCATGCCCAAGTACAATGAATTTCTATAATCAAACCTGGAGGTTATGAAAACATAATTGTAGGATTTGATGGAGTAGGTTGAAATTGGCATAATTACAGCTTTTGCCCTGTTAAGTCACAGTAACTCTAAGATAGTTCCGAAAGTTTGCCTCTGATAAACAAATAAGCAAACAAACAACACTAGCCATAACACATAGTTCTAGGACTCCTCTTCCATTCCCCTCTTTTATCAGAGTAGAGGACCAGGCCTTCTCCCTGGAGTTTCTCAACCAAATAAAAAGTGAAACAAAAACACATTAAAAACATCTTTTACCACTTCCCCAAGCTTGTACTTTACATCTATCCTGCTTGCTCCCCAGCTGTCCATTCTCTGCAGAACACTGTGTCTCTGGGGTTATCTGCCTGGAGTCTTGGCCACAGTCTGGATCTTCCGTTCCCATCTGTTCCTAAAGGCTGTCTGCCTTCAGGTTGACCTTTTCACAGGCCCACTATAGGAGTTTCCTTCACTCCTGCTGCCCCCTCCTGTCAGAGCTGGTCCCATGTGTTAATGCCTCCTGATTCTATCTTTCCTCTACATGCCACTAGTAAATGGCATGTATGCTGGGTGTAGCTACACACTGAAGCACAAAAACCACTGCATCCACACTGGTGTGTAGCTACACATGTCAGTGAAAGGCTCAGTCAGGGAGCAGACATTGAGTAAAAGCTTCAGCAGTTCCCTAATACCAGAGCTTTTCCCTGGGGTTGGAGTCTTTCCCTGGAGCAGACAAAGGAGAGGCTCCAGCAGTGGGGAGGCAGCAGGGAAAGGTTGAGCCTTTTCCAGTTGCCTCTCAACTACTGGTGTCCTTTCCTGCTAGATATGTGGGTAGATGAATTATAATTTGATAATAAGGAGGCAGCAAAACTCGTAGCTCCATGCTGAACCTTTATTGAGCAGAAGACAAACAGGTTTTCCTAACACTAAAACAACCTACCCTTCTATCATTGTGGCAACCCCAATGACCTAAGGAAATCCAGGACACCACATTTTCCTTTAGAGAGAAAGGGTTCCAGCAGCGGGACACTACGCTGCTCAAAATAGCAATGGGGCAGAGGGAGTACACATGGGAAAGAAAGGAGCATGTAGCATGTGAACTCACTTACATACTTACATCCTTCAGACGTGCATTAAGTCCTTTAAGCTACACTGCTGTTCATATCCATGTTGGTGGCTATTTGAGAATGTACACTGCATGTCCTGAAAAAAAAAATGCAGTGTAGACATACTTTCAGTTAAATGGCTTCCTGGAGTTCTTCCCTAGAGGTCCAAGTCCAGCCTTTTTTGTCAGGGCTCACCATCAGCACTTGCCCCCCACCCTCGCTGCCAAGAGGATGGTTAGACAATGAACTCCAAAGCTAAATGCACAAGTTTCCCACAGCTTGAGCTAAAGAGCCAGGCTTAGTTGCTGCGGACTGGGCATGCATCTTCTGTGCATGAGGCACACAGAGAAAGATGTAATGCCCACCGGGTTACACAAGTGCTTAGGGTTCAGAACTCCCCAACTTTGACTGTCCTATTCATGGAACAGTAGCTGGATTAGACTGTTACCTCATAATTTCATTTGATTAGAAGAAAAATGAACAATTATTTCTTGGAAGGGTGCAGTGTAGATCATATCCCAGAGATAATTAAAAGGACATAATGGATACTTACCTGGAGGAGTTTGTAGGTAAAGGCCATAGCAGGAACACACCAAGCCTTTATGCTGAATGACTTTATAATGTCTGAGAGAGAATATACTGTATTGATTAGTTCATCAAATATAAAAGAAGAGTTAATGATGGCATTTATTAAAATCATTACTATAATACATAATTAATACACTGTGCTTCCACCTCTGCCACAGCAAGTCATGGTTACTGGACTTATCCAAAAAAAAAAAAAAAAAGGAAAGTAAAGGTAAGTTTTCCATACCAAAGGAATTATGTAATCAATGAATTACTGAACCTCATTAGAGAGAAATATCAAGTATCTGATTTGTAAAACTTATCAGCTGGCAGAATGGCCTGACTTCCACATCAAAAGTAAAAATAATAAATAAAGTATTGAATGACTGAATTAGTGTTACAGGAGTTGATGGTGGTGCCATATCCCACATTACTGAGCAATTACTCACATGAGGAGTCCCATTGACTCCACTGCGAATAAGCGGTTCATAACCTAGAATAAAATCAGACCCTGTTTCATTTTTAATTTCTCATAGTTAAAGTTCCTTGAATTCTTTACAAAACATTATATACAAAATATTACCTAATCCTGTGTCAAAGGGTTGAAGGTTTGATAATCCTGCCAGGGCAGAGAATGAGGATGCTCCATGACAAATTCTGTATTTTGTGTAAATAATTTTATTATGTTTGCATGTGTATTTATGATCACATATTAATATTTTGCTTTGTAGACTCTTAATGCATTACATGAAATGATAAACTCATTGATGGGTCAAAGTGATGCACATTTAATAAGTAGTATTACAATAAACACATTCATATAAAAACAATATTTTATATACTAAATAAAGTGGTGCAAAGATTAGGCATAAATTTGTCAAATGTAATGTATTACAAAAAATAATAAATACAAATAGAGCTAAGCGACATGTCCTGGAGTCTAACTGTTCTGCTTCAAAATTAATTCAGCAGTTGTTTGATATTTGAACTGATACTGAAAAATACTTAAATTAATAAAATTATAGATGGCATAAATTAGAAATGAATATTTTTAGGTGCTGAGTATATTCTTATTTTGAATTTGAGATTACCAGCTGGTTTTTATGTATAGAGGAGGAAATGACGTCACAGAGGATTTTCGGGGGAGAAGGTATATTACAAACATCATTCCTGACCTCCTGCCTGATGCAGGCAATGGGATTTCACTCAGAATTCCTGCATTGGCAGGAACTATCATTCCTTATTTTATAAAATTGAAGTCCTGTCCCTGTTTTGGTACATAATAGCTTACATTCTCATTCGTGGGGCATATCACATCATAGTAAAACACACGTGGCTGCGCTCATTACAGAGCTGCATGTGCCACTTTTCAGATCACGTTATATAAATAAAACGTTTGTAACCATTAAAATTGGGAAACTGTTTAGTCATTGCAAGCCTGTTTCGATTTGTATCGAGTAGTTCTGAATTGATTTGTAGTTCTGAATTGATTGGTAACGAGTGGAGTGCCCCAGGGGTCGGTCCTGGGGCCGGTTCTATTCAACATTCAACATCTTCATTAATGATCTTGATGATGGAATAGACTGCGTGCTTAGTAAGTTTGCGGATGACACCAAGTTGGGGGGAATGGTAGATACTCTGGAGGGCAGGGACAGGATCCAGAGAGACTTGGACAAATTGGAACAGTGGGCCGAAAGAAACCTCATGAGGTTCAACAAAGACAAGTGCAAAGTCCTGCACTTAGGACGGAAAAATCCCATGCACTGCTACAGGCTGGGGACCGATCAGCTAAGTAGCAGCACTGTAGAAAAGGACCTGGGAGTTATGGTGGACGGGAAGATGAATATGAGCCAACAGTGTGCCCTTGTTGCCAAAAAGGCCAATGGCATATTAGGCTGCATCAGTAGGAGTATTGCCAGCAGATCGAGGGATGTGATAATTCCCCTCTATTCGACACTGGTCAGGCCGCATCTGGAGTACTGTGTCCAGTTTTGGGCTCCCCACTACAGAAAGGATGTGGACAAATTAGAAAGAGTCCAGCGGAGGGCAACAAAAATGATTAGGGGGCTGGGGCACATGACTTATGAGGAGAGACTGAAGGAACTAGGCTTATTTAGTCTAGAGAAGAGAAGACTGAGGGGAGATTTGATAGCAACCTTCAACTACTTGAAGGGTTGCTCCAAAGAGGAGGGAGCTAGGCTGTTCTCGAGGGTAACAGAGGACAGAACAAGGAGCAATGGTTTCAAATTACAGCTGGGGAGGTCAAGGTTGGATATTAGGAAAAACTTTCTCACGAGGAGGGTGGTGAAGCATTGGAATGGGCTATCTAGGGAGGTGGTAGAATCTTCATCTTTGGAGATTTTTAAGGCTCGGTTAGACAAAACTCTGGCTGGGATAATTTAGGGGGAGTGGTCCTGCTTTTTAGCAGGGGGTTGGACTAGATGACCTCGTGAGGTCCCTTCCAACCCTATGATTCTATGATTCTATGATTTCCCACCAAGATCCCCTATTCCATAATGATAGTTATCTCATCTTTTTAATTGGGAACTACTTCCACTTAGCAATGTGTGATGGGCAAAGTCATATGAACCTCAGACAGGTGGTTGCAATCCCACACTGAGAATGACTGTTATAATGACTAGATTATAAAAATGACATTATTATCCACTGAGTGCTATCAAGTGCCCACAGTGCTGTTCAAAGCAAGTACAGGGCAGTGATCCTGCCCTGCAGAGCTTCTACGCTATCATCCAGAGTTGATGCACTGAGCCACAGTGAAAAGATGGAAACGTAAGGGTGGGATCAATGCAGGAAGCATCTGTGAAAGAAATTAGTTTCCAGGATAGGCACTGGAAGTGGGAGGCTGTTCCAAGTGTAGAGGGAGGCACTGAAGACAATGCAAGTCAGAGAGTATGGGAAGAAGACTGAGTAGTTAGGAGAGCTGGTGTGGAGGTGTTTCTCGGGGAAGCATCATAATGATGCAATGTACTTTATCTGGAGATAAACCTTAACCAGGAAGGGACAAATATTAACTGGGACTCTTCAGCCACAGAGGATCCCTTGGCAATAGGGTCAGCATTGAAGAAATGGAGAGGTGCACAGATGGAAAATGGAAGGGGAGTTGGAAGGGGCTGGGAAGCCTCCACTGGAAAGTTCCTTCTTTCCTTCTCCTATGGGTAGAGCCCTGCCCAGATGCACAAATGTGGACCCGGATCCAATCCACATCCACTCAGCATCAGTATCTATCTGATCCGCAATCTGTATGCCAGGTTTTATGTGTGTCCGCATCCACACACAGGTTGGGCTCACTCAGTAAGCATGCTGGCTTTAGATTGGCTCATTCTCCACATGGATCCCCCCCCACTTTTCCATTTTCTTGTTTAGAGTTTGCGTGATCTGCTGTCAATCAGATTGACAGCACAGCATGTGAACTGCAAACAAGAAAAGGGAAGAGTGGGCAGAGCCCATGTGGGGAATGAGCCAATCAATGGCCAGCATGCTGACTGATTGACAGTGAGCAGTGGCTCTCCGAGCCCTAGTTTACTGTGACTGAGATTCTGCTTGGCTGGCAGACCACAACCAAAATTGAGCTGGGATTGGCTCAAGCACTTCCTTTGTTCCCCTGTGTGCTACTGACAACAGCTGCAGCGATCGCACCGTAGGCAGATAAAAATAGAATCCGCATCTGAGCTCCAACCCGCAATGGGTTTATGGATGCATATACTTGTGGATCTGAAGTGGATACCCGCGAACCTGCAGGGCTCTACTTATGGGATGCCATGAAAGTGACAACAGACCCTCCTCCATCTCCATATCTGATTTCACCATGCCCCCTGGGATCAGAGGAACATAAAGTTGTTAAGTGCACCTTGGTAGGACTATATGATTCAGCCCACAGTTATCTTTGTTCCCCATCGGTTAGTGATTTTTTCTTCATATTAAGATCATTTCATTCAATTCCAATCGGTTTTGAAACCAGGGATTATTTCAAGACAAATTACAAGGCTTATTGTACTTATTTATTAAATGTGCACCCAGCACTCTGGGCGTTGCATGGAACATTAAAATCAGTGCATTTCAATAGATCATAAGTCCTGTTTGAGATGTGCACTTTGGGCTTTTATCAAATAGAAGCCATTGGTAGCTTCATACTTAGGACTTTCCATTGTTACTAATCGCCCCCAAAAGATGACTATTGCAATTCCTGCAGCAGACCCCAAAACCCTGGGGTGCAAGTTGCTGCATGGGAATGTAATGGTGTCTCAGTAAATGCAAAAATACTTATATGTGTGAAGGAATGTAATGATGCCTCAGTAAATGGGAAAGTACTTATATACGTGAAGGGGAATGATGGGCTTCCACTATACCCCTCAGACCAGCCAATCAGCTGGAATATTCCCCTTTCCAGACCAATAAGAAAGTTAAGGTCCCATGAGGAGGAGGGAAAGAGGGGAATTGATGGCAGATCTTTAAATAAGCCACAGAACCCTCTTTCCTTACTAGGTCAGACGCAGCCCTACTTACTCATCTCTGAAGTTGCAAGGTGGGCTGCATTTTCAAAATGACTAGTGATTTGGGGTTGTTGGCTCACCTAAAAGGGGCCTAGATTTTCAGAAAGTGCTGGCCATACACAGTTTCTGAAAATCAGGCTACGTTAAACTGACTGAAGTTGGTCACTCAAAAATGGAGGCATCAACCATCACTCACTACTCACTTTTGAAAGCGTAGGCTATAGTCTTTGGTAGTTTGGTTGATTGGTTCATTGGGTTTTTTTTTGTTTTTTTTTTTTTGCTAACTTGTGTGTTTGTTATTTTGGGTGGGAGGGGCGGGATCATTTAGTTTAAAACGTGGTTTGTACCAAACAATAGTTCTCTACAGTTTTTGAAATATCCCTAACTAGAGATCTTCTTTGAAGGGAGTCATCTATAATCCTTCATGGTTACAGACTGAGTAAGCATTATTCCTTCAATTATTGTAACAGCATCCAGACTCCCATGCTTGCCAGGGTTACTATCAGCATCAGAAGAATTCAGCATAAGCAAAGACGTTTCTTTCAGTGGTAGTAAATCCTTTAATAATTTGAAAGTGTTTATATAACCTTCTAAAGCACAGAACATAAAATTCTTGTTCAAGGAAGTGATGAAGCCATACTTTTAGATAATTTCAGTTTTTTTTTCTCAAAATAGGAAAGAAATTATGATAGAGTATGCAAAATTTAATAAACTGATGCCTTTTTTATGTGTAATAGCATTAATCTGCCTGAAAATCCCCAAACATGTATGTTTGCAATATCACAGATTGGATAATGTGCAAACTTGTTGGTGCTAAATTACAAACCCAGATCACCTGAAATCATAGAGCTATGAAAGTGAAAAAAAAACAAAACAATTGGAAAAGTTGCACAGAGAAGGAGCAGAAGAAGTCTCTCTTTCTGGTCTGTAATGCGACATAATGTCGTGGCTTTTGGGTTTTTGTTTTGTCTCATTTTTCCGCCAAATAACTTTTGAATTATGAAGTCAGAAAAGAAATTTAAATGGAAGTTTCAGATTTTGAGATGAAACAAATTAGACTTTCAACATTTTATGAAAATAACATTTTTAATGAAAAGGCAAAATATTTTGAAATATTCCCATTTTTCATTATTTCCAGTAAAAACTTTATGCAGAAAAAAACATACTTCCTAATTGCTTGGGGGGGAGGGGGGAGGGAGAGGGCAACAGGGGTTGGTTGTCATTTTCTGCATTGTTGCACTGTGTAAATTTTAATTGGTCACTTTCAGTCTTTCTGTAAAACATTAATTGAAAAAGAAATGGCATAGAACATGAAGGATGGAACTCCCACAAAGAAACTTGGAGGTGCAGACATGGACTAGTGACGGATATGGAAGAGAGGCTGCAATAATCTGATACAATGGAAGAGCAGTAAGAGCAATGGACAAACATCCCTTGCAACTTTCAATCTAGATTCCTGATTATAGTTTGACTAGGCCGTAAATGGGGATCATACAAAAGAGAGGGGCATGAAATATTTAATCACCTTGTACACCACACAAGGGATCAGGAAATTCTGATTCATTACATTCCTATAATTCTTTTGTGACCCAACTTTTGCAAAATCTAAGTACAGTAATTTTCTGCTTCTGGCTTGCAGTGTTGCTGATGTGCAACAAATCAGTTCAGTTGTAATTGTTTTTAAACAGATTAGCTCACTCCCACTTCTGGTTCCATACAACCAGTGCAAACCTGTACAAATGGACATAAGTCCATCAAACCTGAATTCTCTTGAGTTTATTAACAATAAGATTATTCATATAAACCAACTCCTGGAAAAACACTTTCAGATCTATGGCTGTCATAGCTCTCATTCAAATGTAACCTAATACTAGTCAATTTATCTTAGAAAAATGATGATGCAAATTAAAACTGAAAGATGACCTATATCAAGCAGTTGCAGTCTGCAGTGTGAAAAATTCATTATTAGTGTGCAATTCTGTTTATAAAATCCTTGCTGTGAATACTAATATCTGTGCCCAGGGCTGTGTGTCCAGAATTCCAAACTCAGTCATTTGCATTAATGTTCTACGATATGTAATATTATATTAATTCAGGCTTCAAATTACTCAAAAACTATAACATGGAACTTTTTTATTCTTCTGGTCTGTGGGAAGCTATATATACACACTGTTTATATTTAACTATCCAACTATTTTGAATTATTTCTTGCCATCTTTGCTCTTGTTTTGGGTTAAAAATACAACACAAGAGTGAAGACAGGTGTCATGCTGTCTGGAGTGGCTCATGACTGTAAGTGCCCTCCTCAGGGCAGACTGTCAAAAACAGGACAGATGCCCCAAACTGGCAGTATGTTCTATAACTGGATTTCAGAAATCCAGTAACAAATGAGAACTCCTGGATCACTGTACGAGTCTTACTATTCTCATTACAACAGGTGACTTGACCTCACCTTCCTCTATATGCTGTTCCCCAGTGTTTGAATCCTAACATCAGTTTTGATTTGCTGTTACAGCCTGACCTGATCCTATGTCATACACTTCCCTGCATTTAATTTCCTCCCATTCTGTAAGTTTCCCTTCTTCAAAGCGTCTGATTAAGTGGGATTTTCTCCCACGAAAACTCATGCGATAAATAAATCTGTTAGTCTTTTAAAGTGCCACAGGACTCAGTTTATTAGTCTTACTATGGAGTCACAGATTGTTCCCTTAGGCTATCCACTTATCTCATCACCCTGGCAAGCTGAACTTGGTGATAAATGATCATTTTCACCATAAATCACATAATATTCAGGTTGATTCCAGTCCCAAGAGCCCTACCCTGTGTCCTATGGCAAAGACAACACCTGTAGCCAATCCTGTAATAAACTATCTAAAGGTTTATTAACTAGGAAAAATAAAGAAGAGTTATTTACTGGTTAAGGCAAGCAAACATATACACACAAATGAGTCACCATATATGGTTCCTATTGGTGACAGCAATGCCTTTCGGGGTGGACTCAGATTGATGCTAGGGATCTCTGTTTTATTTTAATGTCTCTGGCCCTATGGAAGTTCAGACAGCAAAGAGGTGATCTTTTTTCCTTGTGAGAAATAGTTATATCTCCTTCGCTCAGATATCAAGCTACGATAGTTTTCATACAGTCCCTTTTTCCTGGAGTTGGCATGGGAGATGGGGGGCAGGAATGCACGTAACAAAGCCTTTAATTCTTGAACTTATACAGTGGCTCATTGTGTTTAATGAATAGGATTTAACATCTTGCTAGCGACCAACATTTGCACTACACAAGGCTTTTTCCCTGTTTGATGAGTTATATAGTCACAGAGGTTTACAATGCAAACGCTTGCTATCACGTGGGATATAATTGAGTGAGAGCAATGCATGAAGCATCCTACACATTTTATAAATATACAAAACACATTCTTATCAATGTAACATCTAATGTTTATTTGATAATGCTAATACACAGGTGAGCAAGACCAGTTTCTGGCCATGCATTTATAAGTGTTCATTGAGGCCTAGAACTCCAGCATGAGCTGGTATCTGATCTGCCAATGTCACAACAGGCAAGGGTTTAAAAGAGAGAGAAAAATAAACATGGATTGAAAAACGAAAAGTGGTGTGATGGGATGTCTGCCCCACATTGGTATATAAGGGGTTAAAAGCAGCCCTGGGGATGCTACATGGGAGACAGAAAATAGAAGAGAGGCTGGGAGGAACAGCCAATCAACATCTGGCAAGCTTATATAAAAGGAACTGCAGGGCAAAGCAGAGCAGTCACTGCCTGGAGTCCAAAGAGGAAAGGCTGGATCTCCAGCACCTAAGACAGTGCTACTACTGGGAGTGTGTGTTAGCAGGTATGGCCAGAGAAGGTGCTAAAGCAGGGGGAAGTGGTCCAGGGAGACAGCAGCAGAGAAAGAAGTTTCAGATGCAGGAGGAGGCTGTGACCCACTGGGATCTGGAGTAGTGAGGGGCCTGTGTCCTTCCTTGGCACCACCCCAGTAGTTAAGGGGGAATTGGTAGAATAAGTGACTGCAGGTGCCACTGAAGAAGTTGTGGGATTGAGAAACTGCAGTGGCCCCTGGGAACACGGCTGGACTCCTGAGGAGGGCCACACAGATTGTGACTTGGCCAGAGGGCTGAATCACAAAGAAGCAGCTGTTGGTCCTAACAGCAGTAGGAAGGACTGCAGGTAAACCAGGAGGAAAAGTTACTGTGTGCAGAGTGCTGATGTGAGCGTCAGCTCCAGTTTATCCCCAGGCAATCTGCAGGAATTGCCAGTCCAGTGGTGAGTGATGTGAATCTGTCTCAAGTGGTAATTAAGAGTGAGGCAAATAGTCCCTCTGCAATCACCTGAGTAAGGATTAGAAGAATCAGACACCAAACATTGTAAAATGTCCATGTAGAGATCTGTCTTCTTCCATCTTGTTTACCCTGGAACAGTTAAATCAATAGGCTGCTTTCCATTTATTTTAGTGGAAGTTACATTGGGCTCTACTTAAGTAATAATAATAATAAAAAAAGAGAGATAAGAAATAAGTGTTAAAGGCTGCTGTGTTTTGAGTGTTCTCCAGATCTCCTGAGTAAGCGGCACACAGGGCATTCTGGAATGACTCTTTCCCAGGGAAGCCCAGAATATTTGCACAGATAGGGGCAAGCCTTCCTGCAGGTAGACCACCAGATTGCCCTGGGGAAACACAGCATCTAGATCCTTCATTGTGTTAAATCTCCTGGGTCTCCGCAGTCTGCAGCACTGTTTCTTCCCTGGGTCTCCCTGACACAGTGGGATTTTCTCCCACGAAAGCTCATGCGTTAAATTAATTTGTTAGTCTTTAAAAATGCCACAGGACTCCTTGTTTGTTTGGCTGACCTAGACTGATACGGCTACCCCTTTTGAACTACCCTAAAACAGTGGTTCCTAATCTTCTTGGCTCGTGGGCCACATATGTCATTCTGGCAAGCAGGCTGCCTCCTTGCTGATCTCCCATCCCCTGGGTTCAGCAGGGAAACTAGACATATCTTGTAGCTCTGTGCATTCTACCTGAGTCCCCAGGTAGTGGCTCCTTTCTGAAGCTGGGTGGGGGGTAGAAGATCAGTGCTCCCTTTCTTCTAGCTCCAGCAGGAACCCCAGCACTTATGGACCTAGACGGAGCACTTTGCTATGCTCTGTGCTACAGCCAGGGAGGGGAGCACTGATCTCCTCTCCCTTGATGGCAGCAAGGAGCCTGCACTGGTCTTGCAGCCCCGTGGAACTGTGCTCTGCTTGAGTCCTTAGGCAGTGGTTCCCTTCTGCAGCCAACAGGAGGGGAGCTGTGGGACACTTTGAAAGCCCCTGCAGGTCACTTTTGGCCCCCGGGTCCCAGGTTGGGAACTGCTGACCTAAAAATATCCCAGTCTGTTATAAATACCCTTATCCAGAATTCTACCGTGAATTGTAACCCAGAAGGCTTATATCTAATTCTTTCAGGGGGTACAAAGTAGGTGTAGCATATGATAGACAGTTTGCATGAATGTTTAACACATCATCACTTTTAATTTAATCAAATCCACTCAAAAATAATAAAAGGTACATGCATTTTCCCTTGTGCTAGCTCCCTAGTCCTGTGGGAGTTCTCGAGGGGGCAATCTGGGTTCAAGTAAGGAGGTCCCTTCTCCCCCACAGTAGATATTCTACACGTATAGTTTTGGGCTATACTAACTTGGCTAGTTACACGATTTAGTAACAAGAGTCTTATTCACATTGTAAATTGATACCCCATGTAACTTTCATTAACAGCTGAGGCCTAATATGTCATAAATTTGCCAGATCGCCTCTGTTACTCTCCATTTAGAGTATTATGGCCAGTTCGCATTCCTAAATTTAGCCTTTGCACAGCATGGCAGATTTCAACAATAATTAACTTTCATGGCTGGATTGTAAATAAAAAATTTCTCCCCATCCCCCAACCGGAAGAGATCTGTAATGGGAATAGAGACAGGCCTCAGTGGTACTAGTGAGCACAGTTAGAGATGTATACCTGAAAAATCTAATGTGTCAGCTTCTTTGGAGCACTCTTAATGTGATTGCCTTGTCAGCTGCATCAATAATACAGGGCAAAGATCAATCTGTAACGAGAGAAGATGAGATAATTTTCATAAATGTAGTACTGTGATTCCTCCCTGGTAACTGGAAGCTGCAATTAGACTGTTTATGCTGCATATTAGTCTTCAAATGTATTGTAGGTCTGACATTTGGGATAGCCGATGATAGATAAAATGAAACTACAGTAGTGACACATATCTAACTAGTAACGATTTGCAAAAAGTAGGTCATCTTGAGCTTTTGGAATATAATTTAAAACTGTAAAGCCCATAACTCTCCATACTCGGCTTGTGTCTCATTACCTCTATATAACAGTGATTCCTGTGCTCTTTGTATTGTATTTTCTTGCCCAAAAAGGATTATACAGATGAATTTCAGCATGGGTAACATCCAGTTCTGTAATCCAGTTCATGTATATAAATGCCTCATTTCTAGCCAGAGCACTGTTTCTTGCTCATGTGGATAATAAGTAACAAACTGTACATTTCTGTTTCTTGCATTGTAACTGGAGCTCTAAATATCATATTTACTATTAATAGAGACTGAAAGAATGATCCCTCTTCTTGTTACCATACCATCCACTAATTCAGTGAGTCTCAAACTTCTTCAGCCCAAGGAACATTTACAGTCCCCCCACCCAACCCAACTTATGAACTACTCTCTGATGCTTTAATAATTGTAGTCAACATGGTGTTTAATCAAAACTGTCACCTCCTCCACCCTCAACACTCAGACTTTTATTATTATTGTTCTCATTTAGTATCACAAATTTCCCTCTAGTCTTCCTGAAACTGCTTTGAGATGTCTTTTTGTTTTCTTTGCTTTCTTCCACCTTTCTGTTTTGCTGGTGTTGCTATAGGAGCTCTGTTTGTAACTTGTCATGACATGTCTTCTCCTTCCTGCGCCATCATCCCCACTTTAGTCACTGTTACTTACTACTGCTTTTCTTCTTCCCACCGGCCACTGCTCCTTCTCATTATCCTGGCTAGAGCTGCGATTGAAAATGGCGGCTGTTAAGGTTGTCACTTCCTGCAGCACTTCTGTTGGTGCTGCTACAGTAATGATGAAAAATCTAGCAAGCGGCCCCAGAAGGACCTGCTAGATTCAAACGGATTGTTTAGGAACGCTCCGAGTGCATTAAGTTTATTTATTTGTGTGATAAGTGGCTTCTCTTTTACTACAGGTGTTTATAAGATCATTTTCTAATTTGTACAACTATTTTACTGTAGTTTATTTAATTTGCTATTGATGTATAAATGGCCAGCAGATGCACCAAAGTGTTTTATATACCTGAAACTTTGGGAGTACAGTTCAGGTCTATAGCGTCATTCCCAATCCCATAAAAAATGAGTGTGTTCTGTTCAGTAAATCTGAACATTATGCAAAATGTGAAATATCAAATTTAATTTTTTAGCATAATTGGAGTTATTTCTGTACTCCCTGAGTGTTCTGGTTATACACTGTATAACTACTGAAAAAACAATTCAACAATTCTAATGTATATGCAGTATATCATGATCCGTGGAAGTATTTTCAAGGGATGCCATTGCAATGTGACCAGCTTATCAGTTGCATTTTCTTACTTTATTTTAATTTCTAAATCATAGAATCATAGAATAATAGGGATGGAAGGGACCTCACGAGGTCATCTAGTCCAACCCCCTGCTAAAAAGCAGGACCACTCTCACTAAATCACCCCAGCCAGGGTTTTGTCTAACTGGGCCTTAAATATCTCCAAAGATGGAGATTCTACCACCTCCCTAGATAGCCCATTCCAATGCTTCACCACCTTCCTAGTGAGAAAGTTTTTCCTAATATCTAACCTTGACCTCCCCAGCTGTAATTTGAAACCATTGCCTCTTGTTCTGTCCTTTGTTACCATCGAGAACAGCCTAGATCCCTCCTCTTTGGAGCACCCCTTCAAGTAGTTGAAGGTTGCTATCAAATTTCCCCTCAGTCTTCTCTTCTGTAGACTAAATAAGCCTAGTTCCTTCAGTCTCTCCTCATAAATCATGTGGCCCAGCCCCCTAAACATTTTTGTTGCCCTCTGCTGGACTCTTTCTAATTTGTCCACATCCTTTCTGTAGTGGAGTGCCCAAAACTGGACACAGTATTCCAGATGCGGCCTGACCAGTGCCGAATAGAGGGGAAGTATCACATCCCTCAATCTGCTGGCAGTACTCCTACTGATGCAGCCTAATATGCCATTGGCCTTTTTGGCAACAAGGACACACTGTTGGCTCATATTCATCTTCCTGTCCACTATAACCCCCAGGTCCTTTTCTACAGCGCTGCCACTTAGCCGATTGGTCCCCAGCCTGTAGCAGTGCATGGGATTTTTCCGTCCTAAGTGCAGGACTTTGCACTTGTCTTTGTTGAACCTCATGAGGTTTCTTTCGACCCAGTGTCCCAATTTGTCCAGGTCTCTCCGGATCTTGTCCCTGCCCTCTAGAGTATCTACTATTCCCCCCAGCTTGGTGTCATCCGCGAACTTACTAAGCACGCAGTCTATCCCATCATCAAAATCATTAATGAAGATGTTGAATAGAACCGGCCCCAGGACCGACCCCTGGGGCACTCCACTCGTTACCGGTTGCCAACTAGACATCGAGCCATTGATTTCTACCCGCTGAGCCCATTGATATAGCCAGTTTTCTATCCACTTTATGGTCCACTCATCCAACCCCTACTTCCTTAACTTGCCGATGAGAATGCTGTGGGAAACCATATCAAAAGCCATGCTAAAGTCGAGGTATACCACGTCAATGACTCTCCCCGCATCCACAAATCCAGTCATCTCATCATAGAAGGAAATTAGGTTGGTCAGGCATGATTTGCCCTTGGTGAATCCATGTTGACTGTAATTGATCACTCTATTTTCCTCCAAGTGTTTCAGGATGGATTCTTTGAGGACCTGCTCCATGATTTTCCCAGGGATTGAGGTGAGGCTCCCAGGGATTGAGGTGAGGCTGACCAGTCTGTAGTTCCCCGGATCCTCCTTTTTCTCTTTCTTGAAGATAGGTACTATATTTGCCTTTTTCCAATCCTCTGGGACCTCCTCCGTTCACCACAAGTTCTCAAAGATGATGGACAGCGGCTCTGCAGTCACTGCAGCCAACAGCCTCAACACCCTCGGATGCAGTTCATCCGGCTCCATGGACTTGTGCACATCCAATTTCTTTAAGTAGTCCCTAATCTGACTTTCCATCATCGAGGGCCGCTCTTCTCTCCGTTCTGCATTACCCCGTGTAGTAGCCCCGGAATTGGCCCTCCCTGTGAAGACTGAACTAAAAAAAGCATTGAGTACTTCAGCCTTTTCTGCATCATCCACTACGAGGATGCCTGCCCCATTCAGTAAGGGACCTACATCACCCCTGATCCTTTTCTTGTTGCTGACATACTTATGGAACCCCTTTCTGTTATCCTTCACATCCTTTGCTAGCTGCAACTTCAATTGTCCTATGGACTTTCTGATTTTATCCCTGCAGTCCCAAGCAATATCTTTTTACGCCTCCCTTGTCATCTGGCCAAGCTTCCACTTCTTGTAAGCTTCCCTTTCATGTTTCAGCTCACTGCAGAGTTCTTTGCTAAGCCACGCTGGGCACTGTCCACGTTTGCTGTTCTTTCTGCACATCGGAATGGTATATTCCTGTGCCTTTAACAGGGTTTCTTTAAAATGTAGCCAGGTGTCTTGGACACCTTTCCCCTTCAGATCAGCCTCCCAAGGGATCCTGCCCCTCAGCTTCCTAAGGGAGCCAAAATCTGCTTTTCTGAAGTCCAGGGTGTGTGTTCTGCTTCTTTCCTTCCTTCCTTCCATTGATCAGGATCCTGAACTCTACCATCTCATGGTCGCTGCTGCCCAGGTTGCCATTCACTTCTACTTCCCCGATCAATTCTTCTCTGTTTGTGAGCAATAGGTCTAGAGGTGCAAGGCCCCTAGCTGGTTCCTCCAGCATTTGTCCTAGGAAGTTGTCCTCAATATTCACCAAAAACTTTCTGGATTGCCTTTGCACTGCTGTATTGCCTTCCCAGCAGATGTCAGGATAATTGAAGTCACCCATAAGAACCAGGGCCTGCGATCTGGAGACTTCTGTTAGTTGTCCATAGAAAGCCTCATCCACCTCCTCCTTCTGGTCTGGTGGTCTGTAGCAGACACCCACCACGACATCCCCCTTGTTGCATTCTCCTCTAAACTTAACCTACAGACTTTCAACCATCTTTTTTCCACTTTCATAGTGGAGCTCTGAGCAGTCATATAGCTCTTTTACATATAGCGCTACTCCTCCCCCGCTTTTTCCCTGCCTGTCCTTCCTGAACAATTTATATGAATCCATGGCAGTGCTCCAGTCATGCAAGCTATCCCTGTTATTCTAATTATATCATAGTTCCTTGTCTGTGCCAGTACTACCAATTCTTCCTGCTTGTTTCCCAGGCTCCTTCCATTTGTATACAGACACTTAAAATACTGGGCTGATTGCCCTACTTTGCCCTGTTGATTCTCTCTCCTGTCGCATCTTCCTGCTTGCAATTTCTTCCAGTGTCCTCCTTCCCCACTTGCCTGAGGTATTATGACTTTATTAGGACATAAAAAACAATGATTTGATTTCCCCCCCCCAGGTCCAACTACCCTCTCTTTTATTCCTTCTGTTACAGCCCCAGTACCCCCCAAGTTCCATCCCTTCCCACAGGTCTCCCTCAGTTTCACTTACCTGTGGGCTTTGGTCATCTTCCCCCTTCAAACCTAGTTTAAAGCCCTCCTCACTAGGTTAGCCAGTCTGCTTCCAAATACGCTCTTCCCCTTCCTGGATAGGTGGAGTCCATCTCGGCCTGGCAGTCCTTCTTCCTGGAACAGCACCCCATGGTCGAGAAAGCCAAAACCCTCCTGGTAACACCATCTTCGCAGCCAGGCATTCACCTCCAGGATGCATCTGTCTCTGCTCAGGCCTCTACCCTTGACCAGAAGGATCGAGGAGAACATCACCTGTGCACCGAACTCCTTCACCCGTGCTCCCAGGGCTCTGGAGTCACTTTTGATCTGCTGAGGGTCACCTCTCACAGTATCATTGGTTCCCACATGGATGAATAGCATGGAGTAGTAGTCAGAGGGGTGGATGATTCTCGACAATCCCTCCATAATGTCTCGGATAAAGGTATCAAAGGCCTTGATTAACTTAGTGTAAAACTTTTATTCTAGTAGTTCTGGCCAGAAGTCCATATATCCCAAATGATTATCCAATCTCTGGTGATCTAGGACTGGATTTTTTGCCTTCCACATTAGAGATCAAAACTTCGGCAGCTTTGCTGATCACTTTCCATCTTCCAACAGGATGTCATTTTGTCCAGGCTATACCCTGTGATGGGCAACTCTTCTCCTCATCACTTTGACTGAACTATATTTAAAGATGGCCAACCTAGACTCAAGACTCTCCTGAAAATTTGATTTCAGATGAAAGGTTTCTTCCAGAATAATCTATTCGGTAAGCAAGAGCAACATATCTTCTTAAATAGACTTGGCAGTTCCACCAGTTGTACTGTAGATGAAACATCTTTTGGTTTGCTGCTCCTGGAGGAAGTGTGCACTAGGAAGGATCTTCCAGCACTACAGACTAAGCTATAGTCTGTATAGTCCAATACTCAGGGCCGTCTCTGGGGCGGGGGGAGCGAGTGGGGCCAGCACCCTTGGCCCAGCAGTTCTGCAGGACCCACACCATCCCCGCCCCCCTGCCTGTTCAGCCCTGGGGGGATGGAGGCTGGGGCCCGAGAGGACACCCTCCCTGTGCTGCTCCTCGGCAGCGTTTCGTGCCTGTCCCGCCCCTGGCCATCCAGCCAGTCAGACCCATGGGATGGCGCGGGCAAGCGTGTATATTCAGAAATATAGTCTAAGAAATAATGTACATTCTTTCAACCATGAAGTGGCAAAAAGAAGAGAACTGAAGAGACAAAGGGGAGGACAATGATTCATAGCCAGAAGCCCAATAGCCAACCCCTTTTTAAATGTTCCATTTTGTGAAAATCCCCCTCTGGTCACAATGTTTTCAAAACATACTGACATTTAAAGAGGTCCCAACAGAACTGGTAGTGGAATGTAATCCTCTTTAAGGCCTTTAATGCCATTGCTTACACCGGAAAAATCACATCATAGAAATCTCTGTTCTAAAAGCAACCATTTTGAATAAGCCAGAATAAAACAAAAATGCATTAAAGGGGATATTAACAAAATTCTTTAGAAAACCCTTGGATTTTACAAAATTATTTGCCATAGATAGTATTTCAGAGATCTTAACTTTGAGTCTCACACAATTTCTCACTTTCATGGTGTACATTAAATACATTGTTTCCAGTCACTGCTCAACAGAGAGAACAATCAAGGAGTCTTTCCTCTGTGAGAGTTCCCCAATATAACTGAATCATTAACTGCACTCATTCGTCTCTTCCCACTGTAAAGAAATCCATAAAAATATGTTTGAAAAAAATGTGAAGAATGATGAGAAAGATTTGATTTAAAGGGACTTAAGGAAGAAAATCCAGAGAGTTAGGGCTATCACTTTGACCATAACTCTTCCTATTATGCTCAGTGTCTCAGAACAATGGGTAATCTTACATATCATATGGTTGGAAACTCCAATAAACTGACACATTGGTGTAATTATAGATGCAGAGGCATCTGTTATGGGAAGCAAGATGTGTAGATTATATACTTTGGTATACTTACTAGTTCCTCTGTGTAGTATTTCTGCAGCATTTATATTATATTTTGTTCCAGGTACATAAATAAAACTTGCCAAATTTATCCCTGTGTGTGCAACTGAACCAAGTCCAAGGACTTTCTAAAGGAACAGGATTGAAACATGCCTGGCTGGGGTATTATTTGTGACAGTGTAGGGAGAGAAAAGACTTGATTTAAAAGATTGTTTACCTGAGAGAAGAATTATATTAACCCTCTGCTGACAGTCAGTCCATATGTGGGAATCTGGGGAGGAGGGTGTGATGGAGAGACACAGTAACCTCTAGCCAGTAAACTCCACAGAGGAAAAGAAAGACAAGGGGAGGATATGTAGATGCTAACTGAGGACCTGTCTTTCAAGTGAAGATAGAAAGGAAAGAAAGACACATCCCACTTACCCAACCAATCTTATCCTCAAAGGGTGTGAGTAAAGGGAGAAGAGGAATTCGTCTTCAGAAATTACATCTACCAGTCTGGGCAAACGTCCAAATACTGAAGTTGTCGCAAACAGAATATATGAGGGAGAGGCCATGATAAGGAGCAATAATGTTAAAGAATTTTAGAAAAAGGAAAACAGTTTATTTAACTAACTAGCTAATTGGGGGGTGCAGTAGCAATGTAAGGCTTTATATGTTTAAATATATTATTAATAAGATTTTCAAGCACAGTGTTTAAGTGTCAAGAATCGTAATTCTGCACAAAATTTTGGGCACAGAATGATATATGGCATTGTTTGTCCCTACAAAAATTGCAGGTACCGAAAAGGACAGCCTGTAAAGACTGGTCTGTCAATTTGGCCCTGAAGCATTTATCATAAAGACAATTATATGGCAAAACTACTGTGTTACTCTTAAACCTTGTCCTCCATAGTTGCGGTCTGCAGATACTCTTGGAATTTGTACTCCAATGGAAAGTTCTGTACATTTATTTCAAAGCTTTGTTGTGCTGAGCTATTCAGATCAGAAGGTAGTTTTGGCACTTCTCTAATGGTATTATCATTGTAGAAAGACAACACACAGGACTCTGTTGTCTTTCTACAATAGTTTCTACAATAGACTAACACGGCTACCCCTTTGGTATTATCATTGTTACATATTAAGCTCATTTTCTTTGTATGGTACTGTGCAAATGTATCTCAAGATATGGTCCTTGCCCAAGGAATGTATAATCCAATATGAACATAGGCAATATAGTTCAAACATATAACACATCAGGTGACTACTCAAGCTTGAAGTGGAACAGATTTCTTGAGCAGTAAGTTTTGACAGTCTGGATAGAAGAATTTACCTTTTCAGGAGCTTAGTTTAAAGGTGGTGGTGACCCACATCTCCTGGCGCTAGATTCATAATGGCACATAAATCCTTGAATTACACACCTTTAATATTTACCAAACCCCGCTCAGTTGCCAGCTAACACTGTAGGTGCCTAAGTTTTTACAGTAAAAGTTTCCTAGGCACCTCTGTTTCTGCCACTGGATAATGTACACTGCACCTCACTCTAGGTTATCAGATATCTAAGCTCCAGGGTGATTCTCAGTACTAATGGGGAAAGATAGGTGCTTCTCTGACTAACTTGTCTGCAGGGGCCAATCTGGTAGGCATGCTCTCTGAGTGTCTAACTCTGCAAAAAATAATAACGCATGGGTGAGAAGAGGAAACGGACCTCTCTTATAGCTTTTAGCCCAGTGGTTAGCCCATTCCGTGAGATATGGGAGACCCCCCAGTTCAGGTCCCCCTATGGCTCATAGGGAGAAGAAATCGGTCAGGTGTATGTCCTATCCACTGGAATTCCAGATATTGTGATGTATAGCTCACTCAATCTCTGCTACTGAAGCTTTTCCATTTAGGATAAATAATTAAGACATTAATTATTTAATGTCATGGCAGAGAGAGATTGAGTGTGTGTGACTGGAGGTTAGAGTACTCTGCCAAAAGGTGGGTGACCCAGGTGCCAGTCATCCTGTTGCAATGAATCTTTAATGGTTTATCCAAAATGGAACTTCTGGACAGAGGTGGGACTTAAGATGCAGCCCTCTCCTTGATATCTCCCATTGGCTAGTTTAGGCTACTCCCTGCCTAATACACTGCTTTTGTGAAACCCATTCTTCGGCCAGTCTCCCTCAATCATTGTGTAGGAAGCTGAGCACCTGATTTGGACTTTGTGAATCCTAGTTATTTTCTAAATACCTAAAAGTTAGGCATTGCCGCTCCTAAGTCCTTTTGTGAATCTAACCCTTAGTGTCTGAAGAAAATTAGTAAAATAAAAAAGTCAAATGTTGCCTTCAAAATACTTATGTATAATCCCTTTGAACAGCAAAAGCTGTGTGTACCTATCAGATGGCACTACATGACCCTTCCATAAATCAGACAATATAAAAGATATGATGTTACAGCTTGTTCAGATAAATTGTGATCAATCACTGAATGGGCAGATGTGACTGGTTAGAATTCAAAAATCTGGAATAAATTGTGTTGGTTGTAACCTTGAGAAGGGAGCTTATCTTTTTCCACTGGAAAAAGATGAACCAGGCATTGATAAGGACAGGTTTTAGAAATGTATGTTGCATCAGTTTCAATAATATAAAATGGATTTTTTTAAAACAGGTCCCATTTTATAAGAATATGCAATTAGATGTTGGAAAGAATTCTGAGAAGGGCAAAATAACCTTAAGGCATTTGTTGAGTTATATGACAGTGGATGCAGGGGAAAAAAATCACTAAAGTTATAGATGACACACGCAAATGAGCTCCCCAGTTAATTGTGTGCAAGTGCTTGTGACAAATACCCACAGAAAGCAGATTTCATGAATTAATTTCTTCAGAATATTTCAAAATTAACATTCCAGTCCAAGTTAAATGAATTATTAGCTCACAACTCTTGTCCAAGATGTATAGATTTATCAACCAGTCCCATTCGTTACCCTTTTATTGGAACTCCGTATGAATGGCATTTAAACTGGGTCATTTGTAATGAGAAAATCTAGGGATGCAATTGCCTTGTACTAGACTTAAAAATGATTTATCCTCTTAGCTTCATTTAGTTAGTTAGAAAAGAGACTGATTTTAAGCAATGCTTGTAGTCTTATCTGAAGTGTCTTGTATTTTCTTGAATTTATTCTGTTTTCCCAGTGTAAATCCACCGGACCCTTCAAAATCTCATTTAGTTTGACCTATGTCATGAATCTATCTAGCCATATGTCTAAAATATGAGACTGAGAACTGGTTTGTCTAAGATAATAGCCAATTTGAATTTTCACCACCTCAATCTTCAATTGAACCTTTTATCTTGTTTATAAAAGTTTGGGTAATGGGTTCGTTTACTCATACATGCAGGTGGGGAAAGCTCTGGGAAAGAGTATGGTGGTGGACTGATAAACTGAAGAGTGCAATGTGAAATAAGAAAATGGAACATAAAGAAAAAGAAGTGAAGCCCTTGAGTACAAAGTAAAGTAAATACAAAATAATATAAAAAACAAGTTTTTTAGAACAGACGATCTTAAAACGAACGCACTAAAAGGGACAAAACAAGTACAGAAGTAATTTAAATTGGTCAGACTTTTTGTACAAGGCATTTTAAGCACCGTGAATGCATTTGTTTGCCAAAGGTCGGGTGGCCGCTGTAAATGCTACACTGGCCAGCATGGAAGTGGACTAAGGTTAAGTCACATATTTATATCCTAGGGAGGGGTAATCTACTCCTAAACACATGTACTGTCTGATATTAATTGCCTATCTACATCCTGAACTTCATGTACTCCACAGCACAATAGGACCGGGTGCTGTAAGCACCCTTCAGCTCCTCAGCAAGAACCCCTAAATTCTACGTGTTAATTTATTCTGTCTCCATGAACTATCTTTTGTTTTCATCACTTCTACCCTTACAAAAAAAATGCCAAAATACAGTTTATATTTCAAAATATTCATTGAAGTAAAATTAGTCAATAACTATTTCAACAGTTATTTTTCATTACAGTTGTTTTGCTATGCTCTCTAAGGGGCCGAACTCCACACCTCAGGCTGAGGATTCCACAATTTAGTTCAGGTGGTGTGTCTGAGAACCATCCTCTCCCTTGGTGCCAGTTAGCTTCAACAATTTATCTCCCTAGATCCTCAGGCTGTGGTTGTATGCTGTTATCTGGCAACCTATCTAGTCAGTTGACATATGTTTCCCATACCTCGCAGAAACAGGTCTTCTGCTCTGATTCAGTGACCTGCTCCCAGGTTCTATTGAACAATTCAGAAAATATAGCAGAGTCAGGTTCTACTCAGCATGACTAAGGATGTCAGAATCTGGCCCTGTGAAAATGGTCACTTTTCTTATGTATGATGTCCCAATTCAGTGTATGTAATATTAATATTTTGTTTAATCACCTCTTGGTCAGTTTTATTTATATCAGTCCTACTAGTTCATTTAATACACATCAGATTCAATTTAACCCATAGATAAAACATGTTTTATGGTTGGGTAGTAAGGATACAACTTAGTATAGTATAATTTTTCTATGATTTCCCTGCACAAAAGACACAATTGCAATGCTGTCCATGGCTGTAAAAAAGGTAATATCATGTCTTCACAAAATCTTATTCTCTCTTGGGTCATTCTCCAAAAAAGGGGAAGAGACATACATGAAGAAAAATAAATAAAAAAGACATTAAAATATTAAAAATTTGAGAGAAATCCATTTTCCGTTTCTTTATTTTAATTGATATTTGGGGTCTTTAGAGTTTTCTTTTTTAAAGGACACAGCAAATACAATGGAATGTAGAGCTCATCGCAGTGGTTATTTCTGTGCAATAAGCAGGGACTTTTCTTTGCACATATAATTCACAACTAGCCAGACCGATTTCTCAGGGTAAACTCAAAATATAGTCTTAGCATAAAGAAAGAAGAATCTGTCTTTTGTTGTTTTGTTTATTAACCACACTGAGTCTAGATTTCATTTCCTCTGCTTTACATCATAGGCTGCATTGATAGGAAAGGTTACTTAAATAGGATGGAAAAACAAATACCGCATTTTCTGCTGTTTTCTAAGAGTCATTTTTATTGTTTTTGCACAGAGAACACATATATCACTTTGCCGACATATCCAGAAATGCATTTATTACTGTGTTTTCTTGCCTGCATTTTTGTCCCAATTAAGAAGAAACCACAGGCACAAGGGCATTTAGGTGCCCAGCTCCAGCTGAAAGGCAGTGGGAATAGAGAGCTTAACACTTACTTTGTGCCTTTTGAAAAATCTCCGCCTATATGATTTTTTTTTTCTCCAGTGATGCAGCACAAGGAGTCAGAGTCTGACATACAATCAAGACCAAGACTTTCAAAAATATAAGTCTAAATCCAGATGCCTAAATCCATCTTTTTTATCTTTACCCAACAGCATCAGAGCCAGGGGGACCAGAGGGGCCATGCCCCCCCCCCTTTTTAATATGGGTGTAGTTTGGGATGTAGGGGCAGTGTTACCCCCAAGAGCTCAGTCAAGGCTTGGTCGGGCATGAAGCAGTGCCAGAAGAACTGTGCTTCACTATGGAGGAGGTGATCCACTCCTTGCCTGCCTGAGGCATGCACTTTGAGAGAGGGGTGGGAGGTTAATGTCGGCATGAAGCACAGCCTCTGCCAGCGTCACTCTGAACCTGTCTGAGACTTGCAGTTTGGGGAGGCAACACTGCTCCCCAAACTTTGTCCATAATCAAAAGGGGGGGGGGGTATCACCTGTTGCCCCCTCTCTCCCCCTTCTTTTCGTGTTGGTGTCCTCCCTCCTACAAAGGTTCCAGCGCCCTTGCAGTTTTCGAAAATATAGAGCACCCAAGAGCTCCCACTGACCAGCACTTTTACAAAGTCAGCAAATGCCTCAGTATGGATTTAGGAGCTTGTCCCTGGGCTTCTATTTTTGAAACTCATTCACGTTCAGTATCAATGATGTTTTCTTACCCTACACAATATTAACCCAGCTGTGATGAGATTTGCCAACACACACGAAGGCTGAGGCAGAGAAAAGGTGGGAACAGTACTGGGCCTTAAAGGTCCTGCTCTTCAGACATTGCCAAATTTATTGGATACTGAACTGCTCTGCATATCCAGCTATCAGCGGTTACATAGAGTACAAATAAGGATAATTTTTCTTACTGTAGGCACCCTGTATTTGAGGGGCCACTGAATTTAATTAGGAGACTACAACTCCCATCATGCCTTGGGAGGGGAGACCCTGGCTCTATGCAGGGGAAGAGACTTCTGGATGGTGGACTACATTTTGGGACGGAGCACATGGCCAATGCTGGAACCTGCTGGTGACAGCTCCTGGGGGTTCCCTGGTTGCTGCTGAGAATCTGCAAGAGGTTGTTCGAGCAGGGAACTTCAGAGGCTGGTGGCATTGCTTAACCCAAAGTAGGGACAGAGCCTGGAGCTGGCTGGCAGTGAGTTGTGTGAATGCCCCTGCCCTTCTTTGGAGCAAGGTTTGCAAAAGAAGAGCACAGCAGAGAAACTGTGACTGGGCCTGAGAGGAGGCAGAGAGGTTTCTCTTCAAGCCAGGCCATGGTCACTGACATTTGATTTGGCCACCTCCTCATCTTTAGCATGCTACATTGGCTGAGCTGAAACACCAACCCACCAGAGTGTTGTCTCCATCAGACCTTCAAGCTGGCCCACGCAAGCAAGGGGTCAGGGTTCTAAACTCTAGGGAGCGCACTCCAAGAGGTGGGGTAATAGTGCAGTTAAATGCAGTTAGCTAAGTTTCATTTATTACTGTGTTCTGTGTTTGTTAATTGAATTATTCAACTGCCCATGTGGTATTTAATTTCAGCCTGTAATTCCAGTTTTCCTTAATTTAATTAAAGGTTTGTTAACATTAATTTAAGCATATTGAATGTATTGTACACACAATTAATATTTTTTAATTAGACCCATGCCACAGATCATTATTCTTACATCAGCATGGGTTTAGTCCTGCAGACTCTCAAGGCATGCCTCTGAGTATGTACAGGATCCAGCCAGGTGAAGGCACCACCAATTATAATTTCCTGTAAAAGCACGGGGACTGCAGCAGCAGGGTGAATAGCGGATTCCCACATAATCCAACATCGCCACTGGGATATTCATGATCTCCTTTTGTCATTAAATTTAGGTGACTGTGCACATGCAAGTGTTGCCTGCTCCCAAGTAATCCAGGGAGGAAAAGGAGGGGGTTACACAGTGTTATTGCTCAGATCATGGCTTCAGCAAGGTTCTGAGGCATATAAAAAGTCACACTGAAGTCGACGGACATATTCACTTGCTTAAAGTTACATGTGCTTAAGCATCTTGTGGAACTGGGACTTAAAACATTGATTTTGTTCTTAAAAAATTCTGTATATTGTGAGAATACTTGCTTATTTTCTATAAATGAACCCTTTACTTCATGAAGTTCTTGGTGAGAGTATCTTTGGTCAAATGGCCAAACGGAATGACAAAGTTTGCCTGTTATATATTCTGTTATGTATAGCGTGCTGTATAGCATTTCTACATGCCTTTTCCATGTATTCTTCTCCAGTCTGTTTCAACAAAGCTAGGCAGTGGGAGAAGAGTTAGGGTGAAAAGTTGGGAATTCCTACTTGATCCTCCTGAGGGAAGCAGGGGAATGGAGCCAAGCATATCTTCCCCATCTCCTGAGTCACTTCAACTTGATGAAGAAAAATTGGCAATAGGAGACAGCCCCAAACCAAAGAAATTCAAACTGGCAGGAGTAGACAGCAACAGCCTCAGCAAGTTTTTCAATAGGGCTCACTGGATACTAATGGTGCCATCGGGCTGCTTTCTACAATTTTCATTGGCCGTTCTCTCTCCCATACTGTTTGCTCCAGCCTCCTCCCTCAGTCTCTCTTCAGCTTAACCCTAGCCTTAATCCACTTCCATTCACTCCTCCGTCTCCTATGCCATAACCCCCAAAACCTCACTCCTTTTGATGGCCCATCTCCATTCCTTTTTCTTTCCACTTAGCAAATCCCCTTTTAACTCCCTCTCCTCTCAATCTCCACCACCACCCTCAAAATTAAAATGGCATTTGCAAAAAAACTAATCTGTTTGTATGTTTTATCCCTTTGCCTGCCTTATTTAAATAGACTGTAAGATGTTTGGGGCAGGTACTGTCTATCACTCTGTCTTTATAGTACCTAGCACATCAGGACTTCATTCTTGTTTGCTTTCTGGGCTATACCATAATAGAAACTATTACTAATAACAAAAAAACCCTAAGCCAACCAGGATCTGTGTGTGTGTGATATGAAGGTGAAGAAAGAGGGTTTAAATTGGGGTGAGAATTAGAAGAGAGACAAAGAGTTGGAAAAGTTAGGAGGCTTTTGGTTTTTAATTAACTGATTTTCCTGATGATACATAAATCCTGACAATATCAATGAGGTGCAATACGTTACTGTAAAAATAGATGAAGAAGAATAATTCAGAAAATTAAGGTATTAATATTTTTCCTAGAAGAGAAGAGCTTAAAATGAACTTATTATAGGACTTTTTATTGCACGTAAACTGATCAAAGTTTTGCAAAAGTGCAGATTTCCTATGCACTCAGACAACCACTACAGAATAAAGCTCTGCAGAGATGTCAAACACCTACTCCCTCTGAAAGAGGGATGTCTCTTTCCACTATTTAGTGCTGAACATCAGTTTTCCTAGTCCCTTACTAAAGCTACATTTTAACTATCCACTTATAAGTGAAAAATAGTAATTTATCAGCTTGTTGTCGAAAAGTAATATAAAAAAATCAATTTAGAAAAGGATCTTGTCTGTATCTAACCTGCAAAATTTCCAAAACTGTAATTTCCCTAGTGGGAAATCGGTTTCATTGGGAAAATACCATATATATTTTGGCTACTTTTCTGTGACTTATAGTCAGACTTTTGCATAATACGTCAGGCATTTTACACAAATAAATACCTTTAGAAATGGATCCAATATGTTAAATTAAAAAAACAAACCATGAAAAACCGCCCCTGGAAAGTTACTCTTTCATGCTAGTAACCTTACCGTATGCTTGTTGTTGAATGAATAGATGATCTGCAGCATATAGTTAGTCCATCTGAGGAGGGTATTTTTGCAAATAATTACAATTTTTTGTTTTTATTTTACAAATTTAAATTATAATTCTTAATGATATGCATAATCACTATCTTCCCATAAATACTAGT
Source organism: Pelusios castaneus (assembly GCA_007922175.1). Lineage (NCBI taxonomy): Eukaryota > Metazoa > Chordata > Testudines > Pelomedusidae > Pelusios > Pelusios castaneus. The sequence goes on from ML685816.1 coordinate 3,559,502, forward strand.
CTCACAATAAACTTTTAAAGCCACTAATTCTTGTGCTAAGCATTTTGTCTTATTTCAGAAATTGCTTTCCTTTGCAAAAGAGAGTGTGGCATTAATGTTGAGAAAATATGTGTCTTGGGGGCATTTTATAATGAATGACTTGCCTTTCCCTATCCGGAAGGGCTTGTACTATTTTGAGAAATTGATATACATAGGGTGGTTACCAGCAATTTTCTTCGTTGGGGAGCTTTCCAGGTTTCAGATAACAGTACATTTAAAAAAAACAATATTCCCTTACCTATACAACTTGTTTTGTATTGGCTCTCCACCTCAAGATCCTTAATTACCTTTTGCAGTAGTACACAGAATTAAATTATACAGTCTCTCAGTTGCTAGATATGAGGTTTCCAGTATCCATTAATGTCTGCAGGGCAAAAAAAGTTACTGAACTTAGATGCTTTTATTGCAGACACAATAACCAGTGGTTAAAGTATAATTTGATGGGCCCCAGAACCCTCCTAATCTCTGGAACCCCTACCCGTATTGTCTGAGCCCCCTTCATGCATGTGCGGACCCCAGCCCAGGTAGGCATTTGCAACCACTTGTCAGTACCACATGCATCGGTTATTACTCCATAAAAATATTTATAATTTTATATGGCGTTTATGTCTATAGCAATTATTGTCACAAACTAGCAAACACTGCATAACACAGTAAGTATTGTGATTAGCAACGTTGGGGCGTAGGACCTGCCAGCAGCCAGGGCAGGAAGGAACATGCCTTCTGCTGGATTTTTCTATTTTTAGGGGCCCCAGAACTCTGGCCCCTCAAATTTTGTGGGCCTCGGAAATGCATTCCACTGCATTCCCCTTTACTTTAACCCCTGACAGTAACTGAGAAATAATCATTCCCAAGGATAAAATTAAAACCTCACTTTCAATAAATGGATATTCATACACAAGAAACTATGTTAAAACAATACTGAAGGTTTGGCTTTATCCACTGGAATCAGGAAATGGAGACATCTGACTTAAAGTTTATATATATGAATATCCTGTTGTGCCTAAGTATAGCATATCACATGTTACTGTAATGTGTGAAATGGATTCGGTTTTCTTTTGAAGCCTGCAGAGAGAGGATTAAAAACCTCAATGACTAGTCATCATAATCAAAATTCAAACCAGAAGTTTAAATCTTTACTCTGGTTCTCAGATGCTGTAGAAACTCGTTAATATAATGGTCTGCATCCTATACTCCCTATGCTTGCAAATCCATGGATTTCATTGGGAATTATTCATGCAAAATTATCATACAACTGGTTCTTTACAAGTCTATTCCCCCTATGTTATGTACTCTTTACTTCCATTGTCAGTCAAAGTTAACCTTGTGATGGACAGTAGTTTATGATCCAATTTTGCCGTCATGTATGCGACACAAACATGGCTAATATATAAAGAAACTATTTAATTCTTTCAGCTCAACATGGGTAACTTTCTGATGGAAGACATGAAAGAGTGCAGATTATGATAAACAAAATGGTTCTGATTAAGAGTTTACTTCTATTTGCTGCTCTAATGATATGGATTGTAGACGGAGAAGAAGGAACAGGTAGTACGTCTCCATCCCTATGCCCCATGTAGCCAATGGTACAATATCCCCTCTTCCCTCATTTGGAGGTTATTTCTGGAAGCTCATACACACTAGGCTCCCAGGGAGGAAAGGTTCTAGGAAGTATATCTTTTCTTCTTAAATCAGTTAGCTAGATCATTTCCTGCCATCCACAGCAAGCTATACTTAGGATCAGAAAGGACTTTTCTTCTGGGGCAGATTGGCAGAGGTTCTGGGGATTTTTTGCCTACCACTGCAGCTTAGGGTATAGATCACTTGAAGGTTTAAATTAGTGTAAATGCTAGATTTTCTGTGACTGAAGTCTGTAAATCATGATTTGAGGACATCAGTAACTCAGCCAGAGGTTATGGGTCTATTACAGAAGTTAGATGTGTGAGGTTCTGTGGCCTGCAGTGTGCAAGAGGTCAGACTAGATGATCATGATGGTCCCTTCTGTCCTTAAATCCATGAATCTATGAGCTCTAGTTGTTAGGTGGTGAGTGGGCATATGACTGTTGATCAGATTGCAAAAGCGGAGCCCTGGTAGACTCCGTGAATCTTTCCATGACTTGCAGGAGTTCTCTGTCAGAGTTACATCTCTGCTTTCCAGGGCAGTATTTATCCTTAAATGATCCAATTGCTCTTGTATTACCATCTGATCTGTAACTTGAAGATAATATTTGGTATTTAATTTTGGACATCTATGTTAACAGAACTGGTTAGATTTGTTTGTACTATCTCTATTTGCTTAAAAAATGTTTCTGCTTAGAACTATGAAGTTATCCAGAGTGGGTAATGGAATCCTCTCAAACTAGAACAAGTAAAAAATGTACATGTCATTAAAGAAATTCTCTTCAATATAAAGGGACCATGTCAGGCCCAAAAGGCAGTAGAGTCTCCTGAATTTCTTCCCTTTTAGTAACCAACTTTTGAGAAAGAGGGAGGAAATTATATTTCAAAACATTATAAAGCATACACAGGTATCTTAGAAATACATATAATTATAATAAGATGTAGCGGTGCAAAATAACACATTAGCGTAGCACCTACCACAGAATCTTATTTCTTTGAGACTACCTAATCCCTACTAACCTTCCTCACTGAAAAGTTGACTTTTTATAGGAGATTTTTCCCAGTATCATTTTCGGGGGGGGGCTATCTCTTTAAATTTGACAGAGACAAACAATAACAGCCTTAAAGTGGTCATTTTGTAACTGGGAATTGCAGCTACTTATTGTATCTCCGTCTTTCCTAGCTGGTTAACATTCTTAACTCCTGTTGTTTTTTTCTTTCATTGAGGAAGACAGCACTTTCTCATGAGCTACTGCTTCAATACTGCACCATGGGAACCAGGGTGTAGAGCAGAGGTGCACAACCTGTGGCCCACGAGCATGTTCTGTGTGGCCCTCTGGGAGCAGAGCAAGCAGGGGGATCACGTGATGTGACCCCCCCCAAACCCCCTCCCTCCACACGTTGCATTTGTGGCCCTCAAGTGGCCTTAGAAGGGCAGTTTGGCCCTTGGCCGAAAAAGGTTGTGCACTCCTGCTGTAGAGGAAACACACAAGGGACAATCAGGTCTGAGCGTTGTTGCCTCACACTATATGGGAGCAGTGGGAGGGGAGATAGATTTCGGCTCATGCATGCGCTTTAGAAACTTTGTGAATTTCATAGATCAACTTGCTGTCTGTATACCCACTTGGGCTGCAAGAGCATGTGCGTAGTGTTGGCTTCCTTCTGAGTTGAGGGGGAGAGAAGATTCTACCCCTCCAAGCACATCTGTTCTGACTTTGCAGAGGTAACAATAATTTTCCCCTTGAGGAGGAGGAGGAATATTGAAGATAACATAAAACTGGCATATTTATTTGTCACACATTGCAGTCACTGAAAGGTGAACTGTCAGGCAGGAGGGAGGTTACTAGTGAAGTCCCTCAGGAATCAGTCCAAGGACCAATCTTATCTAATCTTTTTGCTACTGACCTTGGTACAAAAAGTGGGAAAGTGCTAATAAAGTTTATGGATCACACCAAGTTGAGAGGTATTGCCAATACAGAGAAGGATTGGGATATCATACAGAAAAATCTGAATGATCTTGTAAACTGGAGTAATAAAAATAGGATGAAATTTAATAGTGGAAAGTGCAAGGTCATGTATTTAGGGCAGTGATTCCCAACCTTTTTTCTGCTGTGGCACACCTCAATGCCTTTAATAATTTTGAGGCCTACTACCATATAGTATCCAAATGAACTCATGAATATTCACAAGTCAATCCAGAACTCTGAGTAGTTTTTTAAAAAAAAATTCTGTGGCACACCTGCTCAGGCCTGAAGGCACACCGATTGGGAAACACTGACTTAGGGACTAATAACATGATCTTTTCCTATAAGCTGTGGATGCATTAGTTGGAAGTGACAGTGGAGAATGACCTGGGGGTATTGGTTGATCACAGGGTGACTATGATGTGACCAATATGATGTTGCTGTGAAAAAAAAAAAAAAAAAAAAGCTAATGTGGTTCTTAGATGCATCAGGTGAGGTATTTCCAGTAGAGATAGGGAGGTGTTAGTACCGTTATACAAGATGCATGTGAGACCTCATCTGAAATACTGTGTGCAATTATGGTCCCCCATGTTTAAGAAAGATGAATTCAAACTGGAACAGACGCAGAGAAGGGCTACTAGGATGATCTGAGGAATGGAAAAGCCTGCCTTATGAGAGGAGACTCAAAGACTATATCTGCACTAGAAAAAGTTAAGTCGACCTAACTGCCCTTAAGTCGACTTAATAAAGTTGACTTAAGGGTTACTCCTCGTCCACACCGTCCTTAAGTTGACTTAAGGAGTCGACTTAAGGCTTAAGTCGACCTAATGGGTGATTCTTATGAGGTTGACTTAAGCTTTCATTAAGTCGACTTAAGGAATTTCTTAAGTCGACTTAATAAAAGTCAGGTGTAGACATGGAGTAATTTAGGTCAACTTAAGGGTCCTTAAGTCGACCTAAATTGCTAGTGTAGACATACCCAAAGAGTTTAGCTTATGTAGCTTAAAAAAAAGAAGGTTGAGGGGAGATATAATTACTCTGTAAAAATACATCAAAGGGACAATATGAGGTGGGGAGAGGAATTATTTAAGTTCAGTGCTAGTGTGGACACAACTACTAATGGGTATAAATTGGACATCAGGAGATTTCGACTTTTCTATCCATCAAAAGAGTGTAGTTCTGGAATAGCCTTCCAAGGGGAGCAATGGGGGCAAAAAGCTTAGCTGGTTTCAAAATTCAGCTTGATATATTCATGGAGGGGGTGGTATACTGGGATGGCCTCGTTTAGCAATTGACTGATCTTTGACTCTTGCTGGTAGATATGCCAAGGGGATGGGGTAGATTCTGAGTTATATCAGAAAATTCTTTCTTTGGTGTCTGACTGATGAGTCTTGCTCATATGCTTAGGGTTTGACTCATCACCATATTGGGATCAGGAAGGAATTTTTCTCCAGGGCAGGGCAAGGCTCTGGAGGGATTTGCCTTTCTCTGTAGCATGGGGCATGACTCAATTGCTGGTGGATTCTCTGTACATAAAAGTCTTTAAATCATGGTTTGAAGACTTTAATAACTTATTCATAGTTTAGAAGTTCATGGGAGGAGAGGGTGAGTGAGGTTCTGTGGCCTACATTGTGCAGGGGATCAGACAGAACATATTTGTCCCTTCTGACCTTAGAGTCTATGCGTCTTAGTCTGAGATTTCTCCACTCATCTCATTTATCACCCACTACTCAGTGCATTAATGAGAGAACTTTTTCTCAGTTCACAAGAAGTTAATTCATGTCACTAAATGCCAATAACCATATCAACGAAACAATTCACAGGGATTCACTAGGCAAGTGATTTCTGAAGCCATCTAAATATATCGCTCTACAGATCTTTTTATGGAGGCAAGGAGACCTGGTTAATGTAGGACTATTATGAAAGTACATTGAATTTTATCATAAAGGTGTACAACATCAAGTGTATTATTTATTGCAGAATGGTTTGAAATCAGTGCAATTACATGCCTTCTTTAGCCAGGAGTGCATCATAAGAGTACATTGTGAACATGAGGGGAGACGTCTGTCGTAATTCAGCTGAATATCAGCATTTTACAATAGCTGCAACAGAAACTGATCCTATGAATTTAAACATTCTCTCTGTAAGTAATCTCCTTACAGTAACTTGTAATTTTGTAGTGACCAGCCAAAGATTACTGGCCTGATCCTACTCAGCTGAGGCTTTGCTCATTTCACACAGAAGTGCAAGGCAAAAAAAAAAAAAATTAATATAATGATACAACTGTTATGAGACTATCAGTGGAAGTTTACTGACACCCTCAAAAGAATGGTGCTATGTATGTATTAAGAGTTAATTCTTATTAATCTATGGGAAAAAAGTTTTTCATGCAAAAACTCCATCACTGAGGGATTTGTAAGGTCTGTAAATATTTTCTCCTCCCTAACATAGTTGTGACTATTTTTCATAATCTATGTAAAGCTATAGCCTTTTTTAATCCTCCTAAATTATTAGGCTTTATGTTATCTTGTGGTCATGAGTTCCACAGTTCTGAATTAAAAGATATGACTAGTAAAAATTAATACTATTTTAACTTTACACATTTGAGACTTTGTTCTTACTTCACTTTGTGAACCAAGGAAGGAAAAGTAGTGCAGCGCGCTACTTTCATCCGCTGCTCATGTTGTTCCATTTATGCATTGGCATACTTTTAGGGTGAGATCAGTGGGACTTGGGGAGCCACTAAGGGAAGGACTGATAAGCAGGGGTGCAATGGAGGATGGATGGTACAACACTCCACCCAGAGTGCCCATCCTACTCTCCAAACTGGGACAGGTACAGTACGCCATATATTTTTTTCTGTTTATACAGTGTCTGTGCACAATAAATATACTAGTACTACATTAAGAGGAATACATGCTGATGAATATCTATTTATATCAGTAATATACATATTAACATATACATTAGTGAAAACCATTTGAAAATCTCGACAGCGGTACTGTGTCCTTAGCATGAAACACCAAAGCAGAGCTCTCCTTTCTGAACCAAATCTCAAACATGCGGAGACAGATTTACATTCAGTCATGCTGCAAACCCTTCAAACGAAAACAAAGTTGATGAGTTAAATCCCTCTGGACTACTAGAGGCAGGTTTTTGGTAATATTTCTGACACCAGTTCTATTGTTTTTTTTTTCTTTTTTCCTGTATAATGCACTGACCTAGATCTGTTGGTATAATTTTTCAGCTTCTAAGAGTGATAATATTGCTTTTAGACAGTAGTTTCAGGGCCCTTTTGAGATGAGTTCTTCAAAGCTGTGGCTTAATCCATTCTTTATTAGCTTCTGTAAAGTGATTATTTCTTCAGGGCTGGATGGAAGTACTTAAAGGAGATGAGCATTCTGTTAGCAGACAGGGCTGCTCCATTTCCAAAGTATTTGCGGGAATTTTAGCATTTTAGGGTTGAGTGATGAGGATATAAAACAAAAGAAGAAACCAGTAGTAAAGTTTCTTATGCTAACCATGACACTCTGATATTTTTTCACCAAATCCCAAGTGTGACAGGTGTTCAGAGACTGATGGTCTGTGATGGGTGTTCTTGAGGTCACTGGACCTGATATTGCTGTTGAGATGTCTTTTTTTTTTTTTTTAATTCAAAATGAAAAATAGCCATGTGTGTATAGAGGTTTATTTCTCTCCCATTGCAGACAGAGTGGTGCTATGGGAAAAGAAGTCACATCGCAGTGTAGTTTATCTTTGTAAAATCTGATGCGTTGCTTACAAACAGTGATATAAATCCACTTTATAAGCGTATAAATAAGATTGTAATTAGAAGATGTAATATAGGGCTATATCCTCAGCCTGTATAAATTGGCATAGCTCCATTAACTCCACAGGAGCAATGCTGATTTACTTCAGTCAAGGATCTAGTCTGTAGTGATTTGTTATTTAAAGCATACCTACAGAAAATGAGTAACACCTGCTAGCATGAAGGCTGGTCAGGTATTACATTCAGGTAGCTTTATGATGATTTTCAGGCCCTCCCGCACTTAAAGTGCTATGAAGCTGTACCATGACAGTAGGAGCTTCAGAAGGTATTTTGCTTTCAGGGCTTGCAGGATTTTTTCCCCTTCGTAACGCTGCAGTGCATAATTGCAAATGAGCCCTCTTCTCTGTCCCTGTATCTGTGATTGCAATAATGGTACTAGTCTGTTCAGTCTTTGGGATAAAGTGAGCTATGATTGTGACAGACCTCTGGATATGGGGGAAACACAAGATGGCTTCTTGCACCCAGTGGCCACACACAGTCCGGGCAGTCGTATTTGTAAAACTTGCAAGCAACTGAGTCCACAAATCAGGGCCAGATTCTACCACTTTTTAGCATGAGTCTGGATGACAGAATTGTGGTGCTTTGGTGTCTAAATTACAACTACTTGGTAAGGATGATCATGTAGTTAGGACACTGGACTGGGACTCAAGCTATCTGGAGTCAATTCTCTGTTCTGCCACAGACTTTCTAGGTGATCTTGAGCATGTCACTCAGTCTTTTTTTACCTTAGTTCCCTATTTGTTAAATAGGGATCATAGCACTTCCTTTCTCCTCTCTCTCTCTGTCTTGGCCGGTTAGATTGTAAGCTATCTGTGACCAAGACTTTCTTGCTATGTGCACCAATTTCAATTTGGGTACCTAGCTGCTACTGTAATATAAATAATAATAAAATACCGTTTGTGCAGTTTGCAGGCTACAAAATATGAGGCTATTAATAAAAATACAGAGCATAGTGTTAGTGTCACTTCAATCACAGTATGGAGAGGAAATTTATCCATAATTCAGTTTCCTATTTTTATTTTTGTTCCACCTGTGTATTTTATATATTATACTCCAACAAGAGAATGTAAACATCAGGCCTAATACCAGTTTCATTTTTATCAGTTTGGCACCAGCTGTGACTCCATTGACTTCAGTGCGGGTGCATGGATATGGGAGGGAAACAAGGCGCATCATGTCTTTTTATTCACTCACATATTTCTCTCTTCTTGGAGTACAAACCTCTTTTTTTTTTTTTTAACCTACTTTGTATTTTTTAGCTTTGAAAATGTAAATGTATCTACCTTGCACCCGAAAATGTCGGTCTAGATTATTATGGTATAGCATTCTCTGTGCTTTGATGCAGTCTGATAGAACTGGTCAGGAAGACTTTTGTTCCTTGCAAACAATGTGGATGAAAGTGAAAGGGGAAAAAAAATCTGTTTGGGGCTTTTCAATGAAAACCTGACCAAATAAAAATGTTCAAAATGGTCATTTCCCCAAGAAATTGCAGTTTTGACAAGGAAGGTTTTTTTATTCAAGAAATATAGACCAGCTAATAACATTTAGGGGTGCATTAACAGGAGAGTTGACTAATTCCAAAGGGGTAGCCGAGTCAGTCTATTGCAGAAAAACAACAGAATCCTGTGGCACTTTTAAAGACTAAGAGATTTATTTATCACATGAGCTTTCGTGGGAGAAACTCCCACTTTGTCAGAGTTGACTGTAAGACATGAGAGGTAATTGTCCTCTTATACTCAGCAAGGTGAGGCCTCACTTTTGGCCTCCCTTTATACTTTAAGAAAGATGTGGAAAATTGGAGAGTTTACAGAGAACAGCAACAAAAATGATAAAAGATTTAGGAAACTTGACCTTTGAGTAAAGGTTAAAAAAAACCTGAGCATGTTTAGTCTTAAGGCAAGAATACTGGAGGGGGACTAGATAACTGTCTTAAAATATGTTAGGGGCTTCATAAAGGGATGATGACAAATTGTTCTCCCTGTCCACTGAAAGTATGAGATGAGGTAAACAGTTTAATCTGCAGCAATGGACATTTAGGTTAGATATAATGAAAAACTGTCCCACTATAAGGATAGCTGAGTACTGAAATACACTTCCACGGTAAACTGTGGAATTCCCATCATATTGTAGATTTTTAAAAACAGGTTAGAGAAACAGCTGTGAGGAATGGTCTAGGGATATTTGGTCTGCTCACCACAGAGGATGGACTAGAGGCCGTCTCCTGAGTTCACAGTCAGCCCTACATTTCTATGATTCTACAATACCAATGACTCTAGCAACAGATTAGGGAACATGGAGTCTATCTGAGGTCTACAATGGGCATTCTTGGTGAGGAATTCATTTTGAGAAAACTAGCACAGAGCTCCATTGTAATCTTTTAAGGTTGGAAAAGGTCCCCCAAATACAGGGGTAATCAAGGTATATTTTGAGTCTGCATTTTAAGTAGAGGTCTTAAAAGAGTCATAAAGTTTAAGGCCAGAAGAGGCTACCAGATTATCTAGCCTGATCTTCTGTATTTCATAAGCCACTAACACTATCCACAATCCATACATTAAACCCAAAATTAGACCAAAGTATTATAATCCACAGGAGACTAGGCTATTGTGTGTCACAGGCAAAAAATAAGAGAAACCTGAGTCCCTCTTAATGGCAGGGAAAGGAATAAGAGATATCTGGTAATCCTGACCTATACCCATCTACTGCAGAGGAAAGTGAAAAAACCCCCCTCCAAAGTCATGACCAATGTGGCCGGGGAAACATTGCTTCATGATCCCACAAATGTTGATCAATTTATTAGTATCGGTGATGGAAAAGACTGTACCCTGATTTATCAAAGCTTTATAACAAAGGCTTTTTTCGTCTCCTGTAGAAATGAGAAATAATCCCTTTTAGTGTATTACTAGTGTAAGAGGCAATGGGGTATGTGCACTGACTTACTGAGAAATTCCTCTCTAAAGAGTTGCAAAGCAAAATATCACCACGGGCTACAGAGACTTACAAAGTATTGAAGCTAGACAAACTTCTGATCCATTTCTGAAAGTGCTTAAAGTTCCTATTTCAAGGTGAAACAATAATAAATAGAAAGGACAGTTAATGTTGATCCCAAGCAATTCTTTAAATTATCTATATTGAATTTTTAAAAGGAAAAGTCAATGTAGAGCAACTAACTCTTGCAGACTCTGACTAATGAATCATTCTAGCCTACTGTCCTTCACATGTGTAAGGAATAGCCAAGCACACAGCCAAGAAATTCATTTTACTAAGAGAAAATACGAGGGCCACCGGAATGTATTCAGAGATACTTGAGAAACCATTTTTAAAGGAAATGGAGACAAATGGACACAGCTGATGATTTTGCTGTGCTGCAGGGAAATTTTGACTTTGGATGAGATATCAGAATTCTATATGCTTGACTAATAGAAGCTACAACTCATCAGGAGGTCAATATATTCAGTGTTATAAGGGAAATGCCACTGCCTTAGTTGTTCAGAAGCATCTTTTTGCTAGAATGGAGAATTGGCAGTCTGGCTGGAATGTTATGCTCCCTCTGTTTTTGAGACTACACATGATAAAAGTAATATTTTGTGTTCGTATACTATAACAAGCTGTCTCCGCAGTAGTTCCTTAAAACTGAGTTATGGGAAGTAGTTACTGCTACCTAGGGTTTCTCAACCCAAAAAGGGGTTTGTGAGTGGGTATCAGGAAATAAACCAAAGAAAGTGCAGAATAGCCACCTTCTATATAGATGACAAAGATAAGTTCAAAACAAGTGTTTTAACTTTAAAGCTTTACTTAATGGTCTCTAGCAATTCCTATTGGAAGCTTTTCTCTAAGTCTGCACTTATTAGTCTTAGGCACAATAGGTGACCAGAATACCTAAAATTTAATAATTACCCCTACAAGTTTGAAGCAGTTTTCAGGCATTTTTTGGGTGACTCAGACATAGATTTCCTGATGGCCAATCCTTCTGTCCGTGCCTGGAAATCCTTCCAAATGTGTCCACGAAGTGATCCACCTGACATTTGCCCTTGCCCCGCAGTGTGAGGCCTACTTAACATATTCACTGTCTACTACTCCCTCACCACCCTGCTCCTGTTTGCCTAGTTCCTGTAAAGGCCTGAAAATGACTAAAAACAGAAAACGTAATAATTGGTAGTCCATCCCAATAATTAGCAGCGGTTTAGATATCTGCGTGGTTGCTTAAAATATCCTTGCACAGTTACTATGGAATACTTACCACCAAGTACACTGTAGAGTACACTGTAGAAAATCAGGGTCACTTGGTGATTACAAGCGGGGACTGGAGTTAAATGAAAGAGATGCTATTCTCAGCTTTGGTAGCAATATTTTACATTTTCTTGGGAAATTCATTTTAGTGTTGTGTACTTAAGTTTTCCTCTTTGTTGTGCCATCCCACAGCTTGAAAATATCAGCAGTCCTGCAGGGAGAATTCCAGTGAATATCACTGAGTTCCTATTTAAGAAACAAACAAACAAACAAACATTTCTCCTGAAGTAAAAGTTGCATTTTAAGGCTCTAAAATAGCTGCATTCATACTTCCCTACCTTCTAGGCAACCTGTGATATTCTAATTTATTAAGCATCTGTAAGATATAGTTAGGAAAGATCCAGAGGTGCTAAAGGAAGAATGGTGAGCTCCCAGGTGTACAGAGGTAGCAATCCTATGTCTACCCACCGTCCTGGGCTGCAGTTGATCCCCTTGCATGCCTGGCAAAGGGATTCATGGATTGAGGGAGCAGAACCAGGGCCTCACTTTTTCCTCAATTCTACTTTGGGATGCATTCAGGATGGGTTACAGAATGGGATTAGGAGACTTTTCTTGTATATTCTCACCATCGGTTTCTCAGTGTCAGTTTACAGGCCAGCCACCATCTGACTCCAATATTCGTAGTCTACTTTGAGATTTACAAATTATTTGTTGTATGTGAGCACATTAATGTTTAGTATTATCACCTCAGATTTATTATTTGTCAAAATGTTGGGGCAGAAAGAGGAGGAGAATACTATAAAATAAGTATATATTTTGGCAAGAAAATATGAACTAACTGTTTAAGACTTTATTGAAAATCAGCGGTGATTGCTACAAGTTAAAAATAGCCAATGTTGAAACAAGTATATGCTGAAGCAATCTGATTTTGCCTGAGACAGTAGTTTCTGTACAGCAAAAACAAAGAGCAGAATGAATCATGAAGCATCAAACAGAAGAGTACCACAGGGCTCCTTGTTTGTTTTGCTAAACTAGACTAACACGGCTACCTCTCTGGAACAAGAATCGACCCCTGTATTCCCATTGATACACTACTGTAATAATGTTCGTACAAGGTGTGCCTTGTGTGGTATCCTTAAAAAACTCACAATTTGCTGATCCGTAATATCATAGCAAAATGCATGTTGCAGCATTATACATGAAGCGATAAACAGAAGCTAAAATCATGACTTTTAAAAGTATGTTTTCCAGATTAGTGTGGGGAGTGGCCAAACCAGTTCCTCAAAGGCGAAGGGCAGGCTAATACGCCAGCCATATGTAAAGAAGGCTGGTGGCCTACTTGCAAAATGGCCATTCTTTGGTAGGAAAAGGGACAAGCGCAAAAGTCTACATTTTAACAAAAGTCTGAACTAGAAATGTTTTTCAACAGGGGGACTGAAACTATAAAAAGAATGGGCAAACACCCTCAGATGCCTCTCTCCCTCCCTTCCACTCACATTCTCTGCACCTGAAGAAACAAAGGAAGCAGCTGGTGGACTCTGCATGAGGGGTCCTGACCTAAAGAGAGGTGTGAAAGGCAGCTCAAAGCGTGTGGTGAGAAAATTTGCTTTGAATCGAATAGAGTGCGCTAAGGTAGGTACCAGTAAGCATTTTCTCTTTATTTTTCTTGTAAACATTTCTGATTTGTAGGATTTATTACTTATACTCACTTAAAATCTTTCTCTTTGTAGTTAATGAACTTGTTTTACTCTTTTATCTAATCCAGCTTGTTCAAGTTGAAGTGTTTGAGTAACTCCAATTGGGATAACAAGTTGTGTCCTGCCTTAAAGCAATAATTAATTCAATATATTTGTACTGTTCAGAAGACAGACGGGCATTCCAGGACATATGTTTTTGAGGGAAAACTCAGAGGGTCACTTTGTGGTAATATTTCAGGCTGGTAATAGCAACGTATGGCTGGCTGGCTGCAGCACATAAACAGATTTCGTTGGGAGTAACCGAAGTGCTGGAGGCTGTTTGTGAGCAATCCAGGTTGGTGGCTACAGCAACAAGCCATTATCACAGGCATCCCAGGTTACAGGGAGGGGTGATATAGATACTCATTGGTCTGGATTGTACCTTGGTACGTCACAATCAGATAACAGGGGAGCCCAGGGTATTAGAGACAAGTATAGTAGTTCTTTAACAAAATCAGTCAGGTTTTAAAGTGTACCACTTCCACCACAAATTCTAGAGTTTATTGTCTGTTTCTCATGAGAATGAATTGAATTTTGGAGCTATTGGTGCACCCTGAAATGTTTGGGGAATTCTTGCACTGACAAAGCTTGTCCTTTGGAAAAAGTACTCTATACTAGCAAGAAATACACAGAGAAAAGGGTTAGACTGGGATCTTGTCCAGTCTTGATTTGATGACTTAATAGTAGGAGTACGTCTGTTCTGTGGCTGGTATTTTCCCCTTCTCCAAGATTTGTTTTCTCACTTCAGTTGTTCTGCACATTCAAATTCATTTTGACTGGTGCGATCATATTTTATCTGCTTCTCTGAATATCACTTGAATGTGTATTGAAAATATAGCATCTCGATTTTGGAAGCACTGCTCTATCAGTGACATCTTGTTGAGGTACCTAATAAGAGTTTGAAATCAATTTGGCATTACAGGTCAGAGACATAACAAAGTTTTGCAAAACAGTTATCTTTTGTTTTTATCCATGAAAACTTGGAAGCTCATATTTAATACAAACGATTCACAATTTTGATGAACGTGATCTTCAGAGCTCACACATTTACTTCTATTGTTTAAACAGCTTGCTTGGTCTAACTTGTCATTGTATATCTAGGAATATTCTGTTATTAAAGAGTGAGCTCTGAAAAAGAAAGAGAAAGGTGTGTCACTAAGCCAGCAGAATGGTGCAACAGCATAAAACAAGGAAGATCTCTTTAAACAAAAATAATAGGGATTCTAAGACAGAAACTATAACAATGGGTTTAAAAACAGCAGAAAAACTTGACTGTGCAGATTTAGACCACAACACAGATCAGAATTACCTTCATTCTCAAAATTGAATCCCCACCTTTGTCTGTATCATAAATACTTTTGATGAGTTATTTGAGCTGAGTACAGGAAATAAAGATGTAGAATTTCCATGTGACAACAGTAAAACTTCTGGTGAATTACATGGTACCAAGAGTCTGCTATAAGCTGGGAACACATCAGTTGGAAGTTACAGAGGAGGAGGAGGAGAAGGACGTGGGTGTATTAGTTTATCACAGGGTGACTATGAGCCACCAATATGATGTCACTGTGAAAAACGTTAATGCTGTCCTAGGATGCATCAGACAAGGTATTTCCAGTAAATATAGGGAGGTGTTAGTACTGTTATATAAGGTGCTAGTGAGACATCATCTGGAGTATTATGCGCAGTTCTGGTTGTCCAGGTTTAAGAAAGATTAAGACAAACTGGAACGGATGTGGAGAAGGGCTATTAGGATGATGCAAGGTATGAAAAACCTGCCTTATGAGAGGAGACTCGGAGCTTGGCTTGGTTAGCCTAATCAAAGGAAGGCTGCGGAGAGATGTGACTGCTCTCTATAAATACATTAGAGGAAGAAATACTGTGAGGGAAAGGAATTCTATAAGTTCAGCGCCAATGTGAACACAAGAACTACTGGATATAAACTGGCCATCAGGAAGCTTAGACTTGAAATTAGACATAGGTTTGTAACCATCAGAGTAGTGAAGCTCTGGAATAACCTTCCAAGGGGAGCAGGGTGGGCAAAAAATCTAGCTGGCTTCAAAACTGACTTTATGTATGGAGGGAATGGTATGATGGGACAGGCTAATTTAACAATTAACTGATCTTTGACTACTAGTGATAGCTATGCCAATAAGATTTGATGGGGTGGGTTCTGAGTTATTATAGAGTATTTTTTTCTTAAGTATCTGGCTGGTGAGTCTTGCCACATGTTCAGGGCTTAGTTGACTGCAATATTTGGAATCCTGAAGAAAAATTCCTTCCTGGCAGATTGTCAGAGGCCCGGGGATTTTTTTGCAATCTTCTGTAGCATGGGTCACGGGTCACTTTCTAATGTATTCTCTGTTCATTGATGTCTTTAAACCATGATTTGAGGACTTCAGTAACTCCGTCATAGGTTACAGGTCTATTACAGGCGTGGGTGGGTGAGATTTTGTGGCCTGCATTGTTCAGGTCAGACTAAATGATCATATTGGTCCCTTCTGACCTTAATTCTATGATTCTCCGTAACATAGCACAGGCAAATAATCCAAGCATCTAAAATGTTCATCTGCTTTGTTGTTCTTCTGTTTGTTTTTTCTTTGCAATACAAATAAATTGAGAAATCTAGTGGTTTCTGATGCAGATTCCCTAGATGTTTCACATACCTTCCAGAAAGAAGATTAAGTTCTGCTAGAAACAGGGAAGACAGTTAGTGAAAGTCTCCACATCATTTTATCAAGAGGATTAAAAATATTCCCTATCTTCATTTACACTGGGGATAAACCAGATAGAAAAATATTTTGATTCTAAGTTAAGTTTTCCAAAGAAAACTCAATTTAGGGAATAATGTAGTCTATTGAATAGACTGTAATGCTAAGATTTCCTCTGATTCCCTTTCGACTGAGTTTACTAGAACATCTTGTTCATTTTTGGGAGAACACTTCATCCAGTTCTCGGAGGTCCAAAATAATAATAATAAAGTTTAACTGTAGCATGTCACCAAACTGCTTTAGTAGGTAGGTAACAGCTCTATTAGCCTATCCTGGCCAGGCCGTGTGCAGAGGGTTCAGTTACAGGGTAATTCCACAACTTCAATTCATATCACACAGTTAATATACATCTTTCCCAGCTACTACTATCTGTACTTCTTGCATGTAAAGAACAATCCCGTAAGGCCAGCTTATCACTTCAGGGTGTTTCTGCCCAGATTTTTTACTATAAAGATTCAACAGTTAGATTAGTTAGTTTCTACCTCCCTTTTTAAGTGTAAACATTTTCAGAATAATTAGGCTATGTCTACACTACACATATGTGTTGACATATCTGATGTCAACTCTTAGCCACTGCAATAATGGTAGTGGTGGCTGATGTCCAGACTGCCATCCTTGGGTCAGTGGAGTGCGTCCCACCAACATAAGTGGTAGTGTAGGGGAGCTGAGAGAGCCAGCTCTCAGCTCCCTGCAGGGAACCCACAGGCTCCCAGCTGCTCCCTCCGTCACCTGGGGCTTGCTAGGTCCTGGGCAGCTACCTGCTTTGCTGCCCCTGAGCTAGTTAAGCTAGTGTGGCGGGGGAAGGGGGACGCTGACTAGGGGTTCATCCACTACTACCGGGTCACATTGTACAATACAAAATAGGAGTTGGATCTTGCTTGGGGCCTTAAGCCACTACTCTAATTCCAGCAACCAATAAATGTTAAAAGTTTAGAGGATGGATCTCCCGATTTCTCGCAGCCTCAGAACCGCTTATGCCACAAATGCCATTACTCAAGTAAGCTTCCTACATGTTGGAGCCAACATCACAGTGCAGTGATACAATTCTAACAATATTTAAAAGAAATGTATTTTGAATAGTGTTTGACTTCCACCATCTTCCTGAATTAACTCTGAGAAATGGTTTGGTAGTGACTGGTTAGTTACTGTACTCTAAATGTGTAAAACGTTCCTGCTCACTCTGGAACTCAACTGCACTAGATATTTGTCCTTCAGACATCCACAGGCCTTGTCATCCTTTGATATCCTTTCTAAAACCGTCCATAAAGGAAGGTTGCTTCAAGCAGAAGTGGAGCTTATTCCATGTAACATCCGTTCAGAAGAAAATAACTTAAACCTGAGTTCTACAAGCACTTTCATTTTATTGGAGTCAGCAGATGAATCACATGAATAACATTACTCATGAACAGAGGGGAGTCAAGGGTTATAGATATTTCTGCACCATTGAATTGTTTCTTTTTGGTCACTTTCATTCCTATGGAAAAATCGACGATCAGACACATTCTGCCTTTGCACTGCTTCTGCAATATAAAAGAGACATACATTTAACTTAACCAGACAATTATTAGGTTCATGGCTACTTTACATGGTTGGAATAGTGTAAAACAGCCTAATGTCTTGATGTACGTGGCCCCAAATTTATACCTCTCATTTCTTTATTTCTCAACAGATTGAAAAATAATTAATATTGTTAACATAATATGTTTAGTACTTTATTTGATTAGCCGTTTCCATCTAGCTGTCAAATTCAGAAAAATAACATGTCAACTAAATTTTGAATGGGGAAAAATGGTAACACTGTAGAGTTGATCACATGCAGCTCAAATTGCCTGTCTTTGAAAAACAGTGATTCTTTGCTATGTTGTAATATGAATATGTGACTATAAGATAAAATGAATACTCACATAAATATGACTATTGCGATTGCCTATAAGCTTCGCAAGACCAAATATATCTTCCCTAATTTCAGTGCTCACATCGTCATCATATGCTAGTTTTATGAGAACCATTCACATATGCTTTTTAAACAGCAACCCTTAACTAAGCCCTTAACTAAGATCTACTTATATGTCTCACAGTGGCTTGCTGTATTGAACTTCCAGTAATTGTTCAGATTACCTGTTTTTAACGTAACAGAGCCTTTTCAGTTTCTGGATAGAATTCTTTTCAGACCCCATTCAATAGCTCTGTCTGTTCAATGTCAACAGTATAAAATCAGTTCCACTGACTGAGCAGCCCCAAAGCTGTAAATGCAGGTATATAAGCTTCTTTAAAGAAGCTCTTTTAAATGTACAGCTGGCTTATGAAGGAGCTAACCATTTAAATCTGACCAGTTTCATGTGCCAGGTAAAAATACTGCTTTTACTGATCAGCTTGGTTCTTGTGACATGTAAAATAATGGGAGCCATGGGGAAGAGCAGAGTAGTTAGAATAATGTAATTTGAGGTCATTTAAATAAGAAGACGAATATGTATAACTAACTTCCCTGGTGTTTTGTAGAGGTAATGGACAGGAGTGATAATGGCAGTTCATATGATGTAGTTTATTTGAATTGTCAGAAAATCATTAATAAAGTTCCATGTGACAGCATCCTGCATAATTTGCTACTTAAACCTCAGGGACCCAGAACAGTTCACAGGGATGGATAAAGACCCGATTCCAAAGACTAAAGAGCTACAGGAATGGCGTTTAACAACAGAGTCCCATGGCACTTTTAAGACTAACAGATTTATTTATCGCATGAGCCTTCGTGGGAGAAAATCCCACTTCATCAGACGCTTTGAAGGAATGGCGTTCGTAATTTGTTTGGTAGCACTCTTTTATCTGAGTCAGATGAATCACTTCCAGCAAATGAACAAGGCGTCTGGTGGCCCTTTTAAAGACCACCAGACTCCTTGTTTGTTTTGCTGAACTAGACTAACATGGCTATCCCTTTGGAACATTTCATAACAGCAAATAGTATTAGTTAGGGGCACTTTGTTGCCTGTGCTGGATTAGATTTAAAATCTACATGACTGCCGGTCGCTAAACATCCAGTGGCACTTATCAGAGTAATGGTTGGTATTAACCTTGCTCCCCCACCCTTCTAGTTGCAATTAAACTTCCTGATTTTGTGCTCTTAGCTTGTACATAACTACCTTAGGGGTGACTTGTGACACACATGGGGTGCCTTTAAATAATTATTAATCCTGTATCTATATCTGCCACTGGTATGGTGTTTCTGGACAATATATGGGGATGTATATTTCACTTGGGGGCTGTCTGGGTAGCAGAGCTTACTCGCTTCAGGCAGGAAGGAGGCAGCTCTTTTTAACAGTCACTTAGCAGCTTCCATTTAAGGGTTGTCAAGATACAATGTCAGAGCCATTAAGGCTAATGGCTCTTTTCCGGAGCAGCACTTAAACCAATTTAACCAGGTATGTTGGGGTACAGTAGTATTAATTTAGATGGAATATATGGGCTAACCCTTAAAGGCATTAACCTAACTCAGTGCTTGCCTAAAATTAAAGAGTGTTAAACCAGGTCTGGGGCTTGGGTTACAATGACCTCAACCTGCTTTGCACCATGGCAAACACCCCATTCAAATTCCTTTCCATCTTTTATTAAAGATACAGAAAAGAAGCAAAAACAACTAACACACTTGAAATATAAAGTATTAAACAAGCTTTCCTTTTGAACAATTTTTCTTGTTCCCTTTTCCTTTATCGGGAAAGAGCTTTTAGAAGTCACCACAGCCCTTTGTTTGACAGTCTCTTAGATCAGGGGATGTCAAAATCATTTGCTGTTGCAGGCCAGATTGGACTTAAATGTACTTCAAATGGGCCATACATACCATAAATCGACATACTAGGGCACTCTCGCGGCATCGCGGAGCGCTGTGTATGCAAGACTGCTCCATGAGACCACACTCTCTCCCACTCCCTCTGTTAGGGAGGGAGTGTGGTCTCATGGAGTGCAGTCTGGAATATCCATCATGTTGCAAGATCTGATGCTCTCATGGCATCAAAGAGCACTGGCTATTTGAGACCCTCCCCCCCGCCGTTATGGAGAGAATGTGGTCCCCTGGAGCACAGCCCACGGGTCGGATGGAAGAGGTTCACAGGCCGCATCCAGCCCACAGGCCGCATGTTTGACACCCCGTCTGAGATGGTAATAACTGAAGAGAAGTGGTATTTGAGTAGGACTGGGGATTTTGCTGCTGCTGCGCAAACCCAAGCTTAGAAGGAAATGCCCCCTTCTTTGTCTGTCTCTTGGATGGTGTTAAAGATGGTAATTGTTCATCTAAGTGGTGTTTGAGATTCAGGTGGAGCTGGTAGGGGTGGTCATGTCATCTATGTCCCTCTATGTTTGTCTCATTCTGGTCATGACACCTGTCAGAGCCCATACACTGGCAGTCTGGCCTAGTGGTTAAAGGTCAGGGTAGAGTCAGCATCACAGTCAGAAATCATGTCAAGAGTCATAGGCTAAGTCAGAGACAGATGTCATTCCAGATTCAGATCTAGAAGCTGTGCCAAGGGTTAAACTGGAGTCAAAGTCATAAGTCAAACCAAAGGACAAAGCCGGAATCAGAGTTAGTACCTATGCCAAGAGTCGAACCAGAGTCAGAACCAGAAGTCATGCCAGGGGTCGAAGCCAAAGTCAATAGCTAGGATCAGAAGCAAGGGAGAGGTAGCAGGGACAAGGTGTGGGAAGCAGTCAGGATCTTGGTCTCCGGGGCCTGACCAGCAGCAGGTCTAGTTGTTCAGACAAGGGATGTGGTAGGAACCGGGAGCTTTCTGCAAGGAGGTAACCAATCAGCAGTGGGTGTTAGCTCGCTGATAGTCTCTGTAAAATTCATCTAAAGCAGCTTCCTAACTATTCCCAGTACTCCTTAATCTCTAGTCTGCTGGGTTTTATTATGAGGTTCAAGTTATTTGCAAAGGCCATGAATGCTCATGCTCAGCTTGTAAAGGTTTAGAACCATAGCAGGCTGGAGATTGGTATGCAGATTAGGTTTGTGTTTTCCAGGTCATGGGCCATTGCGTAATTTTTTAGTTGCAAAAAAAGTGGATGCAATGGAAGATACTGCCTGTGGGCTGCATTTCAGGTTGGCTGGTAGGTGGGGAGTACTTTCAGAAAAAAAATACAGAGAACCCTCCTCCCACACATCCATTCTAAACTAGCTTTTCAGGACATTAGCATAGGTACAGAGGTGGGTATCTCTACTTCCAGCTAATAAACTGGCAGGATTTGGGGAGTTGTCTAAGAAGGCTGAGGAGTCTAAGCAGATTATTTTGCATAAACTACAAGCTTGACCATCTTTAATTTCACACTTCAGGTGGTGCCCTCAGGGAGGGTATTTTGCAATTGGCTGCTTTCTCATTTATGCCAGACACAATTTATTATTTAGGGAAAAGCATAATATGGAGGTTTTATTGACAGTTCCCGAACAAGCATTATACAGTTTCGTTTGAAGGGAGAATTAGATGCTAGAATTGGAAAAGAGCACTGGTTGAGTTACACCCTTTAGTTAGGTTATTGATGATCAGTTTATTAAGGGTTCATCAAAGGAAGGTTTAGATTTTGGTGTCAGGGATCTGCAAAGGGTAAGGAGAAAGCCAACAGCATGGCAAGAAAGAAAGAAAGAAAGAAAGAAAGAAAGAAAGAAAGAAAGAAAGAATTAATGGATGGAAGGTAAGTCACAGTATGTCTAGAATGTGGGGAGGCAGAGATATGCCCAGTGGAAGCAGAACAGACTTGTCTAGTGTGGAGGCTGTTGATGCCACGGCATTCTTTTCCCGAGGAAGGAGTTTACCTAGAAATAGAAAATTGTAGTTCATGGCAATGTCAAAGACTGCATATTATTGACATTCTCCTGATGAACAGGGATCCCATTCATTCAGGATTGGAGTGGTTATATCTACATCATATCTCGGAGTCCAGTAGGTTGTGCCTGACAGTGGTGTATCTAAATGCATATAAGGGTTGGGCAGCCCCTGTGAGGAGTGATAATTCAATGGTATAAATGTGCTAAACTTTTCCTAGTTAACTTTTCCTTCAAGAATAAGTGCCAAGGTTGCTGCCTTTGTCATCTCAGGCAAAGCATAATATTCTGCATTTGGCCCACAGGCAGGAGTCCAGTGCTCCTGAGAAGTTCACAGCCGGGTTTCTGAGGTGAGACAACTCAGCAGTGCCATGAATGGAAGGGCACACTCTGGGGTCCACAGATGCTCCTCTTACATTAGTTAGCAAGGGAGTGGCCATGAGAATGAATCATGCATCTGAGAGGAAACAATTTAGAGATTTAGTATAGGGATGGGCTTGAGTATTAAGTTGTAGAGTTGAGGAGTGGATCCAGGTCCATTTCCCAAGCAAATGTCACTTGGCCTGAAATGCTGATGTGGGGGGTCTGGCATGAGAGACATTGGAGAGAAGTAAATTGGCTGATGTTTAAATTGTGGGAATAGAATGGCTAATGATTGTCCAACATGGAATTGTGTATCCAGTACCAGAGTTATTCAGTGAAGATGTGGTACAATCATGGTCAGGGGGATGGGGACAGGGGGCAGCCAAATAAATTGCTCGTGCCTGCTGTTGGCAGGTGCCCAGTGCACATAATTGTTCCAAAGGGGGTCTGGTCCGCTGAAAAACTAGAACTGGAAGCATCTTAGGAGAAGGCATCTACTACAGAAGGTAGGGAATGGGCTTGAGTCTCCTAATGTCTGGTACAGCAAGGAAACAGCTCCATCTTCCTCATTCTTTTAACTGTTGAATGAGGGGAGAGCACTGGGATTCAAGCAGCAGTGCTCTAATCAGGTTCATAGTATGAAGAGGGGGTTAGGGATTGACCTCCATAAAGTGGAGTGGATTACATTGCATTATATGTTCTACCCAAAGCCACACGCCTCGGATGAGAACCGAAGGTTCCACACGTTGGATGTCCAGAGGGCCTTAGCCTTCTACCTGCACTGTACTAAGCTTTTTCGTAAGTCATCCCAACTGTTCGTAGCAGTGGCAGATAGAATGAAAGGGAAACCGGTTTCCTCTCAATGTTGTCGTCTTGGATCTCGGCCTGCATCAGGCAATGCTATATACTGGCCAAAGTTCCGCCTCCCCGGGTGACAGCGCACTCGACCTGGGCTCAAGTGTCTTCCACAGCGTTCCTGGCATGTGTGCCTATAGTGGACATCTCTAAGGCGACAACATGGTCGTTGGTGCATACCTTTGCAGAGCACTATGCACTGACTCAGCACGTGAGAGATGATGTGGCAGTCGGCAGAGCAGTTCTGCAGGCAACCGGCGTCTAGAATTCCATCCCTCCTCCAAGATAAGGCTTGGGAATCACCTGAGTTGGAATTGACATGAGCAATCACTCAAAGAAGAAGAAACGGTTTCTTACCTGTAACTAGTGTTCTTCAAGATGTGTTGCTCATGTACATTCCAACACCCGCCCTTCTCCCCTCAGCCGGAATTCCAGCAAGAAGGAACTGGGGAGGGAGAGGGTCGGCTGCAATATATATAGAGGGTTGCAGGGGCGTCCCCGGTGGCTGCAGCCGACCCTGTGGGTAGTCTAGGGGGAAGCTTTCCGATGATCCATGCACTGAGTTGGAATGTACATGAGCAACACATCTCGAAGAACACTAGTTACAGGTAAGTAACCATTTCTTATGGCCGCTCCAGCATTTAATGGTTCCTAGATTTATATTAGTAGTAAAAATACACCATACCTAGAGTGTCTTCACAAAAGCTTTGTTCTCTGTCATTCTCTTCAACTACCAGAGTCTTTCTTAAAAAGGCAACAGCTTAAATAAGCCTCTCAATTTTAAAATATATACACGTACATTTTGTTGATTTTGGGTTTCTGTCTTCAGCAATGACAGCTTGTCTCCGTTTTGTGTCTGTTTGCCTATATGTTTCACCTGCCCCCTCCAATCTGTTAGATGTTAGTGAGCATGGTAAAAGTATAATAAATTTAACTTTGGACACTCTCCAAAATGTTCACAGCACAGCTGTGACAGAATGCATTTTAATGCAGATTATATCGATTGGAAGCCTACTGCTAAATAACCAGTGCTTCTGACCTTTGATATATGCTCTCTCTGGCCTTGTAGATGACAACAGCCTGAGAGAGAAATAAAGTGCATTTGCAAAATATTTAAAAGCTCATCTACTGAGAACTTCATTTAATTGAGACCTACTGAAACTCTGTGAAAGTGAGGAAAGGGGAAGGACTCAAGAGAAAATTTAAAACACCACCCTCAAATCTTCTTCAGCTGTTGATAAAACTCTCTCTGGAGGTGAGTTAGTAGTTCAGGATGCACTCACAGAAATTCCATAGGGCATTCATGGTAGTTAAGGCCAGATTTATAGGTAGCAGAGAAATTGTTGGATGTGGTCCATTTTGTGTACATTTATAAATAGCCCCATAGCAGGCTTTGAGTTGAAATATAACTAGACTATGCTAAGGAAGTAGTTTTTTTTGTTTGTTTGTTTTTTTGTCTCCAAATCAGTTGTAGCAGGAACATCATATGTAAGAAGAAGAAACAGATACAACTTCTATGGCAAGATGGCTACCTTGGTATTGAAATGAGATCATATTTAGTGACTGCATCAGCAGCAGCATTCTGAAACAAAATATATTCTATATTTGGCTCCTTCCATGCAATGTCATTGTGAGCCAGCACATAATAATACAGAAAATAAGTAGCTATCTTTAACATTCTGCCACAGGGCATGATGAAAGTTAAATGGTGTGAGGGGCAGGCAGATAAGGGATGTGTAAAATTATGTTAGGGAGCTGGAAGTTTAAGCTGAATTTAATAAGATTCAAAAAGGGAATATCCAGAAATGATATAATGATATTGAATTTTGGAAGTTAGCTTGTGCTTCAAGGTTTAAGACAGTCTCTAATTATGTGTCATCCGCTACTCTATGTAGGGACATATTACCCCATATCTGCCTACTGCCTACCAGCTGCTTACACAGTCCTTTGAAGCTGCTGGTTTTGGCTCTTTTCAGAGACAGGATGCTGAATGAGATGAACTTCAGGTCGGCTCTAGTATGGGAACCCTACATTCCTATGCAGCTGCAGTGCAAACTGAAGTAGTCCAAGGAACAGAGTGTTTTCCATTTCTGAACCCCAAAAATATTAATTAGCCTTTTCCATTTTCTCTATCAGCTTGGTTGCATAATGCAGAAGATTATGCCATTAGTCTGGACCTGACGATCCCAATGAAATAGGGGTGTTGTAATTGCAACTGTAACCCACCTATAAGTGTATGTTTCAGGTCCCCCTCTATGCTGATCCACAGAAGATATAAGTTGTTATAGAGTCTTGGATTGTTAGCTTGAGGTGTAGCAGCTCATGCTTGTGGGTTTGGTGTTTCTCAAATCAATCCCTGCTATGTCAGCCAAAATGGCCTCTGGCACATAATGATAAAATGCTTACTGAAAACGGTTTTGAGCATCATCAAATAAAAAACAAATTTAGTGCAAATTTAGCATTTAGGGCCAACCTGCTTCACGAATGTGAAGGGGACTGTCACATAGTTCTTGGTGGTTCTTCCGTCAAGGGGTGTGGGAATCTGATCATGCCCAGTAATCTACAGTGGGGAGTCACAACACAGCCCCAACTTCCCTGCTATTTGCAAGAGAGGGATCTGCCCTTTGTGGGCATTCTTAAGACTCTCTGTCTGGGGGATCAAAATGAAAGCCACATATTCAGGAATAGTCTCTCCCTGTGGTTATAGCAATAAGGCAAATCTACAGTGCCACCAATTATCTAGCCGCAACGTAATGGGCTTGGGGAATGGGCTCTGAGAATCTGGGTCTTGGTCTCTCTGGCTATGTCTGCACTAGAAAAGTTAAGTCGACTTTGTTAAGTGGACTTAATAAGGTCAACTTTAAGTTGACTTAAAGTCAACCTTATTAAGTCGAGTTAACAAAGTCGACTTAACTTTTCTAGTGTAGACATAGCCCCTTGTCGACCTTATTAAGTCAACTTAACGCTTTAAGTCGACTTAATAAGGTTGATTTAGGTGCTAATCCCCATCCACACTGGCTTTAAGTCGATTTAAAGAGTTGGTTAAGGCTTAAGTCGACCTAAAATGAGGTGTTATTAAGTTGACTTAAGCTTACCTTAAGTCGACTTAATAAAAGCCCAGTGTGGATGTGGCTTTGTTTAGGTCGACTTAAGCCTCCTTAAGTCGACCTAAGTTGCCAGTGTAGACGCACCGTCTGTGCCTTCGTTCCCCCATCGTTAAATTTGGGATGATAGTACTATTTTCTCTTATCTTCTATTCAGTTGTAAGCTCTTTGAGGAAGGAACAGTTCCTTGTTATGCACACACATTTCCCCTTCCTCCACAAAGTGTAATTCAAATTGAGAACACATGTGCATTTTCATAGTTTACAGAAGATGATCCAAATGATACAACCTTAGACTGCAAATCTTGTTAATCCTGTCTATCCTAGGAACAGATACCTTCCACCTCACCTGTGTGTTTCCTCCATTAACTCAGCATCCCTTCAATTTTACCTGGTTTGAGACTCAGCCAAGAGTTACTGGGAAAGCAGAAGGACTGTAGTGTCTGAATCTGTTAAGAGACACATGAGGATCAATGGTGTATACATGGCACTGCAGTTGGAAACACCTGGCTTTCTCTCCCACAGTCTTCATGTGGACATTGAACAGAACATATATCAGAGGTTTCATTGTAAAGATTCTCACTTTTAGAATGATAAATTTAGACAGAAGTTGCTGATCTCATCTAGGAATAAAAATGAAAACAAAACACAACAACAAAAAACAAACTGACATGTAACCTGAGCTAATGCCCAATACCATCTCCGCTGCTGCCTGTACTGAGAGTTTACATTGATTTTTAAAACAATAATTATTTGCAAACTGCTTTGAGAAGGGGATCATCTGAGTGCAGCAGGAGGTCAAGGAGCTACTATATTGTTTTTGCAGTGATGTATTTGAAGACGTTTTTAAATTTACCAAGCTGGCTGGCAGTACTGGAAAATTTTATTGACCAGCCTCCTGATTGTTCACATGACCTTCAAATAGCCCTGGTAAAATTGTAGCTAGCCACACGGTAATATTTTTAAGAAAGTTATTCCTAATTTTGAAATATGAATTTATGGAGAATTAGAAATAAGCTTTTTCATGTTTATCCAAAACACAGATGCATTAAATAGAAACCTGTCTTATCCCTTATAAGGTCACTCTCTGGGCAGATGACCGATTAGCCAGCCCTGCTGTCTGAGATCTCTCCAGACAGAATTAATCAAACACAGCTTCTTCCATCTCTGCCAGATTCTGTGGTTATATCAGCAGTATCTCATGGTCAATTATATCAAAAGAGAGCTGCAAGATCTAAAATATTTAGCATAACTACCTGGACTTTGCCCATTAATAGAAGCTAGTACAGGTGAGTGGAGTAGATTATCTCTTTCCTGTACCCAGATTTAAAACATAATTGAAAGGTTCAAGGCAACCTGAAAATTCCAGATAGCAACACAGCTGCCTTACTGCAACCTTCTTAATACCTTTTCTCTCCGCTCCTCTCCCCCCCTCCCCCGCGCAATGGATGTCATATACAAAACTTAATTGATTGCTGAAGCATGGGCCCTAACAATGCCTGTTGAAAAAAGCTAATCTCTTGCTTCTTCACATGGGAGGTATTTTAAATTCACATAGATTTTCACTAGGTGTTTGTCTATGTTAAATGTAACATCCATGAGGGGCATGGGTCCAAATTAGAGTGACCAGATATCCTGATTTCATAGGGATAGTCCTGATATTCAGGGCTTTGTTTTATATAGGTTCCTATTACTCCCCACCCCAATCATGATTTTTCACACTTGCTATCTGGTCACCCTCAAATACCAGGCTCCTCCAAACCCATTTCCAAACCCATCAGTTAGTCAATATTTAATCCATTTAATATGTGTCGTTTATACTATTCTAGTTTTTAATCAGAATTTTGTGATACCAAGCCAAATGCCTTTCAGAAATAAAAGTATATTTCATCAATACTATTTTCTTTATTAAGCAAACTTCTGAGAATCAAGTTAGTCTGACAAGAATTATTTTCCATAAACCTGTGTAGATTTGCATTAATTATATGACCTACCTTTAGTTTTTTATTGATTGAGCTCCATATCAGCCACTCCATTATTTTGCTTGGGATCAATGTCAGGCTAAGAGGCCTCTTATGACCTGGTCATCTCATTTACCTTTTTAAAAACTGGCCCAACGTTAGTTTTCTTCTTAAAGACAGAAAAGAAATACTTAATGAACATGTCTGTCTTTTCTGTACTATTATTGATAATTCTACCATTGCCATCTAAATAATAAGTGTAAACCATTGTCAGGATCCTGTTTGTTTTCAATATTTAAAAAACCCTCCTTCATGTTGTCCTTATATTCGTTGGCCATAGTTTTGTCTTTGTGTCCCTTGGCTTCCTATGTTAATTTTCTACAGTTCCTTACTTCTGATTCATTCTCATCAACTTTCCCTTTCTTCCTTGTGTGTCCATATAATATACATATGCACACACCTGTGCACGCACACACAGATTCCTTCACTTTCCTCTAAAGTAGTTTTGTTAACCATCGCAGCCTTGTTCACTTGTGGGGCTGTGAAATTTCGGGCGTCTGCTCTGTGTATATTACTGCTCTGGACTTTCTTCTGCATTCACGCTATAAATGCGATTGTCATGATCACTTGTAATTGCGTTGGGTATGATTCCCAGCTCACGAAGGCATAGTCAAGCTAAGTGTCATTGAGCTACTGTGCTAAAAATAGAACGTAGTCAAGGCATCGCAAGCATTGTGTGCAGCTAGCTGCACTTAATAGTGCCCATCAGAAATGCTCCCTGTGTATTCCGGATGGCTTGCTGTTTCTGCTGCTCCTACTATCATGGCTACATTTTATTTTCAGTGTGCTAGCTTGACAGGAGCTTGTGCAGCTATGACTGCTTGAACTGGAAATCAAATCTGTGTTCAAAGTGTTACACACACCCTCTGATACAGACCGGTGTCACAGTTTCCCCACTGTTTTTAAACACAACCTAAATATCTGACTCCAACATGGAAGTTACAGAAAGAAAAAAAAACCTGAAGATTACAGTGAAAGTTACACTAAAAAACGATATTCACAAAAGAAATGGAGTCCATAATTGAACAAAGACATATCCCCCGTGTGTCACACAGGCTACATTATTTTAATAGAAAGCTTTTCTGCACTGGAATTGGTATGTGTTTTGGGGAATCGCAGTCCAAGACCAGAGCTAAAACTTACTTCTCTGAGCTTCACAGAACTAGAAACTTGCAGTGACTTATTTTAAAAATTATTGGGTTTTATTTGAATTTACCTTTGGGAGCTGAAAACAATTGTGCAGGAACTTTTGGGATAAAGAGGTTTCCTAATGAAAGACCTAAGGTTGTCCAGTGTGAGTCTGAATCACTGGCAGTTACATTCACTTTGCATCTGTTAGTATCAGAACCCTCATCAGGAGATTGGGTCAGATTTCTATTTTCCAGGTGTGTTAAATTATCCATTGGAGTCTCAGAAATATCTCAGAATGGGATTTATGAAACTATTATCTTCAGAGTTGCAGAGAGGTCTTTGCCAGAGATTCAAACTCTGGAAAAACAAGCACTTGTATGCTCGCCGACATAAAATCTGGGCCTTGGATTTCATTTCACTGGCAGCTCATATCAGTTAGGCTCTTAAAATTTCTACATTTTCTGTTATCAGTGTATCATTTTTACTGCTTCAGTTTTTCATATGATTAATTTTCTAGATAGATAAAAATGTAAGACAGCTTAATCTGTCTCATCATACTCCCTACAAATCACAATATCTAATAGCTAGTTGTAAATTGTAATTTTTACTGCTATAAGTACACTTGTAGTTCTGAATATTGGCTGGGTTTAGGACCATGCTTTTAGGAAACATGGCACTTGGGTCAGTCAGTCAATTTCTGCAGTTTTATGTAGCATCCCAGCTTTTGTGACATATAACGGTTTCTGTGCGCAATATGCTGCTCCGTCTTTAATAGGGAAAATAATGAGGCCTTATATTGCCAAAACTTCATTATTCTTTCAGAATATTATACATAGTATAAACATATTAATCTACTCTGAAACATCATAAACAAAATAAAACTAAACAGCAGTTGTTAAGATTAATAAGGTACATTTTGTAAAGTATTATCCATGCTTTTTAATTTTTATTTGCTGAATGTTACAAATTTATTATGTTATTTGCAGTTGCTCTCTCATTTGATTACTGAAAATTAGCAAGCTTCTGTATTTCATTCAGGGTCAAAGCTGAAGGAAGTAGGAAAAGTTTAAAAAATGTTTAAATTAAACTAAGCACTATATAAAAAGATCTTGAAATTTAATTCGTTTTAAGTACTTTAAAATAGGATTAATAATATACTGTAGGAAAACATACTTTTAAAATGTTTTTCCCCTGATAAGTTCCAAGGGGGTAGCCATGTTAGTCTGGTTCAGCAAAACAAACAAAGAGTTTGGTGACACTTTTAAAGATTAACAAATTTGACAAAATGGGATTTTCTCCCTTGAAAGCTCATGAGATAAATAAATTTATTAGTCTTTAAAAGTGCCACCAGACATCTTGTTTGTTTTTCCTTGATAGTTTCTCAATTTGTCAAGTTTCTTAGTTGGACAGAAAGGCAATCATGCAACTGACATATTGCTTTAGGTGAGGATGGGAGAAATAGTACTTTAAGGTCTAAAGAACCGGAAACTGCAAAGAAAATATCACTCCCATGACTGATTTATTTCAGCCATCCTTTATTTTCTGTGCCCCAGATACAGATCCCACCCACTTTTCTCCTTACATATTATAGGGATCAAAGTCTAAAGAATAGTACCTCCTCAGAAAGACGTAGAGATGTTTGAAGTTACTGTGGTTCTGTTTTGAGATCATCTGTGTGCAAAGATGACAGTTTGTCTTTCATTTTTTGTAAAAAATTCAAGGAGACCAGAAATAGGTTTTTTTTGACTTCCTGTTTTCTCTGTCTCTTTAACGAGATTCAGGAATTTGTTTCACCCCACATATTAAAAAAGTGATGTTTGGTATGATTGGTCACTTTTCTTTCAGTTGTATTATGTACTTAATTACATATCAACAATTTGTGATTAAAGATTTTTAAAAGTCTGTTCCTGGTACATAAGAAACCATAAGGTTGAGTGGGTATTCCCTAAATGTATATTTGGAATGCCATGTCCTCTAATGGAGTTATGTGAGAACTTCAAAGATGGGATAAGGATGGGAAAGGATTGTAAATAGTCAAGGCTGGAGGTAACTAAAGGAGGGAGTAAACTTTTAGAAGTATATATAGAGAAGAAAAAGGACATAACTCAGAGATTCAATAAGGGAGTAATTTGATCAAATTGAAGCTGCCTGGTTGATTGCATTACTTCCTCATACATGAAAGATAGATGGTGTTTTTAGCCACATTTGTAACATAAAGTATTCTGAAATATGCAGTGAACAGTTGCCTAGATGCTAGTGCACAATGCTAATTTATTTTGGAGGTGTTGTATGATGAATGATGCTTAAGAAAAGTAACTAATTTGCCAGGTAGAAGCTCCATGGAGAAAACAGTTTACTTCTTCTGTCCTGAATACAAAACTCGAATATCATCATTAGGATGTCAATAGATATTATTACTGTTAACGGTCTTTGACAGTAATGTTCTTAAATTAATAAAATATTTTACACAACTTGTGACTTTTCTACAACATAATCTACATTATTGACAGGCTCAGTCTTTTATTTAATGTATTCCTTAACCTTCTGTGACAGTCAAGGTTAGCAAGGCGCACCCAGTTATTCCTGCTTTGCACCTGTGAGTTGTTTTGCTAATTGGCTTCTGGCCAGAGGGGTCGCAGCTAACCCATGATAAGTAGACTGGAGGAGGTCAGCTGAGTGGAGAGATGGCAGAGGGGAAAAGTCTCTCTGGCTGTTAGAAGTCCGGGGTACAGAGACAATGGAGACATCACAATAAAGGGGCAGTATAGGCTTCTGGAAGAGAAGCCAAGATATAGGGTTTATAAGAAGAGGAGAAAAGACTTCAGTAGTCTAAGAAAGTCCAATTTCCTGCGCCAACAATCTGCGGGCACTCTGACAGTGAGTGAGCTCTGCCACACCTTCCAGATTGTTTTCTGTTATGTATGTGTATTTTGTTTCTTGAGTGTTATAGAAACATTGTCTTCAAGAATGACTTTGGCCCTCTTGAAGGAGTGAATAATGAATTCAGACACAATTCCTCCTTCAAGGTATTTTCCCTGAAAACACTAGGTTCTTATTTCTGTCTATATAGTTCTTCCTCTAATTCAGAAATGTGATGTTTATCAAAAGAACTAGTTCCTGGGAGATATTTTAATAATTTCTTGAGATTCTCCTTATTAGTTTCTTGCTGAGGTGTGGTTTTTTGTTTTGTTTTGTTTGGGGTTTTGTTTTTTTGAAACATAAGACAGTGTAATCATCCGTCATGTCATATTGAGATAATGTGATTTTCCCCTAGAGTAACTCTATCAGTGTTTTGACGCAGAATGATATGAACTGCAATCCTCTGGACATCTAAATACCATTTTTAAAGCACTTTCACCAAAAAACATTTAATTTAAAGGTGATTCAGAGAGCAAATATGAAGCTTTAATTGATTTTTTTTTCTGTGTTAATCGTATGAATGAGCATTGGTATTACTCTTGGAATAGCTAATTAAAATTCCACCACTTAAAACTTTTGAATGGCTGTAATTTTAGCTTGGTTGTGTAACATGGAAAATATTACTGGTCAGAGATTTCTAGGAGCATAGAAATAGCCATAAAAGAACAGCTGTTTCTGTCATTTGTTTATACCAGTGGCTTCAGTGGAAGGTCAACTCCAAGCATCAGAACAGAAAATATATTTTAAAAAATCTGTACAAAGCTGGTGAAAATTCGGAATTTCCATTTTGAATTCCAATTTGACATTTTGAAATTTGGATATGTTCTGAACTGGATTTAAACCAAATATTTCTGAAATTTCCTTCACAACCAAAATTCTGAAAAATCCCTCTCTCCTCCCAGCCCAGCCCCTCTCTGGCCTGCCTAGATCCCAATGTGGCCCTCATAACAAAAAGTTTGGCCACCCCTGCTCTAGGTAGGTTCTCAGAGGGCTTGAGTGTACCCATCACTTACCTGTAGAGAGACAGCAGTGGTGGGTAGGCCTAGAAAGGAATGGCTTTGCTACTAGTGGTTGGTGGAATTTGGAATCTACCTTTGGGTAGGCACAGAGAAGGTTTCCTCATACTAAGGGCAGGTGGTAGTGAGGTATCTCACAACCTTGGGTTCACCCACAAAGCATCACAATCCCTCCCCAAATTTCCTCTGAGGATTGAGTTTTCTCCCTCGTTTCCTGTTCGTGGCTGTGATTCAGTAAATTCTTAAGCAACTGCCTAACTTTGAGCATGTGAGTAGTTCCACTAACTTCAAAAGGAATACCATATGATTAAGGTTAGGCAAATGCTTAAGACCTTGCTAAATCAGGGAACTAGATTTCAGTAGGGTTTATGTACACATTTCAACAACTCGGCAGTCTAATTATGACTATGGAAGCAGTGTTGTTTTAAGTAGTTCAGTGTGATGATACTCTGCCTGAATCCTCATCAAAACAAAATAGTTCAGCACTTTCAACCAACCCCCCTCTAAAATGAGAAATCAAACAAGAACAGAAATAACAGTTTGAATCTTTCCATAGCATTTCACACAGAAATGAAAAGCAAATGTAAAACAATACAAAAATAGGGAGCTACCACAAACTATGTTTGTAGGTTTTTAAAATTACTTTGACTCAACTCACAATAGCTAAATAAACCACCAACTGCAAATGAAATGAGGTAAAAAGAAGCCCAGAACAAAAACAGGTTTATTCGTTTTTTTCTATACACCTCATTAGTGTTTGTCTGTCAGGAGTGTGGTACCTAGCCAGCAGTCTTGAAGTGAAAATGCAAAATCCATTGGTAACAACAGGCCAGCTCCTGCTTGCCTTAATCCTAGAAGCAGTCATATTGACCTCAATGGGATTACCTGAGTGAGCAAAGCAGGTAGATCTTGGCCTTAAAGCAGGTCACTGCCAGCACAGACCACTGTTGATGCTGCCCTTTTGATGTGCATATCAAGGAATGGGTGAGTGCTGTTGGCCTTAAATTAGTGGCGTGCGCGCTCGCTCTCTCTCTCTCTCTCTCTCTCTCTCTCTCTCTCTCTCTCTCTCTCACACACACACACACACACACACACACACACACACAAAACCAATACGGATATAGTGATGCTGTATCCAAATTGAACGTTTTCATACAGTAGGTTCAGAAGAGAGAAGTAAACGTTAAAAAAAATCACATTCCTCTGAACTTTCTTGCTTTGACTTAACTGGGATCTGAAAGTCTACTCTTACAAGAGCTCTGTCCCCACTTCCAAACCCAAGAGGATTGCGTAAGGAATGGATTTATGATGTTAACTCTTGAATGTTTGTCAGAAGGATTTTGCTATTAACTTCAATGGGAGCAGAATAGTGCACTGTTCCTCTTTCACCGTTGAGAGGGTTTAGTCTATTGTTGACCTTGCCAAATGCGCTGTTTTTAATTTTTTAAGTGATTTCTAACTGGAGTTTCACTAGCTACTTTCTTCAGTCATGTCCCTTTTACCCTTGCTTTATAAAGTTAATTAGAATACGTGACTCTGCTCTTTTGAAAAATGCTTTAAAGATGCACTTTAGTGGTGTCTTAACTATGAAAGGTGTGTGCATAATGCATTCTTTGACAACAAAATAATTTCTGCATACTGTGCATAACTGGTTGACTATTACTTCACTTAATCCGAGCACGCTTAATGAATCATAATTTTGACTTCTGGTAACAGATTTGATGTATAATTGCATAAGCATTAGCAAAAATCTCTGTTATTAGGAATATGTAAGGCCAGTTCCAAGTTAAGTGATGTTTAACCAGGTATTCAAAACATATACAAGTCTAAATTTTAATCTTTTAATACAACAGTTGCCAATTACAGAATAAAAGAAGAAATGCAGATCAAATATCCATGGAATACAATGGTAATTTTTATTCTTTTTTTAATTTGGCATAGTATTTAATGCCAGATTCTTTCTTTAACAGATCTACTCTAATCTTAATAATAAAAAATGCTTAATTGGGAGGAAAGCTACTACCACAGATGACCCAGTTAAGAAGATTCTGTTTACTGGTTCTTCTAGTTCATTGTCTTTGGCTGAGGGATAAATGGTAGTTTTAAAATCAGAATACTTTGCCTTAGGCAAGGGCATCAAACTCATTTGCTATGGAGGGCCCAATTTGACTTAAATGTACTTCAAGTGGGCTGTGCATGCTATAAATTGAAATTCTGTGGCAGTCTCCCAGCATTGCGGAGTGATGTGTATGGTGTGTGCGAGACTGCACTCTGCGAGACCTCTCTCTCTCTCTAACTCTTAGGGAGAGAGTGTGGTCTCACCGTGCACAGTCTCGCATACCCAGTGTTCCGCGATATTGCAAGACGTGATGCTCTTGTGGCATCATGGAGCGCTGGGTATGTGAGACAGCACTCTGTGATATCATTCTTTCTCTCTCTGTTAGGGAGAGAGTGTGTTCCCACCGAGTGCAGTCATAGGCCAGATGGAAGAGGTTTGGCCCACGGGTTGCAGGTTTGACACCCCTGCCTTAGAGTGTATGTCTGCAACTGGGAATCTGGTATTTTTACAAAATTTTGGAGCATCTCCATGACATCTAGATATCCAAATAATATCAGACATTAATTTAACTTGATGTAATGATGTACTGTAACATGATGAGAATTACAAAATGTGTTCATTATGCCCAACATTAAGGATTACTTTAAGAGGCATAGAAAAGGATTAATTTACAAACTTGAGAAAGTCTTTTTTCCTTTTTGCTTCATATCTATAGTTTTTGGAGAATACTATGAAATCCTGAGATTAAAAATATTATATTTGCAGTATAGAAAATTGAAATGAACTTCGAATTAGATCCTAGCTTTCAAAGACATTATCTCCGTATTGAAATTATAGTTACTATAGTCAAGATTTGTGCTCGTAAGTTTAAAAACTCATTCATGTACTAAATCCTTTCAGGACATGAATATATGCTGAAATTTTGAAAGTTTCTCAGTTATCAAACACGTGGAAAAGCCCATGGTTTTTACATAGTTGACCCTGGCTATGTAAAAGGAACATTCTTATCCCCAACCTGTATACACTAACTGTTGTGGGTTGAGATGGAGCTTGGACTCTGAATCCCACCCAGCTCCCTAGGCTTCCAGAATCTGAGCTGCAGCACAAGCCACAGAATCTAAACAAGTTCCAGAGGGGTAGCCATGTCAGTCTAGTTTGGCAAAGCAAATAAGGAGTCCTGTGCCACTTTTAAAGGCTAACAAATTGACTTATCGCATGAATCTGCACAGTTATTTGTAGAATGATCCAGATTTGGAGGCGTGCTGCCATGGTCTGTATAGACATGCCCTTAGGAAAAAGAAAGAGAAATGTGTAGGATCATTTTTTTGTTATTCTGGAAAAAATGACTGATTTCTAGGCTTTTTTTAGACCAGTGTAAAACAACCAGTTTTGATCTTTCAAGAGAAGGCAAAGAATTTGTATGCCACATTGCCAACTCTCATGATATTCACCAGATTCACAAAGATATTTAGGCTCCTAACTTCCACTGATTTAGTTAGGAGCCTAAATACTGTTGTATATCTGAGCCTTAGTTTGTTTCCAAAATCCATTTTTCCCGAACTCCTGTGTTCATGTGAGAATTATTCTGCTCTCACATAAGGAAAAAAGAAGGCTTTAACACTCTATGCAGAAAAGCTTGAAAATGTGACTCCAAAAGGCTTAAAATCCAGAAGGCAAATGAATGAACTCCACATTTCTTCTTCTTCTTCTTCTTCTTCTTCTTCTTCTTCTTCTTCTTCTTCTTCTTCTTCTTCTTC
>ML685816.1:3596721-3677284 GCA_007922175.1 Pelusios castaneus
TCTTCTTCTTCTTCTTCTTCTTCTTCTTCTTCTTCTTCTTCTTCTTCAGATTTCATGATTTTTAAGGCAGCAACATTATTTTGGGGGAGGGAGGGCTAAGTCATGAATACTGAGTTGACTATTGTATATACAATTAATTATGGATAGAGCTGGTTGCAAATTTTTTGAAGGAACACTTCTATGCAGAAAATGCTGATTCTTTTAAAAGGAAATTTATTGTAGAAATATATCTATTTTGACTAAATTTTCATCAATAATTTTTCTCATGTCAGAATGGAATTACTGGTCAAAATAAGACAGAAAGTGTAGCTGAATATTATTCATACAAAGTGGAACAACTCCAAGAAGAAAGATTGAGACTGATTCAGTAGGGCTGGATTTAGGCCATTCAAGGGCAGTGTGGGTAGCAGAGCCTTGAACCTGGCTCTCCCACATTCTCAGTAAATTCCTTAACTATAAACTACACATACAAAATGATGGGGTCTAAATTAGCTGTTACCATTCAAGAAAGAGACCTTTGAGTCATCATGAATTATTCTCTGCAAACAACTCCTTACAGCAGCAGTCAAAAAAGCTAACTGTTAGGAACTATTAAGAAAGTGATAGAAAATACCATCCTGCCACAACATAAATCCATCAAATGACTACATCTTGAATTCTGTATGAAATGTTGGTTGCTCTACCCCAAAAATGGTACAGTAGAATTGGAAAAAGTACAGAGAAAGGAAACAAAAAATAATTCAGGAGTATGGAACAGTTACCATATCAAGAGAGATGAACAGTCCTAGTCTTTTTAATCTTAGAAAACTGTTGGCTAATGAGGGGAGATGGTAGAGGCTTATAAATCATGACTGACGTGGAGAAATGAATAAGGAAGCATCATTTACTCCATCACATAATACAAGAACTAGACAGTGACCCAATGAAATTAATATGCAGCAGGTTTAAAACAAACCTAAGGAAGTTCTTCACATAGGGAACAACCTGTGGAACTCATTGCCCCTCATTATAGGGGGTGTTATGAAAGCCAAAAGTATAACTGGGTTGAAAAAAGAAGTTGTTAAGTTCCTGGATGATAGGTCTATCTATAGCCAAGATGGTCAAGGATGCAACCTCTGAAGGTGTCTCTAAACCTCTGATGTCAGAACATGGGAATAGAGGACAGGGGATGATGGATCATTTGATAGTTGTCTTATTCTGTTCATTCCCTCTGAGGCATCTGGCACTGGCCACAACTGGAAAACAGGATAGTGTGCTAGATGGACCATTGGTTTGTCCCAATATGGCCATTTTTATATTCCTATTTTGGAGTCTCTCTTCTTTTTTTCACAATTTTTTCCGAAAGGTCTAGTCTGCATTCTAAAACCACAAAATATTTCATAAAACAGAATGCTTCTTTTTCAGCCTGCCTTAATTTCAGCAGTCTGTCTGCACAATACAGACGGCAGAGCTGGTGTTCATAATTGTACCGTCCCCTCAATTCCCACCTTTCCGAAGTCCTGCTTTTAGAATGTATAACTTTTGAACAGAAATGCATAGATTTCTTTCACTGCACTGCATATTGTTGTGCTTTATTTTCTCTCTGTATAGATCGTTGTTTGTGAAAGTAAAGTTATCTTTACTCTTTTTCCTTTTGTTTCTTCCCGGTCATCTTTCATTACAGCATCTGTATCAAAGTGCAATATTTTGGTCGTTTTAGCTATATTTTTAGAATGAAAATAAGTAAGTAAGCAAGTGCCAGTAAGCCTGAGATTCGATAGAGGTCTTATATAAAGCTGCCTCTGAACTTCTATTGATTCTAGTAATTACAGAAGAGAGTTCTTTTTTCCTCTCCATTTCTAAAGGGAAAATTCTTAGAACAGGTATCTGACTGCTTTCACAGTAGGTGTAATATTATAGGCTATGTCTACACTTGTTAAAATTAGTTCAAATTAGTTAGTTCGAACTAACTAATTCGAACTAATTTTAGTTAGTTCGAATTAGCTTAATTTGAACTAGAAAAAGTTAGTTCTAATTAGCGATCTCCCCTGATTTCAATGGCCGGTTAGTTTGAACTAAGAAATTAGTATGAATTAACATGGCCACATTGGCTAATTCGAACTAGTTAGTTCGAATTAACCCTTTAGTTCGAATACCTTATTTGAACTTATTAGTTCGAATTAAGGAAGCCCTTAATTTGAACTAACTAAAGCCTAGTGTAGCCATGGCTTTAGTTAGTTCAAATTAAGCCTCCTTGATTCGAACTAACTTGCCAGTGTAGACATTATCCTGATTTATATATACGCCCCATAATTCTCTTGTGAAGAAGACCATGATGTAACAGTTTCATTCTATATAGTATTTATGGTATCAGCAGCTCCACAGGTTTCTGTTATTCAAGTCTTTCTAGAGACTTAGGATAGGATTCACAAGGGGAACGTTTAGGTGCCCTGCTGCCCAATAGAATTCACAACCCTGAGTTAGGCACCCTTTCTCCTCTCCAATGTATGGGGACAGCTGGGTATTAAAAAATGGGATTCACAAAAGCCAGCAAATTGGGTGGGGAGCCATCTAAGCAAGTCAATAAGAAATGCTGACAACAGAGGTGTGGCCTAAATCCTGTCCCTCCAGGCCAGAGGTGTTCACCATTAATCTTTTCCTGGATTTAGCTACCTAAACTAGATTAGTATTTTCCCAAGAAAAAGTGAGGAAGAGGAGGAGAGGGTGCCCTTTACAATCTTAAGCCCAGTGGGTAGAGTACTCTTCTAGGCAGTGTCATCATTTTGGCATCTGTGTGCATGTCCAGCCACCAAAATTTAGCCTTAGGAACTTTAATGGTGGAGACTAAAGTGTCTAGGGAATTTAGGAGCATACAGGGTTAGGCAGCTGCTGAATAAGAGTTTTAGGAATGCCAGTAGCATCTGAAGATGGCTTGCATGCCTAAGTTCCCCATGGTCCCATCCTTAGTAATTCACTTGTGTGATTGTTGAGTTTTTCTTTATGTATCTAATATCAACCCCCGTCAATTATATAAACTTTAGTGATTGAACCTTTAGATGGGAAGATCTTTCACCAAACTTCCTTTCACAATTTTATCATCTTAAAAACAGGTCTGAACTGAAAACCAAGATCTGAATTGCCTTGAAATATGAAGACATACTAGATCTGCACTTCAAGACTTACCTGTCCAATAAACCAAACCAAGTCCCTGCATTTAATAACCCACCAACAATGGAAGGGACAAAGTCTGCTAATATCTAACACACTGATATCACTGAAAATTTTTCATGGGGGGTAGGTTTACTTCATCTGAATGGGTGATTGCTGATGAGCATCAAGAAAATGTGAGAAACTTCCACATGCTTCCCAAAACCTATAAGGAAAAATGCCTTCCAGAATGAATTGCTTTACATTTGCTCATAGAAAAATCCCCAAGCTATTAAATTTTTTAAAAGTGTATTCTGAATATTATCTGTATATCTTAACATATTAACAAATAGATAGGTAAATAATTTGATGTAGTTAAATGCTGATAAATAGATAAGTCCATATTCTTCCTTATGCACGTACAGAACTTTTAATGAGAGTTGAGTTTATGGAAGTGTCGGCAGAATTTGTTCCACTGTTGTCGTGTGTTCCTAGCAGCTTCTTAGTAGCAGCAAGTATATGTTTCTGCAACTTGGTGGCATTATTGCCTAAACATTATGATTAATAGTCTATATACTGTTCACGGTGACAAAACATGGCTTTGCAGAAATAAATGTTACAATTACTTTCTTTTCCAATTGGAAGAAAAGGACAAAATGCAACTTGTTCAGGGAAACAAAAATCCCCAAACCTGAAAATGATTTCTTATAATTAAAAGGGAAATGGATTAAATTTTACCAGGCTAGTCATAATGGTAATTTAGTCATTTTACTTGTCATTTATGGCTCAGTGCATAATTCTGAGCTTGTTTTCCCTTGGCTTTTCATTATACTTTATGGATCAGTACAGTGAACATGAAACACTCAGCGTTTCCTTTTACTATACCTGTTGGCAGTCATCGGTATATAAGACTCTCCTGAGTTCACTAAAGCCAACACTTTTTTTAGCATCTCTGGAGGATGTGTGACCTTTATTGCTACTTTACAAATCTAGTTTATTGATGTTTGTTTTGCATATTACAAAGCTTATTCATTCTCATGAGCCATTACTGCTTTAGCTTACAGTATTTAGCTGGGAAGCAAATAAGCAAGCTGGACTGGGAGTTGGGGACATGTAAAACTCAAATCAGTGTATTAACTACAATTCATTTTTAACATCCTTCATTATCTTGTATAGATTAGCGGATGTAAAAATCATATCTCATTATACTTTACTGCAGATTGTACTCAGGAGTGAAATATTATGTAGAAAAAAATGGACTCAGAAGCATTGCATCTGGCAGACTTCACCCTTGATTGCATTTGGATTAAAATTATTTTCAGTTTTAGGCCTGGACGGTTGAACTAAGTTATTTCTGTGTGCGTTGTTTGTTTCTTCAAGTGCACAAGAAGCAGGAAATATCTCTTTAAACCTAATGATGAGTCACTACTTTTTATTTGCAATTTAGCATGCAGCATTGTGGAGCAGTTTTAAATATAGAGATGTCTTCACCTGGAAAGAGCAGACTCCTGCTTTAGGGCCTCCCTTGTTCCCATATCAGTAACCTCACATACACTCAAAATACAATGATTTAAAATTATCTTCTTTATCCATCAATCTGACCATGTCCCTATCCTCTCCAAATCCTTCCATCGGCTTCCTCTTGTTAAGCATGTTAAGTTTAAATTCCTTCCCTGTGCATTCAACCCATGTCTGTCAATTGCCTTTTCCACCCCACAGGGAGAGAGGTAAAGCTACTACTCACTGTGAGTAATGGTGGCACAACCTAGCTCAGAGGGATTAAAAGAGAAGTAACTGTGAGAGGGTAAATGAAGCTGGACTTACTGTGTATCATGGGAAAATAAACCAAATAAAATGATTAAACTTAGACTATTCACTAATGTCTTTATTAACCATTGCTGTACATACTGGGCAAAGACCCAGTTCTGTTCCCATTGAAATCAGTGGGGGCTTTGCTGACTGCATTCAGTGAATAAAGAGGCAACAAGAAGGAACCGTTGACTATCATGCTGACTCATACTGGCTTGTTCCCTTGAATTCTTTCATCTGTTTGTTTGTCTCCATCTGTTCTCTCTTTTCTTATATTTGCATTTTCAACTCTTGGGAACTGGCACTGTCTTTTTGTTCTGTTTGTACGGTGCCAGGCATAACTGGGTTCTGGTCCATGGCTGGGGCTGGTAGAAGCTATGGTAATACGAGTAATAAATAATGACAAGAAAGACAGCTGCATACATACCAGAAGAAAATGGTTGATTTGCAAAGAGATTTTCAGTTTCAAGTTTCTGAGATGAAATGAATAAGAGCAAAATTAGTAAAAAACCAAAAGTTTTAAAACTCTGGTTTTAAAGGATGACTTGAGACTCCTAAGTTGGCTGTAATTAAAAAAAAAAAGATCTTTTGCGCATTTGAAGCATTCTTGGTTTTTTAACTACAAACACTGTACACTGAATTGGTTGAAAATAATTTAAGTTCTTTGAAACATAGGAATGCAATGGAAATAGCCAGTACAAATAACCTGCACAGATCATTTCCAAGAGTTGTGCTAGTGTCTTTTTAACTTGCACAATAAAAAAACAAGATGGATGTAGTGCAACACTGGAGGTATAGAATTTGCCATTCCAATAAAATACGCTTGTACCTGTAAGTCAACCAAAAATGTGCAACTCAAACAAAGGGATATTTCTATCTGTGTGTATGAATTTGTGTCAAGGTATGCTGTGTCTCTGATATTTTATACCTTAGTTATGTTTACAAACTCATCAGTGTAAATAAATTGGAAGAGTGCAAACGCACTGTTAGTTGGTGTACTTGTTCATGAGGGCTTACCATGAAGATTAATTCATTTTATTAATTAATGTGATTGTATATTTGTTAATATCTCTTTCTCTAGCATAGCACAAAGTTAATGAGCTCAATACAAAATGACAATTGACTAGGCTAAGATTACTTAAAGTGCATGCTGAAATTCTAATTTACAGTGCTGTAAGTGTTGGGCTACATTTGCA
Organism: Pelusios castaneus; assembly: GCA_007922175.1. Classification (NCBI taxonomy): domain Eukaryota; kingdom Metazoa; phylum Chordata; order Testudines; family Pelomedusidae; genus Pelusios; species Pelusios castaneus. Next base: position 3,602,853 of record ML685816.1, read on the forward strand.
AGGGGCGCAAGTGAGCATCTAACAGATCTTCACTGGGAAAGTTCACTTCTGAGTGAGAAAAAGGCAAAATTTCACCACTGTCTCCTTTTGGGGATTCTGCAGAAATTAACAGCTTTAATGTGCAGTCAGGTCTCTATAGGAGCCCCACCAGTTGGGCTATTTTAGGGATATTCTGAATCCTCAAACCACATTGACCATCTTAGTATTAGTTTCCTATAACCCTGTTCACTTGTCAAGAGGTACAATCAAGATATCATGATCCACCATACCCACATTCCAGGCAGATTTTTTTATTCCCAGGGACTTCCACCTTGAGATATACTAATGCAAACCTCAGTAACTCAGAACTGAATCCAACCCTATGAAATTAATTCAATAAAATTTGCATTTAGCTGAAAACATATATATGGCCACTTAGTTTGAGAGAATTGGAATATTATATGATGACATTTTGACCCATTCTTGCAAACGGCAAGATGTGGTTCCTGGGCTAGCAGCCAGCCAGTACAGTGATCCAGTTCCATGGATAATGTACCAGTTGTCTGGGCAAGTTTAATAAGTATAGATGTATCTATATATCTATAGCATTGTCTTTATCTATATACTGTCATTATTAATATCTGTATTTACTGAGCCCTGAAAGATTTTGTGCAGCTTTCTTAAGGCAGCAGATGAATTAGAGTGACTTTGCCATTCGCATATCACAGTATTCCATATTTGAACACTCCTTTGGAAAGTTATGTGTCCTGATAAGACATTTCAGGATCCCAAAGTTTTCTTTTGAGACCAAAGGTGAAATCAATAGCAACTTTTCAGTATGTATCCCCAGTACTATAACGATAATATATTAGTGTTTATAAATCAATGCACATGGTATGCCAGGGAACAGGCTAAGAAAGGAAGGGGAATCTTTCTATTGTGAAACATTCTGAAAGGTCTCCATTTCATTCCACATCACAACATAAAAAAATTCCAAAACTTCAGCATTTTTTGGAAAATGAAATTACTTTTCCCACCTGGTCTCATTTACAACAGTGACCATTTCAGGGACCTTAAAGCCTGATTTCATCTAGTTGAATGACAGTTGCCAGATGGAACTATCAGATAACAAATGAACTCTTTTTCCCCATCAAGTGCTATGGACTTCATAAGCAGAGGCTCTGGAGTCATGCAACTAATGGAAAGTGTGTCTGTGCAAGATCATTAGTAGCTATGTACCAGCAACAGTTCTAAACTGTTAGCAATGTTAGGGCCTGAGGATTTTTTTAGTGCCATGTCATAAAAATCAGCTCAGAATAAGCTTAAATGGCATGTGATAAACAGGGCTGAGTCATAACTAACTAGTGCTTATGTTCTTGTTACCATTGGTTTAGTTCAGTAAGTTAGAAGTTGCTCTAATATCTGCATTCATTCTTTGCTTGTTGTTAAGACGAGTGTGTGCTATGGGTTCCCTGTCTCCTGTTCAGCATGTCTTGCTGTGTGTGTAGGACTGTTAGCATTCTTAGGCTACAGAAGAAAATAGCAATCTTCTATTTGAAAAAAAAAAAAAAAGAACAAAACCCTTCTGTTGCTGTTATGCAGTAGTAAGCAAAGCAAGGAAGGCACGATGCAACCACCAGAAATTATCGTAGGAATCAAAATAAAAATGCTGACTCCTCTGTCTGACTTTTCCTATTACTACTCATGGGGAGAAAATGCTTAGTACAGAAAGGGAGCAGTGTATTTGGTGTAGATGGGAAAGGGAATAACTTTGCCTTGACCTGTTTAATAACTATACGGAACTAAGATAGCATTACTATCTAGAAAGAAATATTAAAAGTACTTCTTAGAAACAACGGGCTTAAATTATGGCAAGGGATGTTTAGGTTGGGCATTAGGAAAAAAATTCTAACTGTCAGGGTAATTAACCACTAGAATAAGTTGCCTAGGCAGGGTGCGGAATCTCCATCATAGGACATTTTTAAGAGCAGGTTAGACAAGGACCTGTCAGGGATGGTTTAAGATGGTACTTGGTCCTGTCATGAGTGCAGGGGACTGGACTTGATGACCTCTCATGATCCCTTCCAGTTTCTATAATTCTATGAGTCTTAAGGCTTAGTCTGTGTGTTAACAATTCTACACTCTCCTAAGAATTTAACTTGCTTACTGCTTTGTTTTTTCTCTTTTTCATAAATACCAAAGAAACTCTTTGAATGTAAGAGACAGATGTTAGATTCCAAATGAATGCAATAATGCAGATAATTCAGGCGGGTACTGGGATCGATCTCATTCTAATTAGAGTTTCATATTGCACACAACTGTATTATCATATAAGAAGAAATTTAAATTAATAAATCATCAGGGGTGGATGGATAAAATATGCTTGTGCAATGGTGCAATATGGGCTATTTTCTAATACCCCAAGAAGAGTCTGAGTAAAAGGGTCATAAAACCGATATGGGTGTTGGAAGTGGCAGAAGGAATCTTCTTATTCAAAGCATTGTATAGAGTGGGGCATATTATTAACTTGACTTTTGATACTGATATATATCCTATATAGCTGTAATGCTGCTTGCAGGTTGCATACACGAGGTTGTGATTCAGTATGGACATGCTGGCCATTTTCTATTATACCCACAATCTGCCAGTCCCTGATCTATGGTACTTCTGTGCAGAAAAAGTCACTGTGGAGTTTGCTTCCTGAGCAGAGAGGCCTGCAGTGCTAAGTCCTCATGTACAGGTGCTTCACTTCTCATTCCTCTACACAGTGGAAACATGGCATTTGGAGCACACTGTGGGCCCTCTACAACTATGCTCTTTGGCCTTTATGTATTTGGAGAGAGATTATTTATTTATGATTCATAAGTGTATCATTTTCTCAGTAACTTTTAGTTGCTCTCTATTAAATCACCATTGCTAGTTCTTTACCGGCTTAGAGCTTCCTCAACAATTCTGGGCCCCCCCCCCCCCCCCCAAAAAAAAAATGTATTAACCACCCGTAATCTAGTATAGCTGAATTTTTTTAAAGTGCTCATATTTTGATCAATATTTGCAATATTTTAAAATACATATATTAAATTACTAATTAAGCCGCTTAGCATGTGCAAATTAAAACAGGAATGTCCTTAAGGAATCATGCACATCAGTGATGATCTTAACTTCTTTTAATTGGATCCTTGGAACTCATTTTATCCTGCAGGTGCCAAACAAATCCTGCTTTTCAGATGATGGGCACGCAGACTGTGTATTATACACAATACTCAGAGAGACATTCAGAATAATCTGAAACATTCTCTTCCCAATGAATGGAATGTTAGACTCACTAAAGATTTTATAGATTTCAATTTTCTTGCATGGGTCCTAAGTAGTCTCCATCTCTCGCAGCTTAGTATATTTCAATGTATGCCATCTGTAACTCAATTTCCCTTTCTTCAGAAAATGCTGATGTCTACTTACATGCCAGGAGCTCGGCAACTCCTTGAAATTTCAGCTAAATCTTAGTATCATTTTAAGCTCACAATTTCAAGTTGGAAATGATGCCAAGCATTAGTCAAAATAATTTGCTCACAGTTCCTGCTACTGTGGTCAATCATATTGTTTCTTTTTCTTTCTTTCTTTCTTTCTTTCTTTCTTTCTTTCTTTCTTTCTTTCTTTCTTTCTTTTTCCTCCCTACATTTAAATGAAGACACAAAATCATTATCCATCATTAATTATTTGTTCTTTAATGGAGCATGTGAACTACCATATATAGAGAGAAAACAAGGTTGCTTTTTGTTTTTTTAGTTTTCCTGCAGAAATTTAATTTTATGCCATCTATGATGGCCATTCTGTGGCAAAAACAATAAAGGAAGTTAAAATAATACATATAATGAGCTATATTAGGACGACAGATGTTGTCTATCCCATGCCATGAGTCAGGACTGCTGTATTGTCCTCAAAAGATGCACTCCTTTTATTCAGGAGGAATACATGGTGGAGCCATATTAGTTGTGTATGCACCTGCATTATCTTTCCCTCTCTTTGACCTTTGAAATGCCACAGAACAGAGCTCTGGAAGCAGAAAGGAGGGCTGCATCCCCTTGCATATGATTGATTGTCAAGTGCTGTTTCCAACCAGATCTGCTGAACAGTGGAACTTTTCCTTTTCAGCTGCGGCTGGGGGCCCTTTGTGGACATACGAAGGGATGGCAGCAAAAATAAGAATAATAAGAAACTTCAGAACAGTCCCAGAATTTTGGCACAGAATATGGAAAAGCCCCGTTAGATACTTTTCTTCCAGCTATTTCTTCTCCTTGCAATATGTAGCAGATACATATTGTCCAGACTATATATCAATATCCCAGTCAATGATTTTGTTCAGGCTATATATTGATATCCCAATTAATCATAGTGAGCAGGGATGGATTAAGGCATAGACCCAAACCTAGGGCTTCAGTTGCTAGAATCACATCATAATCCTAGCTTTCTTTAAAAGAAAAAAAAAAGTAGCCCTTATGGATGCCAAAAGAAAAAAAGTCTAAAAAGGGGCACTAAGTATAACTGAGACTGCAAATTGCCTGAAGCAATAGCTCTGAGAGGTGTTCATCTGAAAATTGTTACCACCCCTAGGAGGGGCAGAGCTATAGCTGGAGTGCATGTGGGAGTTTTGCTTAGGGAACCCTAATTTGGCATTGATGATGAGTTTGTCCCTGATTTTACTCTGCAATTAGTCCCATTATTTTCAAAGAGAATACTTGTAGGGTAAAATACCAGAAATAACTGAAGTAATTGCAAAATAATGTGTCGTTCAGTCTAAGAATGCAAAGATCTGGATGTTGGTGGACCCCCCCCCCCCCGGTTGATATATATCTAGTTACTCCTCCAGAATGAACTTAAATGTACAGATGGCAATTTCCAGGATTACTTTGCTTTGTTTTTCTTGTAACAAACACTACCCATTCTTTTGCCAAACTTTCCATATCTCTGCAGATCATTCCCAAATATTTGTCCATAATAGTAATGTCAATGTGACATTAACAGGAACAGTTATATAGTAGGGTGCTACTCTGTAAAATGGCCCTATATGGGAAAGGGAAATGTTTTGTCACCTAGACCGTGACAAAACAAACTTTTTTTTTTTTTTTTTTTAAATAAATAGGCTGTTTTCTGAAAGAAGTAAAAGTCATCTTGTTTTGTTTTGTTTTTATTTCCACTATTAGGTCATGCTTTTTCTCAAGGAATAGAAACAAAATTAAGGTGTATTCTTTATTTTCTCCTGCCGTTGCACAAGGAAGATTGACAGGGAATAGGGAAAGCCTGAAGGCATTATACAGATCTTTCATGGCAACATGCAGGGGGAAAATCAAATTAGTCAGTGGCAGAGATTTGGCCTTGGGTTAAACTGTCAGAAGCTGATGTAGCCAAGAACAGACCCACTGAAGTAGAATATCTGAAAAGGGATCTGGTTGGAGAGGGGGTGTGGCATACACTCCCCATAATATGACCCCATCCAGCATAGCCATCAAAGTGGGTCATGTTGCAGGGAATGTGCTGATTCAGGGGGGCTCTTAGAAAACCTCCACTCGCAGATGTCTTATAGCAATTTAAAACTGCTGCTGCCTGGCAGATTTCCCCAGTGCACACCTTGTGTCCGTCCCCCCCACCCCTCCATCTGCTTTCACACAGGATACATTTCCCACAAGGCTCAGGGTCTGCTTGGGAAGGTGAATGTAACTTAATTTCATTAAGTCTAGACAGAGCATTAGGTGTTAGCTAAGCCTGGGCCAAAGCATGTTAAAATCAATACCTAATCTAGCAATCTGGGAAAATAATTTAAACACACATTGATGAAGTCCACAGAAACCAGCAACACTAGTTCATTTTGTATGACAAATTTTTATACTTAGGCAGATCTAGTAGCCCTCAGATTTCGCAGAGGGGCAGTAGAGGGACAGCTACAAATGACCCCAGAAGTTAGAATGGAGTCTGTGGCCTGCGCTGTAGCTCCTTGGGTGACACCTCTCTTGATTGGCTACAGTTAACCCAACTGTCCTCTTTTTCAGAGTTCCCTACAGAAGCCCTATTTCAGTCTCACCAATCAGGCATCAGCAGAATTAATCAGCTAAGATCAGGTAGGGGGAGAAGAAACTTAATTTATGCTATATACATACCAGAGTGGGAGAATTTTAAAAAAAATCAATAACAGATCCTTCTTTCTTTTCAATGGATCAAGAATTTTCCACATAATGAAATCCCCCCCCCCCTTTAAAAAAAAAACAAAAACAAACAACCCAATTTGCTGATAGAGATGGAAATCTCTGGGACACTAAACCATTTCATTAGACGAGTCATCATTAAAGAAACTGTGTACGTCACCCTTGAAGATCAATGAAAATGAGGATTTGGAAAAGAAAATTAAATAATTTGAGACGTATTACCACAGTGGACCATCTCCAGTTGATCCAGCCTCAGCTGGAGTATTGTGTCCAGTTCTGGTTGCCACATTTCAGGAAAGATGTGGACAAATTAGAGAAAGTTCCGAGAAGAGCAACACAAATGATTGAAGATCTAGAAAAAGTGACCTATGAGGAAAGATTGAAAAAAAAATGGAGTCTGTTTAGTCTGGAGAAGAGAAGATGGAGGTTGTTACAAGGAGAAGGGAGAAAGTTTTTTCCTTGACCTCTGAGAATAGAACAGGAAGCAATGGACTTAAATTGCAAGGGGGGTATAGGTTGGACATTAGGAAAACTGTCCTAATCATCAGGGTACTTAAGCACTGGGATAAATTGCATAAGGAGGCTGTGTAATATGCATCATTGGAGATTTTAATAGCAGGTTAGACAAACACTTGTCAGAGATGGTCTAGATAAGATTTAATCCTGCCATGAGTTCAGGGGAATTGAGTAGATGGCCTTTTGAAGTCCCTTTCCTATGAGTCTACAATGAAGGCCTAAGAGATCTCTAAAAAGTAAGTAATTTTGATTTACATTTGTATTGTTGTGCTTTCTGCAGATGTTTGTATATGCATCCTGAGGCACTTCGGAGAATATGGAGAATGTTTTATTACTCTAAATAAAGAGATAATAAAATATTCTGAGTATGCTGTATTCAGAACCAAATAGCATTCATTGCTCAGAGTCTGACAACAAGGCTGGTTAAGTTTTAGGAGGGCAGTTAAAGAAGTTAGAAAACACAAAAGGAGTTTCTAAATTGGAAACAGGCTCTGACAATTTTGCTGCATTTATGAATATTTGCATAGCTCTGAAGCTCCTCAGAACAAAATTAAATCTAAGATATTCTTCTTTAGTATCAAGAAAAATAAAACATTTCCAGTTACACATTTTTCCTACAGGCCTTTCTGAATGAAATTTTTAAAGTAATTATAAAGTTCATTTCAACTAGGCTATTCCTAGAATTCTTTGTGTGGATTTACTTAGATTTATTACTCTGATAAGAAATTATACATTCCTTTTAAAACCAGTGCTTTCCTAAATCATTTGAAATAAGGGTTAACTTTGTTTCAAGCTGAAATAGTATAAAAAGGAGATATCCAAGTCTAGATAAGAAAGACAGTCTTAGGTTTGTTTCTTGAGACAAGTCTCTTAGTTATTTTCTTTAATAACAATTAGAGTTCTATTTAATATTTTATAAAAAGCACATATTTCAATAACCAATAAGTAAATATCAATATGTTTTTCTTCCCTGACATTTCTTGTCTTTGGGTGATAAGGTAGAAACTTAGAATTCTTATGATGAGAGCTAATATGTTGCAAAGTAACTAGCTAAATATAATATAATATAATATAATATAATATAATATAATATAATACATCTCACTATACTTTCAACATACTTATAGCTATATCTTAAGTCAATAAAAACGCAAATAAATTTGTAACAACTTAATCAAAAGTTATAATAATTCTAGTAATATCATTTTTGTGTCAATTGGAGGTCATTTATTTACATGGGACTATGGTCATTTGATCAAGAACTATTCACTGGCTAAAAACACCATTTAAGCTGGCCAAACCTCTGCTCCTACTATATGAGTTATAATAATGGCTCCAGACAAATTGTGCATATGCTCTGTCCCTGCCTTCTGAATTGTTGGGAAGGGTACTGTTCTCTTTGAAAACACACATTTATCTGAGTCTAGGACTGTTTCTAGGACTTTGAACAGGAATATGGTTTCATACATTTTTCATAAATGAAAGCTGGATTGGATTGGAAGAGCTAATTACCTCTTTCTTGAGTGCATCAGTGTGGAACAAGGAGTCTTTTACCCCACGTAGCGCATACACAAAGTGGGCAGTCATAAAGTAACACCTAGAACTAAGGTACACAAATGGAAGGTCAGTAGTGCTGCCAGCTGTGCTAAGAGCCAAAGGGGTTGGGTTGTGTCTGGATGAGGCAGAGCTCAGACTAAGTTCACCAATATGTAATGGAATGTTTTCACCTCTTACAAAGCTACAAAGCACCGAGGGATTCTTTCTCCTGACTCAGGAGGTATTATATATTTTATAGGCATATTGCCCTCAACTACTTCTGCTTGGACAGCAAGCTTCATCATCTTCCTCAGCATGAATGAGCTTTGCAAAAACGTATAATTGAGCTCTAAATATCTTAAGTTGCAACCATTGTACCTGAATTATTGAAGTCTTCCTATCAAAAGAAGAAGAATGCTTGCGGGTTTGCCATGTATCCTGCTCCTCAATATATCTCAATCTAAATGCTAATTTTTTCCCCTTCCATATCAGTTGTGTAAGAATATCTTCATAAAAATTCTATTGGAGGACACATTCCTTAGGTCTTCTTGAAAGATATATCAGTTTAACAGATTTAGACTGTATGCCCTTTTATTTCCCTTTTATCTGGCTGATGTCAGGGTCAAAGTTTCCAGTAAAATAAAAACATGGAACTATCTTTCCATAATCCAATAGGATTTAATACTTATAATGCATCCAAATAAATTCTGCTACTTAATGTGTATCACACAGCGGAAGAGATGTGTATTTTATTTTAATATTGCAAGTGCTTCAAAGTAAAGTATACTGTGAAATAAATATTTGAATTCCTGATTTCATAGCTTGCTTTTCAAGGGTAGGGCATTATTTTTCTATAAAATGGAAAAATAAGCATTCCAACCTTGTTTTCTTCTGTGATACTTAAAGACTTCTCTTATGTTAAATCCAAAATGTCAAAATCCCTTTAAAAAAATTCCTTGCTTCCAGTAACATTCATTAAATGTTCAATAAATAAATTATTTATTTATTAATGTTCAATTAAATGTTCAATAAATGTTCAATAAAGCTGGAATTTGCTATGGTACTTTGGCAGGTATAAAAAAATAAGTTGGTTAAAACGTGCTTTCAATATTCAGGTGAAGGAGCTTATGTCATAGCAGGATCTAATTAAAGTAAGTCCTTAGGAAAAGAATACACATATTTATAAGTTCTCTACAACATGGCTGTTTTATTAACATAAAATACCTTCCAGTATTTTAATTTTTGAAAAAAAAGAATCCTGAGGTCAGGAACTGACTTTCCATGTTGATGACAGCATATTGTTATTCTGTTACTAATAATAATGAAAAAAAGTATGTAAAATAAATAGAGCATAAGAGCAAAGCTAAATAGCTCATCAGCACCGTCTAATTTATCTTAGTACTAACACTTAACCACATCTTTTTATAGTGTGAAATTAAATACTTCAGTGTGGTTTGTACCTTGGTGACTTCCATTTATTTTACTATCTTACCCAAGCAAATCCTTCACAGCGTTCTGCTATTCGTGTTAAAACATCACATCTTGAAAAGTCCATCTTTGTTTTAAAAGAATGTTGCTTTTCTATCATCAAAGATGCAATTATTTCCTGTAAATTAGTATAAAACACAAAGTCAGAACATGCTATTGTTATTGTTGTTGTTTGCCCTTCAAGTTCGAAAATGACACTAACATCACGGATTGACTGGTTTGGTTTCTGTGAATACACAAGTGGCTGATCAGGTCAATTTGAGCTTTGACCCGTTTGTGACCCATTAGACAAGAGGTGCTCCTCTGGGTTACTTGATTAACAGCAGCCAAGCTGCTTCTATGAGATTTATACTGCTGGTGCTTATGCTCTGCCTCAGTAGTTCTCTCTGGTTCTGCCTCAGTAGTTCTCTCTGCACAGGTGGCTCCAGTATGGGTGAGACTTTGCCAAGTAAAATGATCCTTAGTGAGATCTTCTCAAAACTATGGATCAGTGTTGAAATATCTCAAAGAAAACCTGAGGGCATTTTTTAAACGTTTCTTCTGGCCTCACTGAGAGCACTTTCGTTCCTTTAGTTCACCATCAAAGATCATCTTTGGCAGTTGCTTTTATTATATTTATATACTCATAAATTCATTTGATAAATCATTGTAACACTGATTCCATGTAACTCGTCACAACTCAAGATAAATTTCAGACACTTCTACATGTTGGATGAATGATGAAACCACCTGACTGGAAGCCTTCAAGATAGTTCTCTTGTTCATTCACGAGGGGAGGCAAGCCCTTTGGCAAAGAGGTGGACTCTGGTGAATGAGCTTTTGTAGTTGTACCTGAAGAAAATGGATTTGTTTTAGCTCACTCTGCTCAGATCTGGTGAACATTATTTTCTTGTTATTTAGAAATATGGATACTCCCACCATTGAGTTACTTTAAATCAAACTCCTGCTCTACTATAACCTGATGAGATTGACATTGTTATTCACCGCAGGATTTGAATTTGGGGAAAATATCTCGAAATATACTTCATAAGAAAGTACAGAACTAGAGCAAGTCAGAACGTTTTCAATGACAGGTGTTTTCATCTAATTATGCTAATGAGACAGAAAATATCGTAATTTCTCTATGTAATGGAACACTGACATCTTAAATATTGTATGCAGATCTGTTCTCCCCATCTCAAAAAAGGTATATTGGAATGGGAAAAGGTACATAGAATGGCAACAAAAATTATTAGGGGTATGGAAAAGATTCTGTATGAGGAGAGATTAAAAACATTGTCACTTTTCATCTTGGAAAAGAGATGATGAAGGGGGGATCTGATAAAGATCTATATAATCTTGACTGGTGTGGAGAAAGTGAATAAGAAAGTGTGGTTTACTTCTCGTAACTCAAGAACTAGGGGTTACCCAATGAAATTAATAGGCAATAGGTTTAAAATAAACAATATGAGGTACTTCTTCACACAACAGTCAACCTGTAGAACTCTTTGTCAGGGCATATTGTGAAGGCCAAAATTATAACAGGGTCCAAAAAAGAACTAGATAAGTTCCTGCAGGACAGATTCAGTAATGGCTATTAGTCAGGATGGGCAGGGATGCAATCCTGCTCTGAATATCGCTGGCCTCTGTTTGCCAGAAGCTGGGAGATGACACTAGTGTATGGATCACTTGATGATTACCTAGTTTGTTCATTCCCTTTGAGGCACTTGGCATTGGCCACTGTCAGAAGACAGGATACTGGGTTAACTGGACCTTTGGTCTGATCCAGTATGGCTATTCTTATGTTCTTGTGAAGGTAGAAATATTTTCATTCCTAGTAGAAAAAAATGTTTCAGAGCCAAAAATGCTTAGGCAAACAAAAATGCTGAAAGGTTTGTTGGTTGATTCTAGATCTGAGCCACATCTGAGATGGGGATAGCCATTACTGTCGCCTGCAACTCCTTTTCTGATCTCTAATGGACGGTTATTTTGAATACACCATTAACAGGTGTATATTTCCTCCATCTATAAATAGTGATAAGGATATTGACTGCCTTTGAGGTCTGCAGATGAACAGTATTTTATTTGTGGTGGTGGTTGTTATTATTATATATGTGGTGATATTATAATTACTAGTTTGACATGAAAGCTTGAAATCTGTTTTTGTTAAGATTGTATCCTTTAGAGCAGTGACTCATGGGAAGATTCTAGATGGGTCACCACATAGGTGCCAGGATGTGACAGTAATACTTACGTTTATGCCATGGGTCAACTCTTTTTAGACATCTCAAGCCTGCCTGCAGAGCCTCATCTGCCTCCCATGTCAGTACTCATCCCGTATGTGTCCTCGAAGTTCTCGTCCAGGTGTTCTCACTTCTGCTGGTCTTGGGCAGCAGACAGCAGTATTTGGAGTGGGATCTGGGCAGGAGCAGCATGGAGGAAGCAGCTGGTGACAGACCGCAGCCTTATCGTGATTTCAGACCAATTGTGGAGACAGGGGGGCTGGCTGGGATACAGGCGGGGACAGGATAGAGGGAACTGATAAAGGGCTGAGGAACTTGTCTAGAGGAAAAGAGAGGGAGAGATAAGGGGCTGGAAAGGGGAACGGGTCTGGAGAGCTGAGTAGGAGGGGAGTGGAGTGTGACACCAGCTTTTCCACACAGACAGCAATTAAGACCAAGCAACACCACAAATTTCTTGTTTAAAATGAATTCAGACTGCCTCTCCAAAACTGCCAAAAAATTAAATATGTGCAATGCAACACAAGGACATCCATCTCATTAATTTTGAACAGCTCTAGCAATGTGGAAAGCACATTTTTGTTTTTTCTTTTTTCTTTCATGTTTGAATTAGTGGCTGATTTTGATTTAATTGAACGCAATTCTGTTGTATGTTGGATACAGCTATATTTTTTATGACATTAATCCAAAAATCAATGCTGCTGTTGCACAGATTCTTTTTAAGTAAATCATTTCTCAGTATTCCCCCTCCCCTTTTCCTCTCTCTCTCTCTCTCTCTCTCTCTCTCTCTCTCTCTCTCTGTAATGGAAACATTTTGGGAACCACGCCTTTAGAGATTCATTCCTGTTTAAAATGAAAATACAGACTCTGATTTATCTGTGTAATCATTTATCTTAGGAATCAACAAATAAAAGGATTTTATATATAATATTATTAATATTAAATTAAATTATAAAATTAATTATATATTATTATAATTTTATATAATATTAATCAAACTCTGCTCTCAGTGTGGCTCTGGAATAATTCCATTATTGTTAATGGTGATACTCTGGATTTACCTCAGTGTAACCAAGAAGAGAATTTTGTCCATTTTTGTGTTTTTGTTTTTAATTAAGAACATACATTTTATATTCATGTCATTAGCTTGAAAAATTCCAAAACAATGTAGATTGAAGTGAACCCTAAACTTTCACAAGGAAGGAGTTACTCCACCTCAACAGCTGATCACACTGCAGTGAGAGAAACACCTGCATAATTAATGTATATTATTTCTACGAAGCCAAATCCACAGAAGGAGCATTCTAAACAACAGTTTGCAGTATCCCATTGCAGTGTAGCCATCAGCCCAAAGGCAAAGCACAAATATATTTCTTAATATGCCCAAATCCAAAGTAAAGCAGAACATTAGGTGCTTTAATATTATGCTCTTCAAGATTTATTCTGTTGTATATTCAGTGGTTAAAGTATAATTTGATGGGCCCCAGAACCCTCCTAATCTCTGGGCTCCCTTCCCATATTGTCAGGGCCCCCTTCATGTGTAGGTACATATGATATACTGGGCAGGGATTTTATTTCTTCATATAAGTAAGAAACAGAATCTTGAGATTATTTTCATTCAAATCTCCTTTTGCTTGCCATTCTCATAAACTACTGAATACAACAGGAACAAAGCTTAGATACACTTCCCAATAATGAAAAAGGCAGAAGCAAAGATAATGAATGCCACTAATGTATGAGGTTTAGATCACTGAGCTCTACGATGCTACAATGGCAGCCCAGGTACCCCACTGGCATTTGGGAAGTAATAGTAAATGCATTTGTTGCAGAGTATTATCTTCCTCATACTGGGGATTGAAGTAAATTTAGTCCACAGAGTTGTATTGAATAACAGTTTGTTGAATTTAATATTAATTCATTAGGAGTGGATGTCTTGTGTTGTTTATTCAACCATATCACTGTGCTCAGTGCTATTCGAACACAGTGGAAAACAGAGGCTTTGTCTCGGGGCAGCATACAGTCTAAATCAGACTCATAGACATATGACACATGGCAGAGATTTGGGTTTAATCTAGTTTTTCTGTATTAACCTTGAAACACAGATAATATAATGTGCTTGCCTATGTGAATAATATTTATCTAAGACAGTTTAAAAACAAATATTCAGATGCCTCAAAATATTTGGTTTGAAGGTGTTCATTATCGGGTTGGAACTATTAGTATTATGCACCTGCTACTGCTGCTATCAATATTTTATGCAATCAGATGTATGAAATCTCTCTCTCAGTTCTAGTTGAACTGTCCATCTTTGGAAGATGGAGAGAACATGAGGATTCTGTAATGTTTATAAAGTCAACTAGCAATTCTGTTAGAGGTCATCTTCTCCCATTAAAAAGGCAGCTATACTGAGATCATTGGTCTAATTTCCTAAAAGGGGTTAGGATGACAGAGATTTAATGAGGCACACACAATAAAGAGTGCATAAGCCTGTGTTTAGAGAGAAATGGTTTTCACATGGTTAAGGCTCAGACTTAAAGGAATAGGTTTACTAAATATATATCTATATATGAAAGGAAACTGAAATACATTTTTCAAACCTTTTTTCCTGTTTAGATTTTTTAAAATTTCTTACAGATAATTTCAAGCATCATTATGATCTTTAATAAAATCATAATGCAACTGAAAAAGAAAACATGACAAAGTGTGTGAGTAGAACATATTTCTGAGAAATACCTTGGTGCAATCCGTCATCTCCCCATTTTCAACCTAATCATCCGTGTCAGTCTGTGTGGACTCTTCACACACATCATGCAGCAAGCCTTCTGACCAGACACTTTAAACATCTTTATTTGCATCATAATTTTTGGAGTCTCTGACAAGAGTGCTTTATTTTTTAATATATATCAAGGTGCCTTCACATGCAAGCAGTGTTGATTGATCTGGGACTGTGTCCCTGGATAGGTAAGGAATCTTATCCTGGTGTTTGGAGGAGAAACCTAGTACAAAGGCATTTGTTGTGAGGGCCCAAGGTTATTTTGGCCATATAGCATTTTCCTGAATAACAGCATGGAGCTATTTCTCTTTTATATGCCCTCTTGGCTCTAAATGTTCATGGTTTGCAGATTGGAATATACAAACTAAACACTGTGCTAGTGACAGTTTTCCAGTCAAAACTGTAGAAAGTTTTCTGAATGTCTGTAGGTGCCTCTGTTGGCTGCTTTTGCCTCTACCAGCTGGAATCTCTGGCTGACTCATTGTTCCAGTTTTCTCCAAGGCTACATGACAAGGGGAAGAGGAGGCACAACCTGGTTGCTAATGTCTCCAGAGTTCTTTTTTCTTTTGGGTGTGGAGGTATCCCTTGAATAGTTCTAAGTCTGGAGGGAGAGAGGTACTAGTCAGATAAATGCTCCTTGATGAGCTCTACTTTATCATATCCTCCACACACACCTACTACAGTAGTCAATGCTAAACTATCATTGAGTTATTTTTTATATTGAAATAAGAATCAAAGACCCAATCATGGGTTAGATTTCCATTGTGCTAGGTGCTGTACAAAAGTGTAGGAAGACACCGACTCTGATTATAGTTCAGTTATTGTTGTTGCAACATGTACAGTATTGTTCATAAACTAGTTTGATGGCCCAGAGTTTTACTGACCCTTTAATGAAATAGGGAACAATTTTTGAAGCAGCCCTTTTTAGTTTCAATAATTAGTCATTTAAAAGTTATAATTAGAAATTATATGTATGGCGCACAAGCTGATAAAGGAAAATGTAGCTTCAAAAACTATTCTATACAGAGCTCCCACTGTGTCAAAAAATTAGTGTGTCCCATCTTTTAATTTGGCTCAGCAACAAAGGATTTCCACCTACTCATTTAACACTTTTTATATTTTTATTTCTGAATATTTCAATGCAGGAAAAACATGTTAGGCTTATAGCAGTGTTCTGGTGTTAAATGGGAACAGAAAAAGAAGAAAATTTTCATATAGAAGGAAGCCATGGATCTATATAGCTCTGTTAAAGGACAGCAGCAGTTATGTGCTGCAATGTTATTTTTCCTCTAAATACAGTACTTGTCTAATTAGTCTTTAAGGGTGTTTATACTAGTTATTCCTAATGGCTTGTTCTTTTCATTTGGATTTTAATTGTCCCCTGTAGCAAGAAATATTTCCTAAATCTCAATATCCTCACCCCATTCTTGGCTTAATTATGACCCTTTGGCTTGAAAGATCCAACAGATAAATGCAAATGGGCAATTACAAAGATATTTAGGGCTCTGTAGGTATCCCATATATCCTAATGGGATATTCAAAATGGCTAGGTGTCTAATTTTCATTGATTTCAAAGAGAGTTAGGTGCCTAACCATTTTTGAAAATACCACTGGGTATTTTTAGGTGACTAAATACCTTTAAAAATCTGGTAAAAATGTCCAGATTTAGAATTCTGTATTATGCTGTGTCATACTACATACACTCGGGCCAAATTGTGCAGTGCAGCCATTAGTTCTCATTGGGATATTGTGAACTTACTACAAAATGATTATGTGTCAGCATACAACAGAGAGGTAGATGGACCCTGACAAGTGAACAGGGACTGCTTGCGAGTCATGTTTAATTCATTAGTGTATTGGGGTATATTATGAAAAGCACCTATCCATGTAAGGTGTCCATCTATGTTTCTTGATGCAATTTTCATTCACATTTGATATGACTATGGAATTCTATGTAATATGTGTGCTAGAATTCAGTCTCTCCAAACGGTATTTATAGGGCCAGATCTTCAGCTGGTGCACATCAGGGGTTTGTACCAGGTGAAGATCTGTCCCATAATATTTAATTTCGTTGTTCAAAGAAATTATAATTAAGGAGAGTTTTAAAAAAATCTATATGTGATGGGCTGTTCATCCAACCCTAGCATAGCACGGGTTAATGAGGCTGACAAGAGACCAGTTAACCAGATAGGTCACTGCTGAGAGGAATTAGGTGGCCTAAGTAACCCCTGAATGATGATGGACCCCATCTGAGAAGGAACAAGCAATGCTAAGGAAACTGGGAGCAGGAAAATGTTGTAGTGAGGAAACCAACATTCACTCTCTGGGCATCAAAGAGAAAGGGAGGAAATCCAGGAGGAGAGTAGAAACCCTGGAGATCCAGTCCCTGTAGAAAGAATTTATCCAGAAAACGGTGGCTGCTGCTTAGAGGGTCCCTGAGCTGGAACCTTGAACAGAAAGTGGGCCCAGGTTTTCCTATTGATCACTGGGGAAGTGGCATACATAGTTAGGGCAGTGGATATGAAAACAGTGTGGGATGTGGGACCTTGAAGGAGCTAATTCCCAGAATAGCCAGGAAGATGCATGCTAGTGGTAAGCAGGGCATTTTTGGGATGGTACTGAGTACCAGCACTTTTTGTGTGTGTGTGTTGGTACTCAAGGGCACTCAGTACCGGCACCTTTTTTTCCACAGTGATGTGGCCCCAACTCCTGTCGCTGCCAACACCGTGGCCCCAGGTCCCTGGCCAAGTACAGGCACCTCTTTTTCTTTTTTTTTTAGATGGTAAGTGAACCCCCTCCTAGTCTAAGATATATAACAAGATTAGTGCATGGGAGCAGATTTTTAACACACGGTTCTATTGTAAATACTGGACTGTGCATATATAGGTAGGAAAAGGTTCACAAAAAAAACTGCCATCAATTATTGTATATATTGCCCTACGCCCCCTTTCTGGCCCACTGTTTACTTAATAAAGGTTCAACCCAACACAAATGCTCAGCATCAGAAGATTCCCTTTAAGATTACAGTAAAAACGCTTTCCTGTTTTGCTTGTAGCTTTCCACCTTTGGAAATTATACAGTACTCTAAATAACAATTACACAGCTTCACCATATATATAATTAAACTACATTCATTATAAGATTATTAGCCTATTAAAGCCATCAACCTCTCACAGATAAATTATCAGTGTAACTATGTGCACTTGCCTCTTGGTTATAATTAAGTAATGAAGGATATATTATTATTGTGCATCAAGATCCTCGCCATCATTGGAAGCCATTAGTAGGGGTGTCAAATGCTGATGTTTTGTTTCTTGTTGGTTTGATGAAACAAAACCAATATTAACAATCACTGGACAAATGTGTGTCTGGCCATAGCATGGAATGAAATCCTGGCTCAGTTGAAGTAATTAGCAAACTTCCCAATTGACTTTAATGTGGCTGGGATTTCACTCCGAAGAGCATAGGAAGATGATCCCAAGAGTTACCCTGCACAGCAGCTAGACACAGTAATAATCCATGGGCTGGGAGGAAAGTACAGAGGCCCATCATAAATCACCCCAAAGGAGATAGCAGAGGGAGGGAGAAAGCAGGGCCTTGAAATCACTCTTTCCACATCAGCCTGCAGAACTGGGTGGTTATGATGGAGTAGATTGCACCTTCCCAAGGGTACCTGGAAGCTTTTTAAGGAATTATGTCTTTTGAATCACAGTTCCTCTCAGCGCCTGGCTTCAATCCAAGCTGAATTGTAAATTATGATTTTTACTGTACTGACATGTTACAAGTGCAAATTCAAAAGCACTCAGTTGGTCTATCTTCTCCCACTGAAGTCAGTGGTTAAATCCCCGACCTGCTTGTACAAATCTATAGTAAATGTACATCTAAATGAAAATCTCTTCATTTCTGAAAATATCTGAATGCTAAGAGATCTATAAGCATCTTGATAGGTGTATTCATTATCTCTTACAATGTGAGAATTGTCATATATCCAGAAAGTAGTATTGCATTCAAAAGCTGGTAAAAAAACCCCTCAAATAAATTAACACTTGTTGTTCTCACAGGCAAAGCTAAGGGCCACGGTGACCAAATGAGGTGCCTAATTCACATAAAAGAGAGAGAAGCAAATATAAATGTGTAGTTTTTCCTTGACTGAATTTCACATTTCTAATATTTCTACTCATGATGTGCACAAGAGTCAGCAGAGAATTTAACATGTCTTTATTCTCAACGGATGTTAATTTAAACAGTTGTGGTCATCCATATACCATTATTTAAACCACTTCACTTTAAAAAACAAAACAAAGAAAAAAAAATCAATCTTTTTGGTCAAAGTGCAAAATCATGTTCAAGTAGTTTTGTTCTTCTCTATTTCATGGTCTGAAAGTACTTTCAAAACCTAATGTTAAACTGATTTTTTGGAATTCTGGGTTTATATTCTCAGCTCTTTTAATTGTAAAATTTACACATTATTGACTTTGGCTGAAAATATGTAAAGAACTTTTTATGAAGCTTGATTTGATCCATTAAAACATGGCTTTCTAAGTCCTCTGGGTGAAATTCACTTCCCTGCAGAGGACCCCAGCAGGCCCATATGCCACTCAAATCCTATTTTGCTGGTATAAGTGGGATTTAAATGGATTATGATCTTTATGAATTTCACTCTCTGAGAGCAATAGAAACTGAGCTAGCAGGGATAATGATCAGAAAATCTCTGAGGTCAAGTTAGTGTGGGACAAATATTAGGATCAATGGAGTTATGTGTGATAAAAAAGTGGAGAAAAGAGCCAAATCAACAGCTGTATAATTTCAAATATAGGAATTTATCACTAGTGATATAGCCCATCCATTATTGCAATTACATCACAGCTTATCTGTTATATTGTTCTTTCTTTTGCATGGTATTCTTATTAAACTTCCATTGCTGCTTATGTATGGTGATCCTGTCAGTCACTGATTTCAGTGCATATAGAGGAAAGGAAGGAAGACTGCTCCAATGTGGTATAGGTAGTAGTAGAAGTGTCTAGTAATTTCTAAAGAAGGCTACAGAGCTGAAGTAGAATCAGGAGAGATACTAACATCAAGGGACACATGTCTCTTGAGATAATGAGATGCCATCAGTTTCTGCCACAGCTGGTATCACTGGCTATATACAGTGAACTTATTCAAATTAATACAAATACAAAACATGTAAAACAAGGATGTATGCTATAAAGTTTAGCTGATATCACTTATGCTCCTCTTCCTTAGAGCAGCTATGTGGAGGCTGAGGCATTGCTGGGGTGAACTTGAAAGATTTCTTAGTAAATAAGGGTTATCCATAAAATGTGGCCCCAATTCTGCAAAGCACACGCTTAAGTCCAATCCTATTTAGCACAGCACCTAAGCAGGTTTAACTTGAAGCACAGGTTTAAATGCTGCCCTGAA
This sequence comes from Pelusios castaneus, assembly GCA_007922175.1. NCBI lineage: Eukaryota > Metazoa > Chordata > Testudines > Pelomedusidae > Pelusios > Pelusios castaneus. Next base: position 3,622,982 of record ML685816.1, read on the forward strand.
TAGGGATGCTTCGTTGATCAGGGCATTGTCAGTAATATTGGTGAGCTTAAAGTAATGAAGAGCAAGCAAAGCTATTAGTGACATGCCCTAAATGCTTCATTAGTCAAAACTCCTAATGAAATCAGTTCAATTTTGACTGAATAAAAAACAAGTAAGTGACATGGTCAGTTCCATAAAAAGGAAATTCTCAAGAGAGGAACAGGATTAGTCTGTGCAGCACCATAGATTCCATAGCCTATGAGCAATATGCGTACTTTAATGGGTAATAACAGTTCAGCAGATAACATCAGCTAATGTCACTGCAAAATTTCAGGTCTGCCGCAGCTTCCAGATAATTGGCTGGACTCTTTCCAGATTTTATTTTACAAATTGAACATAGGAAGTTGATTTCATTTGGAAATAGAAAATCATTTTGAAGTTTAAGATACTTCTATACTCTGAAATTGTTCTACTCAGATCCTAGTCCTGGGATCTATTCCATGCATAGCAGACTCTTTCTGTGAGTGGGAAACTTCATGTAGATATAAGGTTCTGGTAGTACATGGAGTAGTTTACAGAATTGGATACTCATCAATGTGGTGTTGTACATACTGTCCTTTTAATACATTGATGTACTGCTTCCTAGGAAACAAAACAGGTAAGACGGTCTGGCAAAAGCTGACTGATGTAGAGGAAAGGCATACAGGAGCTACCTTCCTTGAAAAGGATAAATATATTGTATTGAAGACATCAGTGTCAATGTGTCTATAAAGGAAGATTTCTGCAGAGTCAGAGGAAGTCAATAAAGCCATAATTAAAAAAACGGTCTACTGAGTCTGCTGGCTCTTTATGAGCAACAGACCATTTATTTGCTTCATTGAGTTATTCAATAGGTGACAACATTAAACATGCACTGAATGAAATAGGTAGAGAATGAACATTTGTACATCTATGAGCAGATATTTAAATACTTAATTTTTGTTTATGTTCCTTCTACTGACTGTAAAGAAGATTCCTGTCAGTTTAAATATTTCTGATATAATGAGAAAACTGTTTCATGCTTAATGGCGTAGCCTTGAGGTTTCCATTTAGAGTGGCAGGATTTATGCCCTCTGTTGGGAAAGTGTGATTGGAATTCTTGGACGATTAGCATGTTGCCAGTCATGGTGGTTAAGATAAGATGGCTATTCAGGTATTTTTTGAGCAACTCTGGAAGGCTGAGTCAAATTGTCTGCTAGTGTATGTAGTTCCATTGCTGGAGTTATGCCAACAGAGAATTTGGACAATTGAATTTACACTGGAAGTAAGATGAATTGGAATATGTCATACTATAACTTTGTCATTGTATGAATCTATAATTGGTAACTCATGGCAAGGAACTAGACATAGATTTACTTAAAATACTCACATGGTAGGAAGATGAAGTGGAATAGTGAGTTTCTGTGCATGTTTAGAAAGCTAAGCGTTGTTGGGTCCTGTCTATGACCTAACATTGCACCAGGAATTAAGTCTCTAAAGTAGGTAAAAACAGTATCTTCATTTGAATACATGATTAAAACTGGCTCATCCCTGTCCATCGGTTAATGGAAGGAAAAATGCAACACTGGATCATGTCAGTAAGAAAAAAGTATTATTTCTAACCTCTCTGACTTCTGAGACTTAGGTTTGTTTGTTTTTCAGAAACTTTCCAGAAAACGTATTGTCACATCAAACAAAATCACTTCTATTAATTTATTTCTCTGTGCTTATCTGTTTTATTTCCCTTTCTTTTCCCCCATAGGAACAGTTTAGCAGCTATCTTTCTTAGTAGTATAAACCTCTATCTGAATTAGTAGTTTGTTGTTTTTACTTGTCTGTGTTTATTATATTGTTTTAAAGGCTTATACAAGAAATCATTTGTAAACAGGAGATAGATTATACTCTTTTCTAGGTCATTGGAAAGCTAGTCTGAGTCAGATTTTCTGGTTTAGTGGATGGGTGAAAGTAGTAGATGTGATGTCCTAATTTTTATTAAGGTTTTTGACAGTGTCACTTGCTAGTCTCATAAGCAAACTAGGAAAAGGATCTTTATAAAATTACTATCAAGTGAGTGCACAGCTGGTTGAAAGACCATACTCAGAGTAGTTCTCGATTGTTCACTGTCAAACTGGGAAAGCATATCTAGCAAGGTCTCGCAGAGGTCAGTCCTGGGTCTGGTACTGGTCAATATGTTCATTAATGATTTTGATAATGGAATGTGTTGAGGGCTAGTTAAAAGATGATGGTGATCAATTGTTCTCCATGTCTGCAGAAGGTATGACAAGAAATAATGGTCTTAATCTATGTCAAGTGAGATATAGATTCAATAGTAGGAAAAACATTTTAACTAGAAGGGTAGTTAAGCTGTGCAATATGCTTCTAAAGATGATGTGGCATTCCCATCACTGAAGGTGTTTAAGAACAGGTTGGATATTCACCTGTCATGAATGGTCCAGACTTTCTTGCTCCTTCCTCAGCACAAGGGGCTGAACTTAACTTCTCAAGATCCCTTCCAGCCCTACGTTTCTATGACTCAGAGCAGCAGTCCTCTGAACTTAGAAGTAGTTCACCAACATCTTATCATGATAGGATAACAAATACTCTTGGAAATCTGGCCAATACTTACTGGAAATCAATAAAATATTTTCTGCCCTCTCTTTATAGTAATATGCTGTAACCTAGGTAAGATGGAGTGAAATATAGTGACCTCTGGTCTGTATTAAAAATGATGCATGAATACTGTCACTAACAAAAGAGGCACAGTGGCTTAGTGTCTAGGGCAGTAGACTGAGATTCAGAAAAGTTGGGTTCTATTCCTAGCTTTGACAATGGCCAGCTGAGTGACTTTGGGCAAAGTCAATTCACTTTTCTGTGATTGAGTTTCCCCCTCTGAAAATGAGAATAATGATAATATCCCCCTTTTGCATAGTGCTTTGCGATCTGTTGATAAGAAGTAAGTAGTATTAACATATAAGCATGTATTCTGATGAAACCTGAAATAACCACTTCCTTATTTTGAACCTTTAACTGAAAAACCTATTCCAAAGAAGCTGATAATTTAGGGTAACAAAAATGCAAACTCAACATGCTTTCATCTTGTAATAATAAAATATATTTTATGAGTGGCTTAGTTTTGTGACCTTGACTGTATCAAAACATGATAATGAAGCAAGGAACAGACCATCTGATGACTTTCAAAGCAACAATAGAGTTGGGGGGGCTTGCAAGATGGTAGCACATAAATTGGGGATGATGGATTGTGAAACCCCCAAAATTGTGGGTCTTCTTACCTTGAGGTTTGTTATGACCCATTATAAAAATTTATCAGGATCTGAGTTCATATTGCTTAGGGATGATGATTGTAGGTATTACAGCAACCCCTAAAGTATATAGAAATCTCTGACCCCTGAGTTTATGGGTGGGATCCTGACCCTATTGAAGTCAAAGGTCTTTCACCAGTGTGTTCCATGGGACCAGGTTTCACTTCATCTGTTTTTAGTGCAGTATTTGGGCTTTGGCTTATTACTTTATGAAATAAAGCCATCTGATTCCACCACAACTATTAAACATAAGATTTTTCTCCCACTAGTTGGCAGTTGGGATTTTTGCTATATCTATTAAATATATCTATACCTCTATTACATTTACAATTCAACTCAGTCCTTAAACAAATACCTGTTAAAAGAATAAACCTGTCAAAAGAAGTTGCTTCTTGTGCACAAAAAATATAAATTACAGTATGTCAAAAGAACAAACTTGCAATAAATTTTCTATTCTGCCCCTAAAATTACACAGAATAATGTAGTGGAACTCTATTAAACAAAATAAATCTGTTGAATCAATGACTTCTCCGGATGATATACAGACATATATAAACCATAAGAGAGAAATAGCATGCAGAGCTTGAACAGAAAAGGGAAAAAATAAATTAAAATAAATATCAGACAACTGGAAATGAAATTACTGAGCTCCACAGCAGAAAGTATAGCTAAAAAAAAATCAGGAGCATATTTGGAATAAGTTTAAAGATTCATAGTAACAAACATAAGGAAAAGTGTAAATACCAGCAGACCACAAAGTACAAGTTGTCCCCTCATATTTACAATTTTAATTGAGATAGAGATTTAGACCGCAACCCTACATCTGAATTTGGGTACTTGGGTCCACCAACACAGTAGCAGGAGCGAAGTCATAAATTTAAATGATGTCTTTAAATACAAAGGCATAGGAACAGGTATTCAGAAGTTCTTAGGACATGATATGAAAGTGATGACATTCTTCTGTAAGGTTCTTTCATCACCTTGAAGGATCAGGATCCCTGCATCTCTGCGCAGATTCTGCCCTAAATTACACAAATATAAGTCATGTTGGAGATGAAGGTAGAATTTGGTGCTTAATTCTGGGATAAGAGAGAAGGTCCTCTCATTGATAAGTAGCTAGTCAGTGTCTCAGTGATTCATTCTGTTCATTCCCTCTGAGGCAGGAATTAAACTGCCTCCATTTCTAGTTTCTTAGGTGTTTTAAAAGGGAATTACTTGATCACAGGAGAGAATCCAATGATATGTCTTTGGATTTATTACCAGAATGGGTGGGTGAGGTTCTGTGGCCTGCATCATGCAGGAGAATAGACTAGATGATCATGATGGTCCCTTCTGATCTTAAAGTCAAAGTCTATGTCTACACTAGAAAAAGTTAGGTCAACTTTGTTAAGTCGACTTAATAAGGTCAACTTTAAGTCGACCTTATTTGACTTAACGAAGTGGTTACCCTGAACCTGGACTTAGTAAATCAACCTAACTGCCCTTAAGTTGACTTAATAAAGTCAATTTAAGGGTTAATCCATGTCCACACTGTGCTTAAGTCAACCTAAGGAGTCAACTTAAGGTTTAGGTCGACCTAACCGGCGGTTCTTACTAAGTCGACTTAAGTTTTCATTAAGTCGATTTAAGGAATCTCTTAACTCGACTTAATGAAAGCCCAATGTGGACAGGGAGTAATTTAGGTCAACTTAAGGCTACTTAAGTCAACCAATATTGCGAGTGTAGACATACCTAAAGAGTCTATGACTAGCAAATGTAAGCTATGCATTTACCAGGCAGTCTAAACACTTCATTACATGAGGAATGCATTTGTTTGTTGCTCACAGCTTACTGCACACTTACAAACATGTATTTGCCATTATACTGCAAGGGATGTTTACAAGGCATGCAATTCAGGGATGCTTACAATTATGTGTTTTTTTAACCTATTAGACATTGTATTACTGCATATTTGTGTAAGCAAGATAGTCATTACTGTTTTGGAATTGGTGGGTAAGAGGTTATCAGTAGATTTCCATTGGAAGGTGAACTTTTGGGGATACAGTAATGGTACAGTTGAGAAATGTTCGCTGCACTGAGGAATCTGGGTGAAATTCATGTATAGTATGGAGGGTAGTGGACAGTACTCTTCCCCACTTAAGACATGCGAAGGTGTGCCCCAAGTGTTGGCAAGGTGAGCAGTCATGCAAGAAATGTCAAAATACCCCCTACGTTAACACAAAACAGGCCTCAATGCAGGTCTACGTAGAGCCATCATAGAAGGTCAATTTCAGAGAGATCCTATTTAACCAAGGTAGAGTAATTGCTGATGTCTCCTCAGTCCATAGGTCGAGGTAGCAGCTACAATGAGGGCTGCATAGACTCCATCAACCCCGTTCTGAGTTGAGGGGGCTTTTACCACTTCACACTCTCTACATGCAGAACTCACGTACTCAAACTTCATGTGCTTGAGGTCAGTTTCAGTCTATATATGATACTGAAATTAACAAGATATGCATCACAATATACTTCTTGGCAGTGAAGGTCTCACAAAAAAATCAGTGTTTTCACTGGGACTTTAGAACTGCAGCACAGCAAAAGAAACATGGATGCCCTCTATGCCTTTAAATGTTGTGTGTGGGGGTGGGGAAGAAGCTCTCTTTCGAGAGCTTAGGAGCAAACCAGTTGAATGCTAATATATAAAATTACATTATCATATTTTATTTATATAATGAAGGTGGAGAGAGATTTAGATGATGCTACCTAACTTTCAAAGTAATTTATCTACTGGTTAGCAATGTTCAGTAGGAGATTCCACTCATGAGAATATAAATCAAAGGACTGCAAAGAGAAAAACTGCACACTCTGTATAGTAAGATTGCTGAGTGGAAGTTGCGCATTACTGAACATAGGTATGAAAATACTGAAATATCAGACATGGTTGAATAAGAGGAACGACTTGGGATTTAAAATATAATGTGTTTCCTGAAGGGCTATACAAAATGAAATAAGATGCATGGGTACATTTTTGGCAACAGGCTATGGAGTCTTGTACAAAAATGTTATGTATTTAGATGACACAACAGAAACATTCCAATTTTTGTGATATGGCAATATAATGTAATCATCACAGGAAATTATGGTGCATTCTATGTATTCTAATTTATAGATCTGATTGAAATGTTTTGAATTTAATTTTAGAATGGCATTTTCATAGAAAATTCAAAACAGGGAAAATAAACCCTGCAAAAATGTTGATGAACATTTGTCTAAATGTGTTAGACAATAGCCTATCATCAAAATTGGTATTTTTATGAAAAAAATCATTTTTTTCCAAACAAACATCTTTTACTGGATCTAATCTTTTAACTGTGACTGTTCTGAGTACTCAGGGCTATTCTCACACAAGCCCACCTTGAACCAGGTTAGTGTAGATTTAACAGTGTAGTTGCTGTGGGAATTTCCTGGAGAAAGTCAGAGAGAACAGTGGAAATGGGGCAGGAAAGGGTCTATGAAATCAATGGAGCTGACTTCAGTTACACTCTGGTTCATTTTGACCTCATGGGACTACTCCTGTGAATAAGAAACAGGTTTTCAGCCCAAAGAGAAATTAAAAACAAACAAACAAAAAATACCTGCAGTGGATAGTTTTCTTAAAGAGTGAGTTGCTAGAACACTGCTCCATAGTCTCCAGGCCATTGCTATAGAGGACTGTGATCAGACGAGTTGTACATTTCAAAAAGAACCAAACCTACAGCTCAAGGTTTATACTCAGCACCTCAATACAGCTTTTAACTACATTTGTGGAGTTCACGATACAATTGATTTAATCAAAAGAAAGAAAACCCTTTCCTTTTCCTTGACACAGTAACTGTGTGTAACAAAGTTGAGGTGCTAATCCCTGATTTTAATAAAATGCAGCCGAAAACCTTTTGAATGGTGAAGTGGGCAAAAAGTCATACCACAGTGCTTACGTTTCAGGAACTGTTCCCCTGCTGAGTTGAATTGACTATTTTTGTGCAAGGCACAGACAGCGCAGCAAGTGTGAGAGCACAAACATCAGATTCATCTATCTTCTGTGCTAGTTTGATTGTGGTGCTGTTTAGAAGCCTATAATGGTACCCCTGCCACTTCGTAAAGGCCTGTGGCTATCTAACAGTGAACAGGTTTAGGCTTTGGAATTTGTAAAAAATATGCCTAAAATTACCAAAGACAGCCGAATCCTAAAAGCATGAAGCTAGTTAGATCTTCCAGAAAGTAAAAACTGCTTGTCTGAGGAGGCTGGCAACTCCTGTTTTAATCTCTGGAAGAGTAATAAAACACAGGTAAAGTTACCAACTCAACACAATTCTGTCCACATGCCAAGCAAGTTAATTCAAACAGCAGTTTATATCATGTACTTGGACCATATAATTCAGGAAATAAATGTGAAATGTGATCAAGATGATAATGGCTGTTCAAAAATTCAATGCTTCATCTCTTTGCTTGCTGTCAAAGCTAATTTTGTCTATATACAAGAAGTTATACAGTTTTATGCAAATGATATCCAGCAGCCACATTCAGCAATTTTAAGTGAATATAACTGCTGGTTCAGCAAGTGGTCTTGTCAAAGATATTCAGCAACCAATGACTGTAAATGAACCTTTGAAGTTATGTTTTTATGTTTAGAAATATCTACACTGTTCATGACTTTAAATACTTGGGATTTTGTCTGCAAATGTTGTGTCTGCTCTTGGAAAGTCTTAAAAGACTTAATTTACTCCCTCCTAAGTAAAAAGTGATTAAATGGTCTTGAACATCGTACCTTAAAACTGAAATATTGAGGCTTTTCTTTAGGCTATTTTTGATGGGTTAGTTAAAAACCTATGATGCTTAGATTTTATTCTTTGATCATACATCATTCATACATCTGTTCAAGGGTGCAACTACACTTGTAAATTAAGTCGACTTAAGCATGCTCAAATTTACTTAGCAGTGTTCGTGACCATCTGGACCCGTCATTAAGGTAAAAGCATTAAAAAGGAAACAAAAACCTATCTTCATGCTGATAATCTTACTGGAGATCATCCCCCAACTCCCAGGCATCTAGTAAGTCAGTACTTTAAACACCACATATTTTCTTTTCTTTTATGACAAGTTCATAGCATAGTTCTTATCTCAGAACTAGGTCCCCCATAAGTAGGTCTTACCATTATAGAGCTTGGACCTTTGATTTTAATATTTCAAGAACAGTGAATCAGAAGATAATAATCATCTCCTCAGGACCAGCTTCAAAGGCAGGATTTTTGCATAACTAGAGGTCAGGAATTTGTATTCACCTTTACCATATCTGTCACAGCCTCTCTCCAATTTGTCCAGTTTCACTCAAATTACCTTTAGATTCACAACCAATTCATCCCTTTTAGTCATTTTAGATTTAATTCCAACTGTGCGCTTTGTTACTTTCTCCACTTCTGAAACAAAAAAGTTGTCCCTAATACATTTCAAGAATTTACTGGACTCTTTGTGTTTTGCCATATTACTTTAACTATCCAGAGATTTGTTGGAAATGTGCCCCATTACCATCAGGTCTTCTGTTTTGGATATTTCTGTTGTTTCTTCTAGAGATGACTCACCCACCCTTTTCTCTATTTTTGCTCTACGCAACAGAGGTTAACCACCAGACTCAAAACATTGCATCTACACTTGACCCGTCCTCCCACCCCCCCTGAAATGTATCAAGTTGTAAGATGGACTTTCTACAGTGGACCAGTTGTATGGTATTTAAATGTGGTTTCGATATGTGAAACTACCATTTGGGAAACTACCCTCTTTCATTATAGTAATGAAAATATAAAGGTAATGTTCATGGAGATAGGCCAACAGTGCTGATGTTGTACAAAATATGTGAATAAGTTGGGATGTAAGCACTTACAGTTCTAGAAAAGTATATTGGGTTCTGAAGAAATTGTTAAACTAACAGTACTGGGCCAGCATTTGTTTGCCATTGAGTCGTGAAAGCAGCTAACAGTCAAAAAATATTATTTCTGATTAGATTGATTTGCCAGCTGTTAGAAAATATCATCTACTTTTATAACTATGGACTTATAATTTATAGAATGGATTGAGTTAATTGTATTTGCAAATAATGTATATGAGAGTTACTGGGGAAATGTATTGAATAAATGGTACACAAATATTATTCAAACAGCCCCACAAATCTTGGACAGCTGGAAAATACATGGCACTTGGACAAACGTTGACAGTTGATGGCCCATTATGAGAAAATTAGAGCTTGTGGGCAGTGATATGATGAGCCATTCATTGATATTGATATGCAGTGTTTGTGACATATTGACTGCAATGTGAGACGTTTTCCCCCAAAACTTTTGAGTAGCATTTGCTGCTATTCATCTGATAATTATGACTTTCTGTCGGTAAAGACCTGAGATGGATTTTAACTGGCAGTGGTTACCTAAAGGTGATGGGCTCCATAATCCATTAAGCTGATCACCTCAGATGTCCCATCCCTTTTCATTGTTTTTTCAGATGTATTAACAGGAGTGTCATATGTAAGCTCTGGGGAGTAATGGACCACTCTACTCAGCATTGGTGAGCCCCTCAGCTGGAGTACTTTTCCAGTTCCAGGCACCACACTTCAGGGAAGACATGGACAAATTGGAGAGAGTTCACAGGGAAGCAGCAAAAATCATAAAAGCTTTAGAAAGTCTGACCTATGAGGAAAGGTTAAAAAACCTTGGAATGTTTATCTTGAGCAAAGAAGACTAAAGGGGGACTTGGTATCACAGTTTTCTTTATCAGGGTGCTTAACATACTTAAACTGTTATTGATTATTCTCCATGTCCACCCACTGAAAATAGAACAAAAAGGACTTAATTTGCAGCAAGGGCAATTTAAGTGAAATAATAGAGAGAACTTTCTAAGTGTAAGGGCAGGTAAGCATTAGAATTGGCTACTATGGAAGGTTGTGGAATACCATCATTTGATGTTTTAAAGCAAGTTTGGACTGTCAGGGATGGCCGAGGTTTATTTGATCTGGCCTAATTGCAGCAGGCTAGACACAATGGCTATGTCTACACTTACTAAAGTTAGTTTGAATTAGTTAATTCGAACTAACTAATTCGAACTAGAAAAATTTAGTTCGAACTAAGCACGTGCCATTCATGGCACATGCTTAGTTCGAATTCGCGAATTGCATTGAGTTCAATGGGCCGGTTAGTTCCAACTAAGCAATTAGTTCGAACTAACATGGCCACATTGATTAATTCGAGCTAACTAGTTAACCCTTAGTTCGAATAGCATATTCAAATTTATTAGTTCGAATTAAGGAAGCCCTTAATTTGAACTAATTAAAGCCTAGAGTAGCCATGGCTTTAGTTAGTTCGAATTAAGCTTCCTTAATTTGAACTAACTTCCAAGTGTAGACATTGAGATCTTGAGTATTTTTACAATCCTACATTTCTATTATACAATGATTCAATGTTGATTTCAGGCATTTGGCATCTTCTTCATTGGTAATTAGGTACTTTGAGTAGGAGTTTCAAAAGCTTAATTCTGGAAGTAATAAAATTCCTGCTGACTTCAGTGGGAGCAGAGTTAGGCCAATGCTGAGTGCCTTTGAAAATTCCATCCTTTGACTATTTCCTTTTTGTCTGTAGTACTACTAATAGATACTAAATGCAGGGAAGAGCTAATGGAACCACTCATCCATATACCTGTTTTAGAAGTGCTCTATGACAAGCTATGCTCATATCCTTGTAAGAAAGATAAAGATACAAGCAACATGATTTAACTAAAACAAACAAGGAGTCCTGGAGCATTTTTAAAAACTGAAACTAGTATTTATTGCATGAGATTTTGTGGGTGTAATCCCACTTCCTCAGGTGTTTGAAGTGGTAGCGTAGCATGTCAGGTGAATAAATAAGAAAAGAGAAGTGTAAGTAACAAGGTCAGTTCACTCTTTTCCCTCCCATTCTGCAAGTTCCCCATCTTCAAGAGTCTGATGAAGTGAGATTTTTCTCCCACGAAAGCTCATGCGATAAATAAATGTATTAGTCTTTAAAAGTGCCATAGGACTCCTTGTTTGTTTTGCTGAATTAGACTAACATGACTCCTGCTTTGGAACTTGTCAACATCTGAAGTCCCTTCCATCCTTGAAATCTATTCCCTTGTCTCAGCAGCCATTGCTGTTATCCTTTGTCTCCATAAGAGTGTCTGTTGTGACACAGTTAAATGCAGCAGCAAATTTCCAACCTGAAAGGTTGTGAGGAGTCTTGTTTCTGTTGCACTGAGCAATCCTGTTACAAAGGACACCAGTGTTCAGTTTGTAGTGAGTGTTGCATACCCAAGTATTGACACATTAGGGAGATTAAAGCCAACAGCAAGTTCTGTTGCTGCTTATCAGTGCCCCCTCCCCCCCACCAACCTCCCCCCCAGCATTTCTTCAAAGACTAAAAGCTAGTTTGCACAGTAAAAAACGTCTCTGGGTGTATGTTACAGCACCAGCCAGTGACCCCTGCCGTAACACTGAGCACTGCATAAAACAAGCACTATACCTTTTCTCAAAACTATCTTCAGAAGAGCCAGACATCCTGTCACTGCCCCCAAAATAGGTTCGGGGCCCGGGCGCCAGATCCAGGGTCTGATCCATGGGGAGCCTGATCTGTCCCCTGGGTCTCCAGCCAGTGCCGGATTGGGCTCCTGCTGCTGCCGGCTTGTGGCCCAGCCCCAGCCCTAACCCTGGTGGGGGCTGCATTGGGCCAGCAGTGGCCTGGCTCCAGATCCTGGGCCCTGGTGGGAGCTTGATAAGGGCCGGTGGCAGCGGGGCCCCAAGTCTCCAGTGGTGGCCGGGCCCTGGACCCTGGCGGGGGCCCCATCAAGCCAGCAGTGGCCAGGCCCTGCATCCCAGACCCCAGATCCTGGCAGGACCCCAATCAGGCTGGTGGTGGTGGCCAGGACCCGGATACCCGCAGACTCGGGGTGCTGGGACTTGGGGCATGTGCTTTGTGTGCCCAACACCAGCAACACCACTGCAAACATCTATGGAATTATTTAAAAACACATGTGGAAGAACATGCTAAATTCTCAGTAAATACAGCTTCTACTTACAGTCTGTAGTTTGGGAGCTCTAAAGGGTTACTTAGCTATTTCTAAAAACCGGGATTCAGATGTCCGGATTTATATAGCAAGAGTTATGCTATTTTAGGTAGTGTGTGCTGACTATTCCAAAGGCAGAAGGATAAATACTAGGATTAGAATCCTGGAGTCAAATGATAATGGCCGACTAGCTTTTGTAGATTCTCGTAAGTGTGTTCTTTAGCTTTCTGTAATGGGTTACTGCCCACGGAGGTCAGTGGGAAAGTGAGGTCCCTCAGCAGGTTATGGAAAAAATTGCTATACTGCTAAATGCTGACAAAACCCATGTGACTCTGGATTCCAAATGTATTTTTACTTTTAAATAGGCATAGTTTATGGTTGTCCTAATTGTAATTATCCTATAAAATTAACACATTTATTTCTACAGCTTTAAAAACTTTCCTGATTGTTAAAAACAGACACTGTTTCCATTTGTATCACCCTGAGGCCAGGAGCAGCAAGCATGAGACAATCCAGGCTTCCAGAATATTTATTCATTAGAGGGCCAGAACTCAGGTTTCTTAGGACCATTAAACCAAATGAATTTTATTGCCATTATATTAGGTATTTTACTGTCAAATTGCTATACTGGAAAAACAGAGAGGTAAGGGCCCCATTTCAACAAGGTTCTTAACTGCAAGCATCAATAGGACTATTTGTGTCTTTAGTTCTGGGTGTAACAGAGTAGCTGGTCCCGATAATGAAATTGAGACCATGTCTTCTGTTTCAGGCCAGGGACTCTTGAGACTGGTTTAAAGAGGAGGATGGGGCTTCCCCTGGGAGTTATAAATGAGGGAGAGCCAAATGCAAGAGAGTCCAGAACAAGCCAAGCCAGAAAGCGATGGGGGGAGTCCAGAACACAAGGATTTGAGAGATCAGAAGAAAAGAAACTGGGTTAAGAACTTCAGGAAGCAGATGCCACCAAAGAGCGAGTGGTGAGAGCTCTTTAGTTGAACAATAGAGCTAAATCAGGTTGGCGAAAGTAGGAGACAGAAAGGCAGTCAGAAGATCACCTCCAAACTTCCCCAGGCCAGAGAGCCACTTCCAGAGAGGGCTGAAAGCTCTGAGAAGTAGAGGTTATATGCCTGATGACTCTCTGAACCATGAAAGGTGAAAGGCTGGGAAATGATGGAGGGACAAGATCACTAATTTTTATAACAAGAGTTAGAACCATAGCTGAGACAGAAACAGGGTACACAAGCCTCGCAGCTCCAGGGCCTTAGATGAGGCAAGGTGAGAAGTGCCAGAGCCATACCCGAGAGTCTAAATGGGGCATATTTGGTGTATTGATGGACTCTTGGGACTGTAAAGATTGAATGTACTATTTGGATTAACCTGGGGGATTCTGATTATGGTTGTGGGATTTCATAATAAATTGACCCCACAAAGCACTATTTATATCTGCATTGAGTCACCGGGGCCACTGGAGAAGGGAAGCTGAGGCAGGGAGCTGCTTGCAGAGCTATCAATGAGGCCACAACGGGCTGTCCCAGAGAGAGCCATTCTATAACAGAAAACTTTTGCTTCAGGTTTATCTCTAATCCCAGCTTCCTGAATGAGGAACACCTTGATGGAAAATCTTACGAGAACACGAGATCTCCAACACTAGGATTTCCTGGTTGCAATAGATTTTCTCAGGGTTTCATCATTTCTAGCTCTGAACTTTTCTAGGAGGTAGAAGACGAAAGGTATGGTAAAATAAAACCAGTAAAATCAATGAGTAGTTTTAGCTTTGTATATAGAGAATCGAAGTCCTAAAAAAGAAGCAGGAATTTCTGAGAGATGTACACTAAAAATATCTTTCATGTTGTTATGATTCCTAATAAAGTTTTTAATTAATCTTTTTGTAGAGAATAATATTGATATTTTAGAGCTTATATTTGCCTGAAAAAACATTGAAAATACCCATTTTCAGCAGGGTTTGTATTTTTCTAGTAGTGTTAGTTAAAAGCGTGTTCTGAGTTTAATTCCTCTTGGTGTCTGGGTCTTGCCAGTCAACTCTTGTTGAAGGAGAAATAAATAACAGAGTGTCAGAATCTATTTTTAGTGCAGAGCATTTGTTTGCACAGCTCCAGCAGTCCTGGAAGATAAGTGGGTTCATAAAAGGCATGCAGGCAATCCCCTGTTCCACAGATTTAAAACCAGACACAGTAGTAAACTGGTTGTCATTTAGGGGTTAACTATGTTATTCAGGGTATTATGGGTTGAAGCCTTGCTCCATTTCTTTCTTCCTTCTTATTTCTAGCACGGGGAGTCCTATTATCCCAACAGTAACCCTAGTCCTAAAAATCCCACCAGCCCCAAACTTAATTATAATGCCAAGAGCCCTACCTACTAGCATCCGAATTGTAGGTCAGGAAGTCCTAGCCCCTTCAATCTTAATTAGTTTTCATTTTTTAAAATAAATATTAGTTCAGTTAGCATTGGCTTTAAGCATGTATTTGGGTAAGATGTGAACTGTCCATTAACCTGTTTGGTAATGCAAACAAGGAGTCCTGTGGCACTTTTAAAGACTAACAAATTTATTTATCGCAAGAGCTTTCATGGGAGAAAATCCCACTTTGTCAGACGCATCTGATGAAGTGGGATTTTCTCCCATGAAAGCTCATGCGATAAATAAATGTGTTAGTCTTCAAAGTGCCACCGGACTCTTTGCTTGTTTTGCTGAACTAGACTAACACAGCTACCCTTTTGGAACTTGTTGGCAATGTGTCCAGTCCTTTGGGATTGGTAGAACTTTTTTACATAGGGTAGATAAAGATTTTCGACAATCCCCATCATGTTTGATTTGGCTCTCTGTGTGATAGTCAAAGGGTTGGATAGTTTTAAGGAAACTATGTTTTGTCTTCTGAATGACCAATAAGGCAGTCAGAAGCTGTTTGTTGCTGGCTTGGTATATCTTATGGAAGAAGAACCACTAGTATTTAAAGCATTGCCTTCCTCATTCTTTGTAGTTTGCCCGTTTCAACAATGTCACCATGGCTCCCTTGGAGGCCAGCATCACGGTGTCTTATTCACAGATAGTTTCAGGTCAACTGAAACTGCATTATTTGTTGAATAAATTTATAATCCAGAAAAGTCATTCAATATAGCTATGCTGCGGCTGTCAGGTGTCATGCTAATAAAACATTTAACAACTATATTGTATCCTGTCTCTTCCGTTTCCCATGATTTATTTTTCACATAACTTTAATGACTACTTGTTATTTGTATGTGCATTTCGACACTTCTTTATATACACACTTTTATCTTGTTCTCACCTTTATACTCTTTTATTTAAGATAGGTGTCGTTTTATTATGCTGTGATGCACTTGACTAGACTCCAGATCACTCTTTGTGTTTTCTAAGGGGCCTCTGTTGTCACTGTGGCCATGATGCTACAGGCAGAGCCCTGGTGGTGGATCACGTAACCTGTCTGGAGCACTCAACCTGCTTGGGGCTCTGAGAGGGGTCAGGGCTGTGGCTACATTTACAGGATGTTATGCTGTATCAGACACATGCATTCACATCTCAGTATATTTTATATTGATTGTTATCCCAAAATAAAAAATTAAAAGTAATAAAAGTGCAAGTTGTGGTCAACTAAAGGTTTCATCTTAACCCCATGGAAGTCAAAACCTTTTCATTGAGTTCAGTCTTTGAATCAGGCCCCAATGAAGTCTCATTCAATAGCTACTTTTACTTATGCTTTGAGCACTTTCAGGGCTATAGCTGAGTAAAATTATTGGCCATAAATTCTTTTCCTTGAAAAATGTGATATGGATCAACACAAATATTCTGTAAATTCATGTTGAATCTGGCAATTAGTTTTGGTAGAAAACAAACAGAAAATCAGTGTTTGATTTCAATATTCTCAAAATGAAATATTTTTATTCAGCATGACTGTTTTATTTTACTTCAGTTTTATTTTTTAAATATTTTTAAAACTTCAAACTAAATGAAATACTTTGGATGTTATTTCTTGGTTTACTGCACTGAAAAAAGAGTTGTTTGTACAGCTTTAATCAAGGCAACATGACATCTATATAAACTCTGTCCACACATGAATGCCTAGTCAATCAGAACATGACATGCTGTTCTACTATTTCCTGTCATTATTTATTAATCATTTGTTATTGTGAATATGTGTTAATTCCAAGGTGCCTATCCTCATTAGTGTTCCTGTAGCCTGCATGACCAGTAAATATAAAAAAAAAAGAACTTTTTCTGTGAAACTTTTATCACCTGGGTTCAAACTATAGCTATTCAGCCCTCTGAAGGGCAAAAGCAGTTTAAGTTTGTACTTTTGGTCTGGTATTTCTTGGAGAACTCTAGAGAATAATCCTGCAAGCCATGACCCTAAAGGAAGGGCTGAGCCTGAGAGGAATGCAGATACACAGTGAGCCCAAGAAGGAGCGGGTGGGAAGGGTCTGCAGCCGGCTGAAATAGAAAAACAAAACAAATAGGGGACCTGTCTAGGTACACTTGCCTGCTTATTACAGGATCCTTGGGCTGTAGCACACAGAAGAGGGAGGGCCTGGGTTTGGATGCTCGCCAATAAACAGACGGGTGTGGAGACCTAGAAACCAGAGGTGAGAGGACTACGGAGTTGAGCTAAAAGCCTCTTTCTTGGATTTTCAGTTACACTAGCAGGGGTGAGACTAAAAGTGACCTAACCAAGGGCTAAGTCACAAGAAAAAAGAAACCACCATAGGGCCAGCATGTCTGTCAGCAGGGGTACTAGATTAGAAACAATTTTCCACATTCAGCCATGAGAGAGCAAGACATTGAGTGCACTCCTCTACAGGAGGAAAGACCTAGAAAGAGGGAAACAATCAAAGCAGCTGAACAAGCTCAGGCATTAACATACACTCAGTACTTGAAGTCATAGTATCCTTTTATCCGTGTATAACATGGCTTTAAATGCCAAATTTTGCATGTAAGCATAGATATGTCCCTCATTGGAAATGTAAAGTACTGTGTCTCATACAATTTTCTCCAACATCGTTTGCAAAGAAAGAGGTCCTTGCAGTGGGACAATTTTGCTAGAGTCCTGTTGTGAATGGATAACAAGAAAAGCTGCCCAAGTATCTTTTATTTCTTATGCATTGGGTCAGATCTGCACAATTGGGCAGGTTTACTTTCTGAACAGTGTGGCACTTGATAGGTCAAACCAGGGTTGAAATTGATGGGCTTCTAAATTCTATGTGAGATCCATCAATTTAATATAAACACATGGTAGCTTCAGGATGTTTTTTTAAAATTCTGAAGCTAATGCCATTCCATTGGCCAGAATTAAATAACTTCTGAATGGCAGTCAGAGTTATTCCTGTTTGTTTTCTGTCCTTCCAGTCATTATTGTCCCTATCAGCCTCCAAATTGTGATAGAAAGTCTAATTCATACAGTTGGAGAGGGTGCAACATGGACAGATGCTATGGTATGACCTGTCATACATTTCACTGTCTTCAGTGTCAACATTGGGTTAGGCACAGGGTAAAAAATGATAGATATAGTCAGACTTGAAGGAAATTTTTACTCCTCCAAAACTGAAATGATACTTCCAGTATGTCAGTGAACTAGTATTACTTACTTACTTATTCAGGCATTTCCTCATTTCCTCCGTGGGTCATTTGTATGAACTATATTGTATAATCTTCATGGGTAGAAAAGTACGTTATTAAAATCTCTTAAAATCAAGTTTAGTCATTTCTCTTTCTACAATTAACAGTGGAGAAGATGAAAAATGTTTAATTTGTTCTGATGGTGATACTGTCACCTACATTCTTCAGATTCCTGTGGTAATAGAGCCAGAACCTCATCTGGCAAAATTGCCATAGCGCCATTGAATTAAACAAAGTTATGCCAGTTTACACAAGCTGAGGATCCAGTCCTGAAACTAAACTTTATAAAGGTATTAAGTGTGCAGCTATACCCCTTCTAATAATGTAGTCTAGACTAACCCTGCTGAGATGTTATCTTCTGCGACATGCTATGCTGCAGGAAGCTAATGGAGCATAAATCCCTGCATGAGAGCTGTTAGTGGAAAAGTTTCTACACAATAACATTGATCCTTATGAGTCTTTTAACCTTTTTAACCATCAGAATGCGATTAAACTCCAAGCATCCAAACTGTATAGACAATAAGCTTGACTCTGTTGGGTGTTTGAGATGTGGAGGAGAGTACAGAGTCTTGTGAATAGAAAAAAAGAATTAGAAACAATGAGAAATAGTGAGCAGCTTTCATTCAGATGGATCTGTTCTATAACAAGAATTTCTTTCTCTGTTTGGTAAAATATGGGATTAATTTCTTTTTTCCATCATTTGTTCTTTCCTAACACAGACTTAGTACTGAAGAAAAAATTGTATAGCATACTACAGAGAGTAATTTGATCAGCTAATTTGCTTTTATTGCCTTTCAAGGTGCCCTGTGCAGCCCATTCCCTTTCCTAGTTGTTACATTGAAAACTAAGAATGTTCTCATTACTACCTGTCACTCCACTGAAGCTAAAAGTGTCTAGTTGTATTATTCACCTTGCACTATATTAGTGTTGTAGGTCTCCAGTATTTAAAGAGAATTAATTGCATCCAGGACACTTTCATCCAATAAAGGCATACGTTGTAGGTGTCTGATCACTCTTGGACCAAAAGAAGTGCTTTAGGTGATCTATATGTAAAGTGTCACCCTTTGAACATGAACATTGTGAAATTCTCAGTGCTTAAAGAAAGCAAGGTGGAATAGTTACTTGAAGTCCAAAGGAGGACTGGGGGAGAAAAGGTTTAGAAAAGCAAGGTTAAAAGTTCAGAAAAAAATGGAGATAGTGTACCTGAATAGAAGTAAGAGCCTACTTTCTCATTGGACCCCCTCCGGCCTTGTTTTCCTCCTTAGTTCATCCAATGTGGAGAAGCCCTATGTTGGCCCTAAGATTCTAAAGAATATGGTTCTTGAATTATAAACCTGCTGTAAACTGAAGCAGATTGGTGTTTTGAGCCAATATTTTTTTCTGTAGCAGCCATGGTATGGAACTATATTAGTAATTTCATTAATATTAACAATTAGAAATGAACTCTGGTCAGTATTCAATTAGAAATGATCCAATAGTCTTATTCTGGTCCTAGTGTCTATATGACCAACACAGAACATGTTGCTATTAATATTAATTTATATCACTGTTTTCAGCTGAGAAACCAAGGGCAAAATTGTCACTGAGATCAAAACACCTTCCCGCCCCACCTTAACTAGGTTCAGTTGCATCAGCAGGGTGATGTGGAGAAACTTTCTCTAGCCATGCATGTCTAGTGCAGATGTTTTCAAAGAGAAGACATTGGTTGCTGGCAACTCTCATAAACTATAAATTATTTAATAAGTATTTTCAAATGAGGGAATGCTGTTTGTTTAAAGATCTTATTTATAGACAGATAAGATTGCTCTCACTGCTGCTACTTAGGAAGCATCAGGGCTTTTTTTTTTTGTTTAAAAAGGAAAAAAAGAAAAAGAAAAAGGTGCCAGTACTCAGCCAGGAACCTGGAGCCACATCACTGTGAAAAAAAATGTGCTCCTGAGTACCATCACAAAAAAAAGTACCATTATTGAAGATGGAAGATCAGATACTGAAGTCAGCGCCAGAAAAACAAGAGTGAAAGAAAGTCTGAAGATCAAACATCTGATGAGAAGGGACAGAAAAACTGAAGACTAAATTCCAACTCTTAAACTTACATTTGTTCTGTTTTAAATTATAGCTGTGAAATGTGGATACTTAAACAATTGATTATAAAAGAAATTATCTTTCAAATTATGGTATTATAGAATAATTCTGAATATTATGGATAGATCAAGTAACTAATGAAAAAGTATTTGAGATTATTAGAACTCTACAAATATTAGTCAGATTTTATTAAAAGAAAGATTTAATTTGTGTGATATACTTTGAGAGGTTCAGTGAATGATACCTATTTATAGATAGTGGAAGAGCGAACTGATGGTAGAAGTGCATGAAGTAGAAAATGAAATCTTGGATAGACAGTGTGAACAAAGAAATGTGGAGCTGGTGGATCAAAAGGGTTATTTGTCCACAAAGATTAGCAGAGTATCATATAATATGGTCTACCATGGATGCAAACCTCCAGTAATGGAAATACCACATAAGATTGTTCTTATTAGCTAATTTTTTTCTAGTTCTCTTTTATCTTTTTCGTAATTAGATTAAAAACTCCTCTTCCTGATCTCTCATCCTGTTAAATCAGTGTGTCTTGCTGTTTATTTCTTTGGCATCAAATTCAGACTCTTCATGGTTTGAGGCTGTCAGTAATCAAGAAATGTATTTAATGAAAGTCAATGAAGCACTACTTGTTAGATACCCTGTAATCAAAGAGTATTAGAACACAGCTATTTGGGCCAAAAGAGTGCTTTAGAAAGCTAAATTCTGGGATAATTTAAAACTGAGCGAAGAGCATAAACTCTTAAAAAATAAACATTCCAGATTTTATCTTTTTTATGGCAACTTAGAACAATAATGTTAAAATGTTGAGTTGGAAGTTATCCAAGTCTCATAATCAAAAGTGCTTTGCATATTTATAACGGACTTGTTCTAAATGTAAAGTGAGATCATTTAACTAGCATAATTCTTAAAAACATCGTTTTATTTGTTTTGGCTAAAGATACAGTGGATTTTACAACACGCCTATATATACCTTTCCATTACAGTACACTATATATTGTAAATAACTACGTGTATTTTAGCCCTTACTTTCTAGCACTTTACCATGCTTACAAATCTTTATGTAGTGTAAATCAGTATACAGTGATTTTTACATGTATGGATTTGGCTCATGAAGCACAACCCCTCCCCCAACAAAATTACATTGACTCTCATTCTGCTCTCACAATGGTGTAAATTAGAAGTAACTCTATTAAATTGAGCAGTTATTCACTGTCATTGAAGTCACTGGAAAGATTTTCCAATGGTTGGTTGAATAGTAAATTACATGGAACACCAAGGGCTACCCACTGACCTATGTAAGTGTACTCAGACAGATCACAGAAGAACTCATGCAAAAATACAGAATGGAATTATTGCACATACTTTCATGTTCTACCAGATTCTGATCTTAGTTATATCGCTATAAACCTGCAATGCTATAAATCTAGAATAGCTGCACAATGGCCTCAGTCAAGATTTACAGTGATTTAATGGATCAGAATTTGGTCCAGCAACTATCACAGAACAAAAATTTGTGATCAGGAAGAAACAAAATGTCTGAAGAACAGCCTGGTTTTGCCTTATACAAGGAAGAAATTGTTCAGAGATGGTTTATCCATATGAAAACACAACTACCTAATGCTGCCAGTGTTTGTGCCCCCCATCCATCATCTACTGATATATTATTAGTAATGGACACACGAGCTGAAACTGCCTCTGGGCTCCTCAGAATTTCCCAAAGTATTCTGCGCACATTGCTCTGTGATTAAGATATATTTGAGTTGGTTTCTTTCTTTTTTTAAACCCAGTTTCTCAACTCCATTTGTTTCTCTGCAAATTTATGTAATTCTGTATTAAATGTTACAGGGAGGAAGAACATGACCTCATGTAATTTACACATCAGTGTCCCATCATGACATTTTTCATCTAATCCACACAATCCTCCAGTATATTAGGGGTGAATTACTAATGAGATCAGGGTCTCTAATTATAAATATTCTTCATAAAAAGAACACACTATAGCAGTCTGAAATGATCCTTATTCTAAAACGCACCAGCAACCTATGTTTATATGTAGTAGATCTTCTGCATTAGTTCCATAAAATATGTTATATAAAATAAATTGGGAACTATTAAGGCAAACAAATCTTTTGTTAAACGGTGAACTAGCAAGAACACTGATTTTATTTAGCTTTACATTTATTGACTAAATCAACCTTTCTGACATGTATTTCTCCCTTGGTTTTCATATTAATATTAATAAGAATGAAGATGACACCCTGAGCACATCTACTTGTACTCCATACTATTTGTACTCCATCTGAAAGCTTTTAGTTTTGTACTACCAATCATGTTGAGGAGCTTTGGCAACTCATGGCTTCATGTCTTACTCTCCATTTTCTCAACTATTAAGACACTTGGTTCTACAGAAGTTGTCTTATCTAAATGTTACCTATTTGATACTTTGCTCATTCCTCTGGTCCCTGACATATAACTGGAATTTAAATCCTATTTCTCATTTTATCACCTTACTGAATCACTGGTAATACCAAAAATAACAAACTATGGCTATGTCTACACTTGTTAATTTAGGTCGACTTTAGCTAAGTCGACTTAGCATGTCTACACCTAAATTTAAAGTCGACTTAGGAGGGAACATACAAAGTTGACCTAGAGCGTCCACACTAGATGCCTAGGTCGATTTCTAGGGGCTAGGGGGACCTAGGGCAGGTCCATGGGGGCAGGGGGGCGCCCCTTGCCCAGTGCCAGGGGGCTCAGCCTTTGCCCCATTGTACCTGAGTACAATGGGGCAAAGGGGGACAGGGACCCTGGCAGGGCATAGGGGCAGGCTGGGCAGGGCTCTGCCCTGTGAGGAAGCATGCCAGGCTCCCCCTGTGTCCCCCCCCCCCCGGCAGGGAGGGCAGTGAGGGAGTCCTGGAGTAGCCCTAAATTGACTTAAGGCTGGCTTAAGTCAACTTTAAAAAGTCGACTTAAGCCACACTAAGTCAAACTAAAACGAGGTTTAATAAAGTCGACTTAATTTTCATTAAGTCGACTTAAGCAACCTGTAGTATAGACACAGGGTAAATTAAGTTGATTTAAGCAAGCTTAAGTCGACTTAATTTACAAGTGTAGACGCACCCTATGAGTTATTCTGATCAGAAACTAATATGCTTTTTTGTCACATTTTTATTCAGTATTATCTGATGGACAGGGGAGGACAGGACAAGCCATGGACAAGAATGAGCGGTGACACTATACTGCTCCCCCTGTCTGTAAAGAGAGAAATGGAGCATCTCTTTCCAGCTCTCTGTCTCTCCCTCTATCTGAATTGTCATTCTTGGCTCTATTTTTCACTAATATACAATTCTTAAATTTCTCATGGTTCAATTGAGCACATTTGTGTTGAAGGTGTCGCAAACTCCATTGTGAGGTATTAAAAAAAAAATTGTGGTACAAATACCAGGAAGAGGCAGATGTGGCCCAACATGAGATATCGATTAGCACATAAAAATTCCAATTGAAAAGGCACATTTTTAATGACTAGTGCTTTTGAATTAGTTAATTGAAATCCAGGAGCTTTCAGAGCAGATGCTACAGCCTTATATTGTCCTTGATCATTACACATCTTGTTTCTCAATAGATATTGAAATGACATTTGACATTAGACCAAAACTAATTTAGGAAAAGTGATAGAGAACATGCTCATTTATTGAAGGCAGCATGTGTTTAAAACAACACTCTTCATGTTATTCCCACCAAAGCGCCATAATTACCTTCAGTTTTTCTTTCAAAATGTAATGTTTAATATGATTGTGATGTAATTATTATAGGACAGACAAGCCCCAGAGTCCCCTTGCTGAGGCCTCAGGGCCCTATCACACCCTGTCTCAGAAGGGAGCAGAAGAATAGTCCTCCTAGTGGTCTAGAGTGATTGCCAGCAGGCAACCAATGAGAGAGTCTGCAGGGAGCAGCCAGTCAGGGTTCAGCAAGGCCATATAAAAGGAACTGCAGAGCAAAGCAATAGTTAGTTGAAGCCTGGGACTGGAGAAGGGATAATTGTGCTCCTAGCTGGCTGAAAGGGCAGAAGGGCCTAAGATAGGTAAGTGCTGGCAGGAAAAGGTGGAAGCAAGAGAGTGCCTGACTGACTGCTGGAACTGAGCTCTAGATAGTCTGCTGGTGGAGAGCATGGGAATGAGAGCGCTTCTGGATGGCTACTAGAATGAAGCCTAGGACAGTGCTGGCAGGGACTAGGGAGCAAAAAAGGACCTCCAAGCTGTCTGCTATGACTCAGTAAAGGACTGAGCCCAGAGAGGGCTGCAGGAAGACAATGTCTCTGAGGAGGAAGCCTGGGGAGTATGGCTCCATACTAGGGCTGCGAGTATTTAAAGACTGAGCCTGGGGAAGGCTAGAGAGACACCAAAGGAGGGTCACTGAGATAGGGCTCTGTTGTGCTGTGTACCCAGGAAGGGGTTTGTTCTGCTTCATGTACATACAGTATGTGTGACTTGACTGGAGTACTGAGTCACTGAAAACTGCATGAGAAACCACCACCAGTGGTCAACACAAACTGAAAGACACACCCAACCAGAAGGGGATGCTCCCAAGAGGAGTGTGTAACTCCGTTACAGGAATGTACTTATGTTTTTATCCTCTCATCAAAATAGTTTCTGAATATTTGGTATCATTATAACATTCACTGTTGTGCTGCTACTTCAGATGCTAACAATTACAGTTTCTTGGGAAAACATGTTTCCCATCAAAATGTTATCATGAAGTTACAAAAAACTGTCAAAACAAATATTTTCCCAAAGAAATGGTCATTTCGACAATTCTCTCTCTTTTTATAGACTTTCACTAGATAAGAAGACTGGTTTCAAGACTTTTCCCCCTTTACTGTTTTTTGTTGTTCACTTTTATCAGAAGTGTCCAGAGTCCAGGCTTTCTACACCTATATATTCAACCTTCTCATCTGCAAAAGGTTCTGAATTTTAAACTCTGCAGTCAACATGTCACACATGCTACTTCTTCACTAATCAATGTAACAGCGTCTGGTGAAGGGTTTGATAACATGAGCCTTCCGTGTGACCTTGGGACATCTTTCAGTGCTACAAGTCAGACAGACAATCTGTGAGATAGGAATCAGTTTTGAACTTAGGCCTCAATGTCAGTTCAGCAAGTCCCTGCCACACAGTGAGGCTAATACAATTTACATATGGAACTTACTGAAACTGTCAGTGTGAAGTGGTATTGCTTTTAAAAGTCTTCTTGTTTTTGTATCTGTCAGGCCTTTAATTTTAAGCTGAATAGCGGCCTTCAGCTCAGAGGTCTGTAATACCTAGAGATACCAAAGAGGGAGCACTCAGTTATTTTTTTCTGAAGAAATTATTTTGGGGTTACATCAATTACTTTTTAACTTGTAAGTTTCATACATGCTTCATGAGGCCCAATGTAAGATCAGCTAATTTCCACTTTCAGTGACAAAAGCACAAATCTGTTAAATACAATAGCTAATTTCCTTGGGAATCAAATTAACTTATCTTTTCAGAGAAGAGAATACCTTAGATTGTTTCCCTGGCCTAAACAAGCATCAACTGCATACAATTTGGCCAAAGATTTGTACTCCTTCCTGTCACCTTAGAGCCTAAATCATATTCTACGAAGAAAGGAGAATCTGTTTCATATTGAAATTAAGAGGATATGCTGTTTACAGCTTTTATAATTATGAAAATAAAACTCATCTGCAATTAAAAACTAAAATTACTACACAGCTTTATACAAATATGTGTGCATGCATGTACACACATTGTCTTACAGTATGTTTTTGTAAATAGCACAATTGCACTACCTAGTTGTATTTCTATTGCTGTTTATGTTCTGTTGGTGGTATGAAATAATAGGTTTAACTGGGCCTCCTTGTCATTAAATCTATCAATCAAAATGGGGTTAAAAGCTCAAGGGAAGCATATTTTCCACTCATCTCTTTCTAGATAATCACCTTGCCTTACTAGAATCTCTAGTACTTCACTTCCCACTCATCCAAACACACACATTTTATGCAGCTACGATACCTATAAAATCAAACAGCCAATGAGATATATTCAAAGAATAGAGCAAACAGTTCTTTCTCAGACTCTCACAATACTTCTCTCTTCACAGATAGATGATGTCATAATACAGGCAGATAATAATCTAGCAGTATATAGCTCAGTTGCAATGGAAGGGTCCATTCAGTTCTAGGCACTTCATTACTACAAAGAGATTGTCAGGAAGAAGGGAATCTATAAGAAGACATTTACATATGTATGACATCTAAAATTCTGCTCCATCATAATGAACACTTTGCTTTCAAATCCTACTGTTAGTGTGTCCTTCTGTTCCCATTCTATTGAATCAAGGCACCCTTAATTCTATTGTTCCCTGAAATCAGATTGTAGCATGTTTGATGAGGAACCCAGGACCTCTGATTTGTATTACACATCACTCGTGAGTGCTCCAAAATAATTTATTAATGAAGATAATGGGAACAATGCTGGAAGTTATTCAGTGAAGAACAACAAAAATGATTGAAGCTGGGAGGAATGACTTCTGCAGAATATAAATAGTTTCTTTGGGGATGGGAGAAGTAAGAAGGAGAGGAATTATTTAACATAATACAAGTGGCATAACTAGAAGTAATGGGATGAAATTAGTAAAGGGAAACTACTGCGTAGGTTCCAGAGAGTAGCTGTGTTAGTTTAGTTCAGCAAAACAAACAAGGAGTCTTGGGGCACTTTTGAGGACTATTTTATTAATCGCATGAGCTTTTGTGGGTGAATCCCACTTCATCAGATGCTGAAATGGAAAAATACAGTGTGGAGGAGAAAAAAAATGCAGTGAAGGGCAGGACACAAGATCAGTAAAGATTATTTCAGCAAATCAAAGAAGTTGCTTTGATTCAAACAGTGTAGAACAATTGAAAAGAAGGTGAGCAGAGTCTGTAGGTTGAATCTGAAGCAAATCTCAATGGTGAGATTTAAATGCAGCCTCCAAAGGAAGAGATGAAAGATTTATTGCTTCACATACTAAAAATGAGAATGGAAATTATGGATGACATCTCATTGTCACTATTATTGTAACTCGGAGGCCTTCATTTTCTAGCCCTGTCAGTAATGGATCTTCCATAATCACTATATTAATCGTTTAGTCCATTACAATCTAACTACTCTCGTGTCATCCTCTTGAAAGGGGCAAATAACATAATTGGTCTTTCTCTCTTTAAGGCTTCAGTTCAGCAAGGTACTCACTAGATAGCACTAAATATAAAAATTTCTTCCAATGCAGAGAAAACATCACCTGATCAGATTGAGTTTTGCCCAAATAGAGCGCTTATGTTTAGGACAAATTTCATTCTCTGTGCTTAGATAACCAATTGAAGAAGCATCATATCAAGTACATCACTTTTCATAAAGAACATGGGGGTGGAGGGGCAGGAAGGAAAGAAGAAAAAAAATCTTTAGTGTTGAAAGCAATGGACTTTTACTGACGGGTTATTATACAAGCAAAATTAATCAATAAACATTGAATTCATGAAAACTAGAAAGGAACAGTAAAAGGGAAGAGAACCAGACACAGGGAAGGAGACCGAAAGAAATGCCACATTTTATTACTCTAATGGCCACTGGATTATGCAAACCCATTTATTGCTCATTGATTCTCTATATTCATAATTAGACTGTAATCTAAATATCTTTGCTATCTATGCATAATTATACACATGGTATATGCTAGCTTCAATGGAAATTTTTAACATGCATTACTCTGTGTCTGACATAGTTCTGGAGATTTTGATTTGAAATTGAGTAATAAATCTACAGAATTTTATTTCCTAACTGCTTCAGGGGAAAAAAAAGTATTTAGAATAAATTTTCATTATATATTAAGACTTGCATTAAATTGAATTTAAATTGGCCTGTTGATTCTAGTATTTAATCAAACTTAATGCTACATGATAAAATCAATTTATATGCAGTGTGCTCCTTTCTTCATCTTCTACTTTACAATTTGCATGTTGGCTGAGACAGATCCATCCCTTTTATTCACTCACAAGTACTTGAATTAAACAAATAAATATTTTTGAAGGATCAGTTCTAAAGAAAAGAATCATCACATAATTAAGAGTTAGGTACTCATATATTCCATTTAAATCCACATAATTGCTGATTCAGCTGCAGCTTGTCTCATTGAACATGTTGCCATCTAACCATGATTTGCAGGAGTAAAGGTGCTGTGTAATCATTAACACATAAGCAGAAAATGAGAGAAGTTGATCTCTTTAACAATTTAAGCCCATTTTATCCAAGACTCACTATATTAGCAGGACTTGGACTGCCACTCCGTATGGTTTTTATCATAATAGTATCTGTTTCTTCACAGCCTAAAATTATTTTAAAAATGTGTTGAACAGCAAGCCACTAGCTTAATGAGCCTATCACTAATCATTAAGAGAGCAAAAATGTGACATATAGCAAAGGTTCCAACACTTTCAAATCTGGAAAACAGAAAGATTTGGGTCAAGAACACCTACGCTGATTATCTTAGTGATTAATGGGGTACTAGACATTTAGGACATGCCACATGTTTCAATATTCTGTCTTAAAACTAGCCTGGAATTTTAAAAGCAGCTTATTTTGTTACTTTTAAAGCAGTTTCTTAAAAAATTTATGAAGTCTCATATACTCACTTCTTAACAAACACTCAATGTATACCTTTTTTAAACAACAAATTATTTTAACAAGGCATGGCAGGGAAACACCAACCCTATTCACTATTTTGTGAAAGAAGCTTTTATTACACTTCTTTGTGCCTGATAGTCAGACTCGATAGATTTGTGTCTTCAGACAGCACTTACTGTTATTTCATGTCAGAAGGACGCAAGTTGTAAAGTGCCCATCATGTGCTGAAATCTCCCTGAAAAGTGTGGAAAAAATCTGAGATTCTGAGGTAGAAAGAGAGGCTGAAGAATAAACCAGCAGTTCCCAAACTGAACTGATGGTTCAAGGGGAAGTTGTTGGTTCATTAAGAACTGTTTGGTTAGAGAGGGCTGGCTCCTTCTAATTTTCATCAACTATGTATTCCTTCTTAAGACAAGAAACATGTTACAGGTAGGATTTTTTAAAGCATGGAACACTCCTAATTCTGCTTCCCTTCAAGTCAATGATAAACGCCCATTTGATGGAAATATGGTAAAAATCATATATTTGCTGTGGCTTGTACAGAGGCTTTGATTGTGAACAGAAAGTTGCCCATGAGAAAAGCTTTCTCTTGAAATGTGGTTCATGCTATGAAAAAATCTGAAAGCCTATTATTTTATTTGTAAAGTAAAATGTCACATAGGCACTATATGCAGAGTAGATCACCCCTCTGATAGACTATTTGCCTGTCTGGTGGTGATAAAACTCAAGCCAGACACTGATACCTCTTCTGTGCAGGACTTTTTTACTGAAAAGGAAGCTATGGCTATAGATCTAGAAATGGATGGTGAACAATCAGGTTTATAAATTACTTGCTAAAATTTGCAGGAAGATGCATACTCATGTCACAATCTTGTGTTTATGTAAAATCATTTCCCTCCTTGATCTCAGCTGTATTGAACCACTGTTCTTCATGTTAATACCTTTTTCAAAAAGAAAAAAAAAAGATTTTTGTAGCCTTTGATGGCTATCCAGTGAACTGACTGTTTGTTTTAGAAACGAACACGTACTTTGTCTGGCTGTGAACAATCAATGCCTGAAAGAGTTGAGGACAAAAACTGTAAAAAGAACAAAAACCAACCAAAAAACCCAAACCCTGCACTCTATACTATTATAGAAGATTAGAACAAACTGAAAAAAATTGTGCATTGCTAATCTTCTGACTTTTATGGGTTTGGTAAATTTTTTCTGTTTAAACTGTATTATGTTGTTTCTTTGTTTGCACATTGCCTCTTTTCTTTTCATTTCCCAAAATGTCTATTGTTCTGTTTTGGTTTAATTCCTACCTACACATCTACTTTGCAATTTGTTACTTATTGCTATCCCAGCTCAGAGTTTTTGATCTCTTAATGATATTGAGTGAAATAAGACTTTGGAGCACATGATCAACCTTTCTTTATCCTATTTACATTAATTTAGATCTCTATTTTTGAATCAATCTCCTTTTAATTTTTTCAGGTTGGAGACTGAAGTTCTACGTATGAGACATGTCTTTAATGCCCCATAACCTGAAATACAGTGCTAGAGCTAATACCTTTAATATTTCATTGATGGTATTTGTTACAATGTGAAAGTTTATCCTATGTCTTTCTTTATACAGAGATAGTCAGACTTACTGTTAGTTCAGTCCTAAGACCTCCTGTGATCAAAAGATTTGAGACCAGAGTCTGTCCCGATTCGAGTGACCGGATGTCCTGATTTATAGTGATAGTCCCAGTATGTAGGACTCTTCCTTACATAGGTGCTTATTACCTGCTCCTCCAAGATTTTTCACACTTGCTAGCTAATCGCCCTCTTCCCGATATAAGGACAGTTGAACTCCTCAGAAGTCAATTGGCTGTGCTTATACCAGAGTTGGATTTATTCCTCTTTAGTTAGGCTAACAGTATTTAAATAGTTCATTGCCTTTAAGGCCGAAAGCTGGGGTGAGGGTTTCAAATTTGTCTAAGCGACTTGGAAGCAAAGTAAGCGTCTTGGAAGCAAAGTCCACACTAATGCTCCTGAGTCAATTAAACAAATATGACAAAATAGTATACAATACTCAGATGAAATTTACAGCAACAATCAAAGGTTACCAGGGAATCTAAAAAAAGAATTCTTAAAATGAAAGATACATGAATGTTACACAGGGAAGAACATTAAACAGAGAATCGTAGTTAGGCCTCCATCCTACAATCTGTTCCTAAGCACCAGACCCTTGTACCCAGTTATTGTAGGATCAGCCTTTTTGGCTATGTCTACACTAGAAAAAGTTAGATCGACTTTGTTAAGTCAACTCAATAAGGTTGACTTTAAGTCGAATTAAAGCTGACCTCATTAAGTCGACTTACAAAGTAGACTAAGTCGACTTAACTTTAAGTCGACTTAGTCCACTTTGTTATGTCGACCTAACCACCCTTAAGTCATCTTAATAAAGTCGACTTAAGGGTTACTCCACGTCCACGCCATCCTTAAGTTGACCTAATGGGTGGTTCTTATTAAGTTGACATAAGCTTTCATTAAGTCTGGGGTAGACAGGGAGTAATTTACGTCGACTTAAGCCTCCTTAAGTCGACCTAAATTGCTAGTGTAGACATACCCTTTGAATCTAACAAAACAGCAGACTCTGGAGTGCTTTTTACTGGATTGTTCTTTTTTAATAAAATATTAAAAGAACTAGCCTAATGCCCAAATGTTTCACTGTCAGGAAAGACTCCCCATTTGAAATAATAGCATGCTTCCTAGTATAAATTAAAATTAGATTAGAAATGAACAGAGGGAAAAATATTTGAAATCATTGCCACTTTTCAATTAGCAATCATTGATCTGCTATAACAAAAGAAAGGATTGCTATCTGTGGTCACACTTAAAGAGTAACTGGTGAAGACTGTCTGCTTGACAGTGAGCAACAGCACATAAACGACCTTAACATGCCTAATTCTGGGGGTGGAAAATGAAAGCTTTTGAATATATTGCAAGTATTGTTGCTAAACTATTATTATGTTAAACACCATTTTTACATGAGCATATGTCTTTCATTACAAAATATGTAAAACGTATAGAGAAACAAATGCCTATTCCCATGTTCATTGTGATTGACAGAAATAAAGTGTCTGATTTGGGAAGCTGAAGAAATAGTGGGTCATCAGCCCAACTGCTTTTCATGACTGAGCTGGATTAAGGCGATTCAGGGCCCTGAGTACACCATGATATGGGGTTCCCCATTGCCCTGCCCTATTTTCTCCCTAGAGCAGAGGGTCCATACCTCTTGTCAGGGGCAACAGGGGTTTCCCTCCTGTCCCTGGCCAGAAGCAGAAGGAGCAACAAGGGGTGTTTGGCCCTAACCCCACCACCCACAGTGTATCTGTTTGTATAGGTGGCCTGCGACCAGTGCACACCCCTTCCCTTCAGTCCTCTGCTAGGGTGGTGCTGCCATGGCCTCTAAAACAGAAGAACTTGATGTTAACACTTCATTTGGGACATACTACGTCTCTCAGAACCATAGTCTCAGGCTTTCTGCAGACTCACGCCAATATCACTGCATCTGTTTTGCTTAGTTCATGTTTACAAGTTGTTCATAACTATGAAAGGTAGGGTTTTTAAAAAAAAATGTAAGCAAAAAGATTTCTAATATTCTGCTGTAATCTCAGGACGCCAGGAATAGGAGCCTGAAGCACGGGTCTATAATGCCCATGCCTTGCTACCCCAGTGGGTTTCAAACTTTTTTTCTCAGGACCCAGGTGAAAAAAAAATCATTTATGCCCGCGACCCAACAATTATATCTTTGAGCAATGCATTCCAGTTTTTCGTCAGCAGTAGTAAGGGGCGCTGCGGCCCAATACCTGGGTCCCAACCCATGGTTTAAAAACCACTGCTCTTGCTTAACAATGTTGGTGTAAAGCTTACCCAGGTCAGAACAGTATATTTTTACACTCACTGAGCACTTGCTTTGTATAGGTGCCAATGACCGCAGATAATGCCAAGATTATACAGAATCAGGATCAGGATCTGTTTTGAAAACTATGAAATGTTTAATATTTTGTGCATTAATTTTATTAAGAATCAAGACAATAAGCACTTTGTTTCACCTTAGATTCATGCATATGGAAATTAGTAGATGACCTCACTTTAGAATAAAAAAAAGAAACAGTAACTTTGCATATTATACCTTTACATTAATATTATGGTAGCATCTAACAGAATCAAGATTGGGATGTATTGTGTAGGATATTTCAGCAAACACAGTTAAAGAGAAAATCCCTTCTCCAGAGGGACAAAAAAAACCCGAACAACAAAACCACAAGCAGATGACAGGTTGGCGGCAGGGATGTAACATGTAAACACATTACTATGATTATATCCCAGCACAGCTTTGTTATTTGCATGAATTGGCAGTGGTGTTTTTTGGGGCTATGAATTAAGTATGCGAAAATGATGATGGTGTGGCATTTTATTGCATTTATCTTTTCCAGATAAATATACATGCAGCAATGAAGAAAAAATTCATAGTCTGTAACTAGTTAAAAATGTCAGCCTTTGTCCCAGAACACATTTACCTTTAGTAATAACCAAATCAGTGAAAACCCCCGTCTTTCCATCATCAATCACACCTAAGCCACCGTGAGTACTTTATTGAAAAGAGACACTACAGCAAAGCACATCTAAAGCAACAGTATGCAAGTCAATCCTGGTGAGAAAGGAGTGCAATTCTTTCTTCAAGTCAGTGATTAAGTTTTTAAATAAAATGAAACTACACAAGCATGAGAGTTTCTGAACTGATGAGATTGAATAATGAGAGAAGTTTTCCACAGCTCCATATTTGAAAACTATTGTAAATGTTGCAGTTTTTCCCTGCGGGAAGTGTCTAACATAATCGAAAATGCCACAAAATGTTATTCCTTACTACTCTTAAACTATTATGGTTACAAGCTCCTGCTTTGGAAATAGGAAATGGTGACAGCAATATTTGTGCGTATTGCAGTAGGGTTTGGATGGTAGCGCACCCTTGGCAGCTAGATATGCAGAGGGCCTCTAGACTATACATTCATCACACGTGTTTTCAATCAGTCAGGCACAGTAGGGTGAGTTAAGGGGAGAACATGAGCTTGAACAGTGATTTCTCCTGTTCTGTTGGTTTGTGACACATGAAAAACAAAAGTCAATCCAAGCACAAATCAGATTTTGACTATAGTCACCTCTAGTATTTTACAGCATTCAGCATCTATATATTACACTGAAAATTAATAAAACTAGATTTACATATTTTATTTGTTTTCATTTTTCATATCTTGAGGCCACTTTGAAAAAACCCTGATATTGGATGCCCTGTTTGATACCTAGATGTCTCAAGTTGCACACCCAAAAAACTGAGGCATCAAAAATTTAGGCCTTATCCCAGATTCAGCAAGGCACTTAGTATTTGCTGAAATGAGCTGTAATTTGTAATATATAATGTAAAGAAAACACCTAAACTGACTTGCTTGACCTATGGTTCTGCTCCATTGTGACAAATTACATGGCTCACAATTTTGGTTCTTTAATTCCCAAAAACACACTTCAAATGAGGCCACCCTGTAATATTTACAAAGTGTTTGCTAACAATGGAGTCATATTGGCATATTGATGCTAATCTTGCATTACTGTCCCCACAGATGTGTGAAATCTGAAGACCAACAGATATTATAGCAACATATTTTCTCTGAAAAGCTGCTATATATCACTGTAACTGTCCTAGTTTTATGTAATTCGTTCTTGTACAAACATTTAAAGCAAAGTTAAGCAACGCTTTCTGATTTATCACAGTTGCCAATGCTCTCTGATATTTTTCATCCTTAATCATCACGGCATGAAATCAGGAGGAGCATGCAACTGATCTGCTAAATGAATCAAAATTGTCCTGCATTCCTGGACTCTGGATGAAATCCTTTTATGTGACAGAATTTATCTATCTTAGCAGGTTTTCAGTGTGTATTATAGACTGTTAATCTATTATATGATATGCTTTGTATCTAATTGGTATTATTCAATATGCTTTCTGTCAGATGGTATCTTATTCATCTTAATATAGATTAGAGCTGTTTTGCTATCTATTAAGTATGGATTTTTTTATAAAAATTATAATTGATCATTTTGTAGGATTAATTAGATTCAGGCAATTTACATCTATTGAATTTTGTGGAGATTTTATGGAACTGTGATAAGAATTGAGTAGGCTTAGTATTAAGAAAATTTAAATACCCACCCCTTGGGCTAAAGGAACAATACAAACTTCTGAGGACTTGTCACATGGAGTTTGTGCTTTTGACATCTGCTCAGATAGAAACAATTCCCTCGATAAGTGATTTAACAGTGTATGAAGGATTGAAAAAGCTTTTCTTTCTATTAGAACTATTCTTACAATGAAGCAACCACTTTATTTGGTACCAGATACATAGTAGAACTATCTGGAAACAGGCTAATCCATGCAAAAGCCCAATATGTTGTTTGACAGCTGTTGGTTTCTTCTGTAATATTCTCCCTCCTCAGTGGATTTTTTGCACCATTGTTCAACAGATTCACAGTGGTTTAACACATCCACTGCAGAGGGAGAACAGTATTATAATGCAAGTTAATACTTCTGGAATAGCGTTTTCAAATTTCTCAATGCAGATTTGGACATTCGTTGGAAATGTAATGCTCACCATCACTGGCCATTAGTTACTTTACTAGTAAGTCTTTTGCATGGCAGACAAATGAGCAATCCTCACAGAGAAAATTGAAGACATTGATCCAAATACACTTAGGATCAATGTAGCATTTCTAGTAGTTAGTGGCATAATTCAGGAAAATGGGCTTGTCAAACAGCAGCTTATTGGCAATAATTGCAACAAGTGAATATAATAGCACAGTAAAAAAAGCAAAAGCAGGATAATAGGGTAGCATATGTTGGCATATGCTGTAGGATAAGAAACCGTAGCTGCAGAGTGACAATTATTGGATACACTTATGCAGCAATCAACCAAGAATGGTGGCATGACACTACACACGGCAGGAAAAATGCAAAGTGCAAGACTGAGCTAGCACGAACAAGGAAGGTCAAACTGATGATGCTTCGCAATCACATCTGTGACTCAGAATTATAAATTATAAATTATAAAGCCACGTGATTTAAGGTGATAGCGCGTTTATCAATAACCATTAAACAAATATCAGAGCAGATAGCAAACCATGCAGCCTATTCACTTTGACACAAAAAAAGCATTCTCTGCCAGTATTCAGTGACTGACGAATAGTATCCAAGAATCTCCAATAGAGATAATGACATGCCATCTGCTTGTCATTCATTTCTAAAGCTTTTTACACTGGAGGGAGAGATCTGATACAAATGATTATGGCCCTGTATATCAGAAATATAGATATTTTTATCATTTTTAGAAAATCAAATGGAAAGCATCTCTTTGATTTGAACAAATGTTTCAAATTCTAAAATAAGAATAACATTTTTCTTCTCATGGATGAGGAATCTCAACAGATGAAAGACACGTCTATTCTTTGGAAAGTCTTTCACGCTGATCACCTAGATCTCACTAACAAATCTGTCAGTTTTTGTTGTTGACCAAAGAGGTCTGTTGGCATTGATATAGAGGGAGTGATTGCCTGAAAAACACACAAACAGCCAATACAGGGAAACTCAGACTACTGAAAAAAGGGGTGGATATATTCTCCGCCTCCCGCCCCAACACACACACACACAGATGGAGAGGCATTTTGTAAACTTTGTTAAAGTACAAAGCTGTACTAAAAACGGTTAATGTGAGGGTTGTCAACCGCATGAGCAACAGAGAAAATGATCCAAACATATGCAATTATTATTGCTTAAGTTTACTAAGTATTATGGTGCAGTAGAAATTGTGCCATCATTATAGATGCAGCTGAGTTTTCTGGGTTTTTTTATTTTTTATTTTTTTTACCCCTGATTTTGGTCCCCTTCTAAAATTTAGCCTAGTCCATATGAGCCTTAAAATGTACAGGTTAATTCTGGTGGACTGACATCCTGTAGATTTCTTTTCTACCAAATTTGAAATGCCTTGGACAAGCAGTTCTTGAACTAAAAGCTCTTGGTAATAGAAGCGTTCATCATAGGTCCAAAATTTTGGGAGAAGAAAAAAAATAAGTGTCAATAGCAGCATGACCTATGCTCTCAATTTAAAAAAGGAAGACTCTGGTCTCAATCTAAACTTTTCTTTAACTGCAGTTAATATTCCTGATGCATATCTGTGCTTTAACGTAAGGAATAAAGGAGTTTAAAATAAAGGTAAAGGTCAGGAAATGAAGTGTTTAACTGCCTTTGCTGAACAATTCTCTCTCTGATAACATCAACATTTTAACTCTGTCCAGTTTACGGACAGGACAAGTGAATTGTATAATGTCAGTGAACCTACACATGTTAAAATAAATGCAAAAACCAATTTTTAAAAATATAATTAATTCTTATATCCATTTTCATCATACCAGGTGTCACAGTTCAAGACTAGTTGCACCACTGTCCCATCTCAGGGGGCTCTCTGAAGGCACTCTCTCAGACATCGAGTCTTGGGATTTTACCTCTCCTGGGACAGAATTTTGCCATTTGCTCCCTCTCTGACTAGGGCTTGAGTAATAGCCCCCTAGGGTGCGTCTACACTTGTAAATTAAGTTGACTTAAGCTTGCTTAAGTCGACTTAATTTACTCTGCATCTACACTACACTTTCCTTATGTTGACTTAAGCAGATGCTTAAGTCGACTTAAGGAAAAATTAAGTCGACTTTGTTAAACCTCCTTTTAAGTCGACTTTCTAAAGTTGACTTAAGCCAGTGTAGACGTGGGGAACCCCTAAGTCGACTCTAAGTCGACTTAGGGGCCTCCAGGGCTTCCCCACTGCTCTCCCTGCCAGGGTGGCTGGCACAGGGAGAGCCTGGCATGCCGCCCTGCCTACCCTGCCCCTATGCCCTGCCAGGGTCCCTGTCCCCCCTTTGCCCCATTGTACCCAGGTACAGTGGGGCAAAGGCTGAGCCCCCTGGCACTTTGCAAAGGGTGCCCCTCCACCACCATGGACCAGTCCCAGGTCCACCTAGCCCCTACAAGTCAACCTAGGCATCCAGTGTGGATGCTCTAGGTTGACTTTGTAGGGTCCCCTCAAAGTCGACTTAAAATTTGTGTGGACATGCTAAGTCGACTTAAATTAACAAGTGTAGACATAGCCCTTGATTCCACCTGCATCTTATTCAGCAGGTACAAATGTGGGTGGACCCCTCCAGGTTTCTTTTCAAGACCCCGTGACAGTGGTGCATGTTTGCAGTGATACAGAAACAGCATCTGCAAAAAGAGGCATAGTTTATTTTGCCTAAAAGACACAGCAGTCTTAGAAAAGGTGATTTTACAATAACCAACATGCATATTTCCTTAACAAAGTGTAACCCTTTCTAGTCATGATTCAGGCAGATCCAGTGCTGGACTGAGGTACCTAGCTCATATGAACATAGCTAGAAGTCTGAGCTAATAAAAGCTGTGCATCTTTTAGTTCATGCCAGCAGCATCCACACAGTATAGTCAAAGTGCAACATTTTGGTACACCACGCAATGCAAACCCCCTGTAGTGCACTCGGCAGAGCATTGTGGTCATAACTTCAGGGAGACTGGTTGAGATAATCACAATTTATACACAAGGAACTCTAGCTAAGGGACACTCTGAGCGTGGGAGAATCCTGTGATTCAACCTCAAAATAGACAGCTTGAGGCCAGAAACCTAAAGAAATTGTGCTTAAAGAGACAAGCCAGAGATCCAGTTTACTCGGTAACAGCAACATTGGTCAGATTCATTCAAAATAAGAGTCCTCAGCTAGTTTCCATGACTTATGTTTGTGTATTTGGTAGTTCTGCATCTAGCTTTGACGTTCAATGACAACTTCAGTGACTATTTCTCCATTCTTGTAGTCTTTTCGGACAAAATTAATTTGTCTGACTAAAGATCGTTAGATTGGATTCTGAATAAAGAAATTAGCATCTACGTAGAATAGCTTAAGTCGATATTTATAAAATGTCACTTCTATTAAAAACAGATGAAAATTGGAGAGCAGCTTAATCAGTAAAGAGGAATAATGCACAGAAAATCAGCAATGAATGAGCTTATTAACAGAGAAAAGAGCACTGGTTTATTTTATTTCTTCCGTTCGTGACAGATTAACTTAATGTCTTCCTGGATTTGTATTGACATCATTCTCATACCATTGGCTATGTCTACACTTGAAAAGTTAAGTTGACTTTATAAAGTCGACTTAATAAGGTCAACTTTAAGTCGACTTAAAGTGGACCTTATTAAGTCTACTTAACAGAAGTGGACTTAACTTTTGAAGTGTAGTCGTGGCCCCTTTTCAACCTTAGTAAGTCGACTTAATGTTTTAAGTCGACATAAAAAGGTCCACCTAGGCACTACTCCGCGTCTCCACTGGCTTAACTCAACTTAAGTACTAGTTCATATTAAAATGAGGTGTTCTTAATTCGAACTAACTTTTCCTTAATTCGACTTAAGGAGCAGTTTAAGTCGAATTAAGGAAAGCCCAGTGTAGACGTGGAGTAAATTAAGTCGACTTAAGCCTCCTTAAATTGACTTAATTTGTAAGTGTAGAGTTACATTGTGAGTTCCCATTACAGTTAAAGAGATATTTAACTGTGACAGTTTTCATTAGAGCTTTTGTGACAAAACTATCTACCTTGCAGGCTCTCAAGCTCTTTTTGCAACCAAATCTGTGTTGCTTCCAAATGAGAACATGCTGTGATCTATGCAAATTTATGAACTGCCTATCGACTAGTGGGTAGAATGCATCACACAGTAGCTGACTTCCTGTACAACTGTTTGAATAATGTTTTTAATGCACAACAGCAAAAAAAAACCCATTTCAAATATATATAAAATGAATTTATTTTCACTATAAGTAAAATTGTTTGAGCATTTAATATTTTGTATTTAAAAAGTAAATATGAATGCAAATTGATTACTTGCATATCCTGCACACAAACTGCATGGCATATTTGATATTCTGCTGTTTGAAATGCATAAAATAACATCTGCTCCAGCAAGCCTTAATGAGAGAAAAGCCATCAATGCCACGATCATAACAATATGCAAAGACAAGTACTACTTGTAGAAGAGGATATTACATTGTGCTGGGAACAGTATTGTGGACAGACTCCATAAATCCATAAAAATGCCATTATTTTATGTGCAACTATTCAGCACGTATTTGAAAGACATCAATAAAAGGAAGGTTTGGTGTGTGTGCTGTAAAGAAGTAGTCTAAGAATCTTCTATAACATACTTCTTACTTCCCCAGCCCTCTGAAAAGATTCTCACTGGGTTAAAACAGAAAATAATGTAGAGCACTTATATGGAACAAATTTTGAGAATCAATCAAATGGAAATATCAAAAATATGGAGCAGCAATGTGTTACAAAGAATGATAGTTATCCTCAGTGTAGATACTTTTATAAACAAAGATCTAAAGTCCATGCCCTAAACATTCTTTTTACTCAGTTTAAAAATGTTTTCTTCCCATTGATCTTCTTTACATATTCCTTTTTCACAGTTCTGTTTCTGTCTCCTTTTATGCTATGACTGATGATGAATTATAGGGAAAAAAATACTAGTTCCAGCCACAAGCAAATTATTGTTAGACAATGAATCACTCTAAATTTATAAATAAATTACCTAATTTTTTTTTTCAGGTACCAGGCAAATCCTGTTAAATCCCGCCTTTACTCTGGTCATATTTATTGAATGTACCTGTGTAAAGCAGAGATTTTAGTTCTGACTCTTTGCTAGTAGGTTTCTACCTACTTTGCAGTTCTTGCATTCATGGTAATATTCACCAAATTCAACCCCAAATATTGAAGACCAGAAATAAAAAAAGCCCCTGCAGTCCAAATAATGGGAAAGGTTACATAGACTTTGCATGAATTCTCCTGGGTTTCAGAATGAGTAATATAAATCAGTATTCAGTTCAGAACAGAGAGGA
Source organism: Pelusios castaneus (assembly GCA_007922175.1). Lineage (NCBI taxonomy): Eukaryota > Metazoa > Chordata > Testudines > Pelomedusidae > Pelusios > Pelusios castaneus. The sequence continues at coordinate 3,663,832 of ML685816.1, forward strand.
CCCCAGATGTTAACACAGCCACATAGTGCAAATACAGAAGTTACTTGGGTTTTGTAGAGTGTCAACTGACAGGTTATGAATGGAAAAAAATCCCCTTTCTAATAAAGCAAAATGCATTCTCAGCCTAAAATACTTTCAATAATACAGAAAGACTGACTGCAAATCTAATACTAGACGTTTCACGACACCTAAATGCAAGAAGAAAATGTAGGATACAACTTGATAAGCTCCATTTAACAATACAACACACAAATGTTCTTACCTGCTTTGGCAATAATAATTGCATCTACAAAAGAATATAGTAATTGACAGGGAGTTGCAGCAACATCAACAATTAAAGATCAAACTGGAAATTGGCCTATTGAGAAGACATTTAATATTTGAATCCTTTGTTACAAAACACATAGAAAGCCAGGACTTGCTTTGGGATAGATTTAGCTTTCGTATATTTTCATTATGGCTAAATGAGTAAGGTGAAAGAGAGGATAGAGTCAAAGATGACTTGAAGGTTTTTGGCCTGTGAGACTTAAAGGAATGTGGTAATGTCAAGAGATCAGGGAAAGGAGAGAGAGAGGGACAGAGTGAGGAAAGATGATGAAGTGCTCACTTTTGGCCAATTGAAGGTAACAGTGAGATTCTTGAAGAGCGGTCAGAAAGGCAAGCTGAGATGCATGACTGAACAAAGAGAAACAGATCAAGAGAGGAGTTAGATTTGTGAATAATGAGAATAAAGAAGGTAATTGAAGCCATGCAAATTGATACAATCACTTGGAGAGAGGTTGTGGAGAGATGGTGGAAGAGTCAAGCATAGAACCCTGTGAGATCTTGGTGGGAGATCATCTACAGTGGAGTAGTGCTGCTGAATAAAGAACAAACTTAGGCTATGTCTACACTTGTAAAGCTAAGTTGACTCTCTTAAGTCGACTTAACAAGGTCGACTTTAAGTCAACTTAAAGTCGACCTTGTTAAGTCAACTTAACAGTAGACATAGCCATTCACATTGGCTTTAAGTCAAATTAATAAGGTCGACTTAGCGCTATTCCTCGTCCACACTGGCTTTAAGTCGACTTAAGATTTAAGTCGACCTTCAGAGGTGGTGTTATTAAATCGACTTAAGGCAGCGCTTACGTCAACTTAATAAAAGCCCAGTGTGGATCCGGCTTTGTGTAGGTCGACTAAGGCGTCCTTAAGTCGACCTAAGTTGTTAGTGTAGACGCACCCTTAGAGAGTACGGATGGGAGACAATTTTCTGTCTGTTTGGGGGCGCTTTTGACACCATGAACATTTTCATGGCAAGTGCCTGCTTTCCTGGAACATGTCAACATCAGGAGTAAAGGCCTGCAGCTCTGCCTGCTCAGGGTCCTGACAGCCTAATAAGTCAGGTAGGCTGCCTGAGTGGATCGTCATGCCTAATTGGCTGAGAATGCTAATAGGCATTAGATTGCTGGCTATTCCAAATATATGCCTGTGGATTTTCTACTTGACTCCAAACTCTGCTATTCTAGTATATACTCTGCCTTGTTCCTGCCTTCCCTGATTCTTGGTAAGCTGTTACTGACCCTCAGATCTGATTGCTGGCTCTTGTTCTCTCTTGACTCTTGGCCCTTGCATTTGGACTTTGACTTTGGTTCCCATCTTTAGCTCTGATTCCTGGTTTTGACTTCGCTTTGACCCTGGGCTCTCATATTTGGACTCCAGCCAGTAGGCTTGACTGCCTATGACCTTGTCCTCTGTTGGTCAGAAAACTGAAAATCTAAACACCAAAAATTTTCAGTGGAAAACTGATCCTCCTTTTCTTCCAGTTGAAACTTTTTGGTGTTAAGGTCTCCAATTTTTATGAAATTTTGAAGGTGGCAATAGATATGAGAAGAAAGACAATAGCAATCAGCCCCACCTATCATTGAGAGAATCTGCTTGGTCATAGGACTTTTTCCAGAAAGTGCCTGGCTGCACGGGAACAGGAGTGGAGGAGGCAGAGCTGGCCATAAGCCTGGTCTGGGGTGTAATGAAAGTGACTCTGTAGGGGGACAATATAGCAAATATATATAGGATGTCGTCAAAATAAAGAGAGAGGAAAAGATGAGAGAGAATAGCGTGTAGAAGGAGACCAGGGCCTATTTAGAAGTCCTGGACATCAATGGCTGGGAGGTCACAAAATGATCAGAGAGCTGGCTGAAGGAGGTCAGGTTGTGATCAGAGTGGGATTATAGAGAATAACAAATATGTCCTTATGTATGTAGTATTTGCATGAAGCATCAGTGATTTCATGAGGAAGATTTCATCAAACAGCACTTAATTTAAAAAACAAAGACAATTCTCTTATTTCTCATCTCTCAAGTGTCACTATCTAACATCTGCCTGTGCTGTTTTTGAAAGTCATAATAACCAAATAAAATGCTTTAATCTTTAGATTAACGCTTATCTCCTGATATTAAAAATTTCTCACTATTATTGTAATGTGATCAGCAAACAGAATATCAAGGGCATGATTGTAGACATCTCAACAATTTTGTGTTTGAGAGTAGAACAGTTTAATCCCTTGAGGGGAGGGGAGTCTTCATCCTTTGCTCTGCATGCAGTGTTCCCATTCATATCAATAAATGAGCTTCTTTTATAGAAAGAAGAGAAATAAATTCCTTAAGGATTTAGCACAGAGGAGCATTGTACATTCTTGAAAAAGGGAGGAACTAGGTAGTTAGAGCTTGGAGCTAAAACCATGATTGTATAGACTATGGAGGCTCATGCATCAAATACAGAATACCTTTGACACCATTGAAAGAGTTAGGGTCAGATGAGACCGTTCTGTCCTTTATGGATATGAAAGATCTGCTGACACTTCTGATAGTGTATGGGTTTCCTCATTCTATCTATTATGCCTTGTTCTGCATTCCACGTTCTTCATCCAGGCCATGAGCAGATTATATTAATGTACTCCAGGAGTCTTCCATTAACACACAGGGTACGGTACACCAGGTGGTATTTCAGTGACTATGTATGCGTATAGTCCAGGCAATGCTTAAGAAAAAAAAATTCTGCTTGTATTATCTCTGTTAGAGGACCCAGGAGGTCCTTCATAACTCTCCCAAATATGCAGTCTCATTCAAATGACCATTTCTGTGGGATGTTCCTCATCTATCCCACTATTAGAGCATTGGCATGAAATCCCTCTCTAATACACTTGCCCAGAGAGATCAGGCTTATAATATTTTCCTGGGGAAACCATAGAGACAACTTAGAGTTTTCAAATCTATATTAAATGTTTGCCCTCAGGTGCAATATACTCCTTATTAAAAGTGAACTGCATAGATTCTACTGAAATGAAAATGCTTGTTTATAATATCCCAAACAGGGAGGCAAGTTGGAATCACATAGCAATTTAAAAATGCCATTGTTACTGTATTTTAAAATAAGCTGGGATACACATTGACTTCCTAAATAATCAGAGCTGTGAACTCCCTGGCTCTTCTGTCCTTATGGCTTTCTTAAATGTAGGTTGAGAAAGTCACTGCATTCCAAATGTAAAGTCATTACATACTAAATCACTTTTTCCATTCCTAGATAACTTTATAAAAAAAGAAATTCCTTTCGATCTGAAATTTCACATATGTAATCTCAGTTCGGAGGTGAACCTTTGGGGGAAGATTGAACAAAATTGGTTGAGACATTTTTGAATTATTATGATTCTGTGCAAAAATAATGGCATCCTTTTATGAAACCAAATGTTATTTTAGGGGCTTGACTAGCTCAATAATGGATTTTTTGTAGACCAATTTCTGCTTGAAGGCAAACGATTGTGACAGGTTTGGGGAGGGGAGGGCAGGGAAGTTCACAATAAAAACCAAGTTATACCAAGTGTTTGAAACTGATTTTTACCAGCTATGCATAATATTTCCTTTTTGAAGTGGCATTAGGACAAATGTCAAATCCCGATCGATATGGCTATGTCTACACTAGAAAAGTTAAATTGACTTCGTTAAGTCGACTTAATAAGGTCGACTTTAAGTCGACTTAAAGTGGACCTTATTAAGTCAATTTAACTAAGTCTACTTAACTTTTCTAGGGTAGACATAGCCCCTTGTTGACCTTATTAAGTCGACTTAATAAAGTTGACTTAGGCGCTAATCCCTGTTCACGCTGGCTTGGAATCGACTTAAGGAGTCGATTTAAGGCTTATGTCAGCCTAAAACCAGGTGTTATTAAGTCGACTTAAGGAAATGCTTAAGTCGACTTAATAAAAGCCCACTGTGGACGTGTCTTGTTTAAGTTAACTTAAGCCTCCTTAAGTCGACCTAAGTTGCCAGTGTAGACACACCTATGTGGGGATGGAAAGCTCTCATTGCAACAGCACGGCAGTAGTGATTCTGTGCTTGGGGATTCTGCAGCCTATATGTACCATGAAATAGAGCTCAGTCAGCACCAGGTTTTTCTGCAGAATCACAGATATGTGGTTGAAGGGAGTTGGGGGAGAAACAATCCAGGCTGTATGGATCCAGTGCCCCATAATGCTACAGCTGCTGAGTACCAGTTAGATTGTTGCGCTACACTTTGGAATGGAACATGTTGTTTCCTAAACCTCTGAAAAATCTCCTGTACAACACTTATTTGTAGGATTTTTCCAGGGATCCAGGAATTAGTTGGATGTATGTATCTCTTGGAATTTTACCTATCGAGATCTGAATCTCGCTGGAGCTCTCTTCAAACATAAATGATCTAAAACCAATTATGAATGATAAATTTTGCACAGTACTAGAGACAAAGGGCCAAACCGAATTCTCCAGGGCTAGAAGGCTAATGTACTAGTCTATAAGATCTTTTTTAACCTGTTATCACAGATCTCTGTATTGTACATTAATTTAAGACAGTCTATTTTGTACCTAAATAATGAGAATAAACAACCTCAAAAGTAGCATACTAAAAACTACATTCATCTTTACCTTTTTTATCCTGCTTTTCTGCTGTTCCTGAAAAATATTAAACCTGAGAGAAACTGCCAGGTTTTGTGTCATTAATATTTATGACACAAGTTTTTATGAACACTCATTAATTTCATCCTGGTTGAAACCACAGCATAGCCACCAATCAACAGTAAGCTTTTGCCATGGAACTAATGGTGTATTTTTAAGTTTATCTGAGGCAAACTTTCCCTGACAAATATTACCATTTCTTTTGAACAATTTCTTTTCCTACTGTGAAATTTCAGCTTTGTACTTGTGAAAATTGTCTTTAAATCTTTGCAAAACAGCTTCTCACTCAAAAAATGAATCTAACTTTCTTCCAGTAAGGTATTTCATGTCTTTTCCATGCAGACCTAGCATACATTCCATCTGATCTTCCTATTTCTGACTGAAGATCAATCAGCTATTGCTTGTTTGTTGCTCAGTTACAATGACCTTGAATGAACTATGTTAAATTACCTGGATGAAGTGACCCAGAGAAAGTACAAGCAGATTAATACTTCTCCAGATATTTCATTGTCTACGCAAAATTCAGTGTCTTGCTGTCACGGGGCTAGTGAGCCTTCAGGAAGGACCAGGGCCTAACTGGCCCATGATGACTCTGTGGGCTACACTTGGGAGCAAACAGATTTTCCAAGTGTTGCTCCTAAACTGTAATGGAACAGGTGAGTTAGAAAGGGAACTAGAAGAAGAACAAAGAGTTGATCAGCTAGCAGGGTGCTAATGTAGGGGAATTATTCTTAGACAAGACTTGCAGCTGCTTTGGGTTGGAAAGAAAGTATGGGAACAGAGTAGGTCTTGAGATTCAAGCCCCGAATGAGGGCTTGGATTTGTCAGTAAAAGCCCCAGAGAGAATTTGATGGGAAGGGAAATTGGGGCTTCTCATTAGCCTAGAAAAAACTTCCAGGTTAGAGGCCTCTAGTTAGACTGGCTCTAGAGAAGGGAAGAGCATTCTGGTCCTCCCACCTGAGTATCTTTTTCTTAAAGAGGGTTGTTTCTCTTTGCAAAGATTCTTTCTCTTTGGAAAGCCAGCTAGGAAACCTGCAGGGAGTAAATAGGCTATTATTGCAATTTGGGCCTGCAATGGATATAAGAGACTTAGAGGGTAGGCTCCTGCAGGTGAAGTCCTGAGATATGATTATAGATGGAGATGGGTAGAACCCAGAGGTAAACTACCACAGTCCATTGGGAAAGGAAGAGATCGGAGAATCTTACTGAGGAGGAAACAGTGTAAAAGAAACTGTAGAAGGGCCAAAAGAAAGGGCCCAGCAACAAAACAGTTAAGTAGCTCAAAATGGAAAGCAGAAGTTATTAGGCTACAGATGTCTTATAAATGTTTCTCTCTGTACTTTATCTCTGGAGAGTGATTGGATTTTTATCTGACTTGGCTGGAAGGCTGTGCCCGGAAAGCTCCTGTGAGAGGCAGATAGCCTGCAAGAGGCTCCAGAGCCGAGGTTAATAGTGATGCAGTGAGGTGCTCTAGGAGTAAGTGTGCCCCATCACACGTGCCTTATGTAATGTATCCAGATGGCAGTACAAATGCTCCTGGTTGAACTTGTAGGGGATACTACTTGCAAATATGTAATTTAAAAAGAGAGAGAGAGAAAAAAGACTAATCAATGACGATTAGGTGTTTCTAAAATATTTTATGGGTTTTATTAAATACAACTACATATTATCATGCTATAGAAAAGCTATACATCATTTATTTCACATGATGGTTTTGACTTCCATTTTTCTGAAAGCAAAGGCTTCCTTATAGAATGAAGAGCAAGACTGGCCTATAGGGTAAGGCACTAGTCTGGGCCTTCAGAGACTCATCTTCAGTTATCTGCTCTGTGCTTTCGTTCCTAAGCTGTAAAACATGGATAACAACACTTCCCGACCTCACAGGATCATTGAGTAGAAATACATGAAAGGTGAGGGCATGGCTCTTAGATACAATGGTAAAGGGGAGCATATATAGACCTAAAATTGAAGGCTGAAACTCTATATTTTATCCATTTGTCAATTCTAATGAGTTATTCACTCTAGTACTATGTAATGTCTGTGTGTGTGGTGGGGGGATAGATGGAGAGGGGCTGGGTTGTAGGAAAACTATGTCAGAAGAGGATACCAATGCCACGTTTTCCCACTTTCTTCCTGTGGGAATATGGTTTGCCCGTTCTTTATACAATAGGGAGCAGTTTAGCTGCCAGAAACCATTTGTACAGAACTCTTATGCCTCCTTTTTCCCTGGGACCCCTCAGTCTACAAGACATGTAGGGACCCTAAACACATATAGGTGGAGATTCCCCAGGAACCTCTGCAAAAACTGTGAATACAGTTGAGTGTTCATCTGGGCAAACTTACCACTACTTGCTACAGATGGAGGGAGAAAGCAAAAGTATGTTGATCTTCCCAAGTGAATCCACGGAGGGAGATATACCAAATAGACACCTGACTCCTCCTTGCTGTGCTGGATCCTGTGGGAATGATCCTCTCCTGAAGCTATGCAACATAGTGGTTAATAAATCCAGTTGCCTTAGACCCTCCAAACAGAATGTTACCAAGGAAGGAGCTGTTGGCTTCACGTTAAATTCTAAATATTGTTTGCATACAATTTGCTTTTAAGAAAAAAATTAAGTCTGGATTATGTGCTTTGGGAATTACTATCACAAACCTAATATATTGACTGACCATTTAAAATTCAGCTGAGTTTGTGTATTGTAATATATATTTTAGAGCATAAGAAGCTATTATGCTTCCTACTGGGAATATAGACTTACAATGGCATAGTTCTAGGGATCTGTAAACATATACTAAAAATCCTTTAAAAATTATGCTGGCACAACTAGATGCTTTTAAAACTTGGATTCCTTGAAGATTGACATAACATGTACAGCACCAGAAGGGATGAGTGGGATTGTGTTATATGTGTCTGAAAAAGTGTCTTGCCAGATTGCTATGTCTTTGTAATGCTTTTTTAAAAAGCAAAACATTAACACGTGCTGTGTGCTCTTTCTCAGCAAGAACATAATGAAAATTCAAGTAGGTGTTTGCACGAAGAAAGTTGACTAAAGGTGGAGGGGTATAATCTGGATTTTTTTCATTTTTTGAAGTATCAAAGGGCCCCTAATAAAGTCCAGTACAGTCTTTTTAGCAACCGCCCCCTCTCCACAGAAGGCCTAATAAGGCATAATCAACCCTTATGGCTTATCAGCCAACATTTTAACTACTAGTGCCTGATTAAATTGGGATTAACTCCACTGAAGTCTCTGGAGATAGATGAGTTTAAATGACAAGGGAATCGGATCCTTACTTTCTGGAAAGAAGAGCATCTGTGTTAAAACATGGATCCTAATGGCTCAAACTAGCAGTCAGATGAAAAGAACCGTGAAAATTGTTCTTTAAATACTTACTTCTATTCCAATCTCATTTTCAGGAGGCCTGATTTGTAATTTTTGAATGGTTGGGACCATAATTCTGTGCAAGGAAGTTTCAGCCTCCACTCACAGGACAAACAGAAGCCAGTCATAACTTTAATCCATGAGCTCCTTTAGGAAGTGAGTCTAGAGCCACAGCCATGCCTGTCTCTCCAAAGTAAAATGCCATGGAGCGTTTGGGGTCATGACTGGTAGCTCTGGATGGGAGGCATCTAGGAAACACAGCAAGAACAGTATTCTCTTTGTGTGCAGGGAACCAATGATCAGTCATTTTGCCTCTGAGCAGTAGTACATGCTGGCACTTCCATTCAGTTGGAACAGATTTGCCCCCCACACCAATGAGGAGCAGAGCTTTAAAGGTACAGTAGTCATCTGTGTTTGCTTTGGAAAGTGGTCTGTCGGTTAATTCAATATGAATCATTAAGTTTAAAACTCGCATATTCAATTGTATTGAAGTATCACTTTGGTTATAATGTTCTCAGTTTATGCCTCTTCAGTCCCTGGCAGGTGCCTAGGTGTTGCTATTTATCTGTCTCTGATAGTCAGATCCTCCTGTGCTCTGAATAGGCAAAAATGGCAGACTTGAGGTGATGTGAAAAGGGAGTGACACATCAGGGACATTGTACATTCTCCTCCATATGAACCTGCAGAAGTCTCTGCATGAGAGGCATGGAGGGGAAAACTACAGTGTGTGGAAGAAGAGGCTGGAGAAATAGCTGCAATCTGGTACTCCACCACTCTAATTGCATACCACTGTTATGAGCACCTAACGGCTAATACATAATTTCGCAGTATCTATCTTGTCAAGTATCTGTATGCCTATATAGTGGCATAAAGGCGCAATACAGAATGACTCTCGGAGGAGGAGTTGGTTTAGAAGGGCAAACTCCTGACCTCTTTACAACCTATATCCCAGAAAGAATAATGTGCTAGTATCTCCTCAAGCGCAAACTCAGAGCTTCATGTTCCTTATATGGGAGTAGCTGGCCTTGAGATTAAAATTCTTTTGTGATCAAGTTCTATTAAAAACAATGCTATGTATCTTAGTGTAGCTCTAGCTGTCATCCTTCACCCAGTGTATGTGAGAGTCAATCCTCTCATCATGAGCAGTACCCCAGCTGCTAAATATTTAAAACTTCCATGCCCATTGTTAAAAATCCAGCATTCTTCCTTAGAGTTCAATGCAAGTCATCTTGAACGTGAGGACCAAAATATTTAAGTAATAAGGCACATGTGGAGTGTGAAATCGAGATGATCAATGACTGATGACTAATCCAAATCCTCATGTTGAGTTACAAGCATATTGAAGACATCTGTTTTGTGATGTGTGAAGTGAATAGTAAAGTCTCACTTTCTCCCTTCTTTTCAAATGAGTAATCCATTACAAACTGAACATAATTTACAGAGTGTGGTCATTTTAGTATACCTAAACTGGAAAAGAATAACTCTCTAAACAGCTGAAGTCATAAATTATGCATTTTTGACACTTGAATGCATCAGAGGGACACTATAAATCAGGCTTTCTTGGAAGTTCCACTGCATGAACAACTTTTTCAGACTTGCTTGATTTTAGCACTATATTTCTTGCACATTCTGAACTAATTACTGTCTATAAAATATTTAATGTTCAAAACTGCCATTGACATAACCTAACTTTGATTTGTCTTCATTTTTCAACTCACCTGCCCTGCATGTTGCTATGTCATTAAAGTTTCAGATGGTCTTTAATGATTTCTAAAACCTACATTTGTATTATAGTCTCTTATTTTTTAGGGGATTAACATGTAGCAGACATTCAAATCACTCAGAGTTAAAATTCAGCATATAAGATCTCAGTGTGAAAGCACAATTTGTTTGTATTTAAACGTGTGATTAAAAAAAGAAGATTGTAAAGAAGACAACACTCTTTCTATATGAATTTATTTAAAGCCCCCATGAAGGCAATAGGGGTGCGTCTACACTGGCAACTTAGGTCGACCTAAGGACGCTGCTGCTGTAAAATCCCGCACACAAGGAAGGACACAAACTCCAGTGATAACATGACAAACCCAGAGGCAGCTTTTGGGGTACGTGAAACAGGCACACGCCAAGAGCCCTGAGCAGTAAGGGGCCCCATTGCCTGCTTCATCTACCCCAAAAGCTGTGTCTGCTTCACTTAGCAGCAGGAGGAGGAGCTAGCCCCTGGGGCCGGGGCCAGCCATGGGCAATTGGGGCAGGTGGTGGGAGCATAACTGGCCTACCAGCAAAGGAGCCAGGGCTGTGGGGGAGGGATAGCAGTGAGGAACTGGGGCTGTGAGGGGGAGCCAGGGCCACGGGGGGAGTCACCACAAAGGGGGCCTGTTCTCAGATGCCTATGCTACACAAGGCAGAGCAGGTTAAATTAGGTAAATTAACCTGCTAGGCTGTGTCAGGGAGGAGAGTTAGGCTTGAAGAAAAAGCACTAAGTGAAGATGGATTCCAACGGGGGAGGACCAGGCTGGGTCTGTGTAAAGGGAGGAAGCTGAGACCAGATGGGGGCTGGGAAGTAATCTGAAGTCACACCTTGGGAGAAGTTGAGGGTGGTTGGAGGCTAGAAGAGTTGGTCAAAAAGTCAAAGAGGGAAGTGGAATATAGTTATTCTCTAAGAGGAAAGAGTTTGGGCTGGGTGGGGTTAGAAAATAAAGCAGGGAATTAGGAAGATGTCCGGGGAAATCAATTGTTGTTTGTGTCCATTTCTCTTCTCCTCTCCTCTTCTTACAATTACTGACAAATACAAAGACCAAGAATGGACTGTCACAGGCTAGCATAATATATTGGCTCTCAAAACATTGGAGAGATTTTTGTATGTGCCAGTCTAATCCATACTTAATTTATGGCAGGGGAATCAACTGTGGTGCAGGTTGGCACTTCAAGTATTCATTATGATACATTGGCCAAGCATTAATTCTTAGACTGATGCCTGTTTAGGATCCTGCTTAAAAGGCCAGTGTTGGAAAAGTATAGGTGTCTTTAATGTTCAGTCATTATTTTACTTCTTTTTCTCTTCAGCGTGTTTTATCTTTAGTTTAGTTTCCCATTTTTCCTTGTGGGTTGAATTTATAGGATATTGAATGATGTGCCGCAATCAATAGATACAGTGTTTCTAACACTATGATGTATATTGTTAAATGGCTTACAGTAGTCCTGTAATGGACCATAAACTTTGGGAATGAAACCTTTTGTTAGTCTTTAAAAGTGCTGCACGACTCCTTGTTTGTTTGGCTGAACTAGATTAACATGCCTACCCCTTTGAAACCTTTTCCAGTAAAACAAAAATGGTGTGGGGGGAGGATGAATAGTATGGTAAAATGAACTCTGAATGTTCGAGATGTCCAACATACAGATGTAAGGCAGAGGATATTTTTTGTGCGTGTAACAGACACACTTGTGTAAAGGCAAGCATTTTTATGACCCTCTGTAATTTAGGAATTAGTCCAAATGTCTGTCAATTTGATCATTGTGAGTGCTCAGATGTCTCAGATCAATTTCCGCTAAGTTATATGCTGCAAACAGCAAGGTTCAAAGGGCTAGTCCAAATCCATATAAAATAGGATGACACTTTACAGAAAGAGCTAAAGGGCTGTGCATTTCATTGTTAGCAGAATGCCACTAGCCGATCTGCTCTAGTCCCCAACTAACCCTCTCATTTAGGGTCTATTTCTGCATTTGCTTCATGTTTATAGAAATGTTGTAATTTCACATATGGCCATGGATGCCCATTTTGACTAATAATAGCAATAAGAATGTCACTTTGTAGTAGTACTTTGCAGCCTTAATAACAATTTGTAGCAGTGATTTCTTTTTTGAGTAGTTGTAGTTTAGCTATTATGGTAATTATTTTTAAGGTGATTTGAAGAAGTATTTCAATAGCTGCCTTATCTGAAAAGCAACTATGATGAAATCACTCTTAACCTGCTTCCTGATCCATGAACTTATAGCTAGGTTTACAACTCTTGGAAGACTTTCCTCTTGATCAAATTTAGTTTGTAGAACAAAACCCATCATGATACATTTTAGAAGCTTTCATCTATGAGTTACACCTGCATGCAGGTATATGTGATACAATTGAGTTCTAACAGTTTTACCATTGACATTACATTGCCTCTTTTTAGACATGGAAGCTAATTTTCTGTAGTCATTCATTTACAACTGTTTCTCAGATAATTCTATAACAACTGTAAATTTGATACTGAAAGTTGCCTAGAGGCTTGGAATTGATTCAGTGGAGGCAGTTTCCAAATGAAAAAGAGACCTTTTCAAATAGAATCTAAAGGTCATATAATTTCAGAAATATTTTAGCTTTTAGTCGAGATGCTTGAAGGAAAAATCATATCACTGTGTTGAAGTATCAGTTGCAAATTGAACTTACCGTCCTCAGTTTACAGTTGTCCTACTGTTTGTTTAATTTTAAGGTCATATTTTCATTAATGTTGTATTTCCAACAGGGCTTATAAACAGAATTTGTTAGAAAGGATGTTAAACTGTCTGGAATCATCAACTGGGGAAGCATTCGAAACATTTTTGCACTCTTAAACTACACAAGGCCTCAGAATAAGGAATGTTTTAAATAGTGGGAAGAAAATGCAGCAAGGCCGAAATATAGCTCTTGGATAAAGTGGCATGTGTGTCTATGCATGAAAGGACATGAATGGTGGTGAAGTGATGCATTGTGTATCATGCCGCCTTAGGCAGAATGAATCTAGTAGTGCTGGAGAAAAGAGCTATTCACTTGCTATACCAGTATGGAAAGCTGAACATGCACTAACTATCTAGTCCTGCCCCATCCCACTGTTTGAACCATGCAGTGCTGGCAATAGCATTAGCAATCCTTGCACTCAGGAAATAGATTCATTATAGTTACCACTTGCATGGGGGAGACGGGGAGACTGCGATCAGGAGATTTGCGCTTTCTCCTAGAGCAGTACAGCCAGGTTGTGGCAGGTAGGCTATAAAAATGAGGATGTGTGAATGTTAAGTAGAGTGACTCTCTTATGGGATAGCATTTGACAGAAAGAAAGAAAGAAAGAAAGAAAGAAAGAAAGAAAGAAAGAAAGA
>ML685816.1:3692203-3714633 GCA_007922175.1 Pelusios castaneus
AGCCAGGGGAGCCCCTCCAATGCAACCCCTTAGATGGGTGGCCCAGGCAATGCTTAATGGGCTCAATGAACCTGAGGTCTTGGTGGTCCTGGGAGGTGGCTGAGATAGACCCTGTACCCCTGCTGAAAAACAAGGGATGTAAGGAAGGGGAAAACTCTGAGACTGACTTGTGTGAGGACCAGTGGGTGACAGTGGAGGCATCTGTCCCCAAGGCAGTGTATATTCTGCAGGTGGGGGAATCACCTCATAGACGGGGGAAAACGTCCCTGCTTGGATTCCACTGGGAGAGGAAGGAAGGGTCATGGAAGGTTGAACCTGTAAGTGCATAATGGGGGACGTATGTGATCGAGTGCTGTGAGAAACCAGACTGATTCAGCCCCCTGTTACTTGAGCTCTAGTGGAGAGGAATTGGAACAGGTTGAATAATCTGCAGAATGGGTTGATGAAGCAGCTGCCAGGTTCGTTAGCCAGGCACTATAAAGTATCCCAGGGAGGAAGTGCTGGGGAGGGCGAACTGCTGCAGGAGGGTGAGCTTCCCTTGAACAGTGTCTGAAACAGTTAAGTCCCAGACTGTTTATTGATAGATGGTGGTAGGTAGGTAATAACAGCTGAAGAGCGCTGGTGGGAGCACAAAGCCAAAGTCTGTGAGAGATTTTTTTTTTTTTTTTTGAGATCAAAAGACCTGAGCAAAGGTGGGTGGTCCCTGCATAAACCTGCTACAGGAAGCAAATCAGAAAATTAATTAAATGTGAATGTAACTTTAAATCACTAGAAAATCAAACCTCAATCAAGGCAAAGCACTAATACAGAAGACTATGGGTCTCAAAAAGTAACTGAGCATCTGTTTAGAAAAACGAAAGCTGATACCCATGGAGAAAAAGCTTGTTCATACGGGTTTTTAAATGAAAATCTTAAATAATAATAATGTTAAAAGATACAAAAACATGTGAGAGTGAATAACAAACTAATCTGAATTTGCTATTCCCCATGGCCACAAAAAGAGACCAATGAGCGTATGAACATGACTGGAACATAGTGATGTGAATAGAGGTTGCACAAAACTGGGCTACGTAAGTCAATGTGTCTCATTGCACAATAAGTCATTGTTTATATGGCTCTCTTATGACGACACATGGAATATTGCATTCACTTCTGGGTGCCACATAATCAGAAATATGAGATTGTTTACAGTAGTCCTACAAAAATAATCAGTTGTCTGGGATTAGGGATTGAGTTATGGGCATAGATTATAACAAGTCTTGTGTACTGGGGCTTGGCTGTGGCTAAGGTAGACACATACGAGATATGTGCAAATAACTGAAAAGTGTAAATCGTACAGATACAAGGAATTAGTATAATACACCCCATTAGAACTAAATGCTACAGGATGAATTGAAGAAAATAACATTTAGCTGAATAATGGGGACAATCTCCCTCAAAAGTGAGATGTACAAGACTCCTATTGCTAATGTCAGTTTCTTGTTCCTTTCAAAATTGGACACAGCAAACTACTAGAAAACATTCTGTAGAGACTATGTCTGCATTGGTAGGCATCTAGGCTGTTTCCTCCATTAGTAACTTCTCTGATTTAGTGGTAATTTACAGAGCTCAGCTTCAGCAGTGATTTAATTCAAAGAAATAAAAACCAAATCAAAAACAAACAAAGAATCTTTTAGAAATATTAATGAAAAGAAGGATTTCAGATTTGTATTCTAGGTACGGATCTGTCTCTTCAATTTTAGATTTCTTGGCTTCCCTGAGACTCAGTAACCAGTTCTCTTAAGATCAAGGAAATGAAATGAATTCCCCAAGGTTGAACATGTGGGGCCAATTTATACCTTCATTTACACCTGTACTTAATACAAGGACCCTCTGTCATCAATAAATGGGTGCTTACCATCCTAAACCTAAAATTTCATCCATCCTTGTGGAATTTATTCCCTTTCAGTGCTAATTTCAGAGAACAGCTAACTTAACTTTAAACAAACAAACAAACAAACAAACAAACAAAGAAGGCACTCCTTGCCCAGAGGATACTTGGAATTACATATTTCCTTGACTCTGGGTAGGTAACTAGTGAAAACTTGTGTGAATCCTAATATGACAATATACAGCTACGGTTAAACCTAGTTTCATGGCAGTCTTGAGCTTCAAGATCAATTATTTGCAGCATATTAGGATGTGCAAGGATTGGCACAGTGGATTTTAATTCAAAATCATATAGTCTGCATATTCTAACAGTTTGCAGTCAGCTAGTATCACAAACATCAGCCTTTGAAAAAGTCTTCTATATTTTCACACCAAACCAAGAATTTAATAAGCAATTAATTGCTGAAATGATGCAAAGCTATCTGCAATAACCCTCTATAGACATTCAGTTGAGAGAGAGAAAAGTTGAGAGAGAGAATAAAATTGAGCTAGTCTGATACATCTAACTGTACCAGTGGGGGAAAAATGGCTAGTGAATGATGTGATTACTATTGAGTTCAGAATAAAAGCGGAAAGGACAAGATGTTGTTTTTGAAGTTAACGTTTCTGATAAAATACAAAAACTAAAAAACCCTCAGCAATGAATGTGTTGTGAATGAAGGTACAGGCAAACATCTTCAGTATGAGTGCATGATGTTAGACACATGGTGCAACCTGGTTTCACTGGCTATGTCTACACTGGCAAGTTAGTTCGAATTAAGGAAACTTAATTTGAACTAACTTAAGCCTTGGCCACACTAGGCTTTCATTAGTTCTAATTAAGGGCTTCCTTAATTCAAACTAATAAATTCGATTATACCTTTTGAACTAACCCTTAATTCGAACTAGTTAGTTCGGATTAAGTCAATGTGGCCATGTTAGTTTGAACTAACTGCTTAGTTCGAACTAACTGGCACATTGAGCTTAATGGAATTGACTAATTCAAACTAAGCAAGTGCCATGCATGGCGCTTGCTTAGTTCAAACTAAAATTCCAGTGGGGCCATGCTAGTTCGAATTAAATTAATTCAAACTAACTAAAATTAGTTTGAATTAGTTAGTTCGAATTAACTAATTCCAATTAACTTTGGTAAATGTAGACATAGCCACAGATATCAAATAAATATCTCCCATTGATTACAGTGAGAGCAGTAAATACCCCATAGATTTATGCTTTGACACACAAATGAAAGCACCTTTGTTTCAAAGACAAGCAACTGCAGCTCTCGTTGATTTCATGGGATTTGTGGGTAGCTCAGCACTTTTGAAAACCAAGCCACTGATTTCGTGAGTATCTGCTCATGATAGAATGAAAGGTGCAGTTTACAGTCTAGCCCTAAATATATAATTGATATCACTTGGTATGCTAAATTATAGATATGGTAGCAAAATTCCTAGTCAATAAGTTGAGCATAAGTGTTTCACTTGGAAGTTACATAAATAGGAAAGAGCGGGTAAGAACTTTTTAAATTAACACTTTATTTTTAAGCAGTATAGGTTTTTATAGAAGGATTTGTGCTGACCAGAAATCAGTGCGGAGAGTTCTGGAGAAAACACAGGACCTACCTCATTGGGTCAGCATTTTAGTCTGGATTATTATTGAGTTTACTGGTTGTACAACTGCTTGAGCATAATATTACCTAAAAGATTCCCAGAACCCCTGCAATAAAAGCCGAGATCAGATCAGATTTATGTTCAGACCTGACCTCTGAATTTTCTCTTCCATTACTTAATCGGGGACTTGGCCCAATGTCTTTGGGCCAATCTACATTATGATGTAACTTACCCAGAAAGAGGTGACCATTGATTAGTTGTAAAGAGGGATAGGCAAGGAAAGGATGAAGTGAGTTATTGGGTTTAGCGTGTGGGTGCTAACTGGTGTTGCTGATCTGTGGTAAACAAGAGGCCAGACTAGAGCAGTGGTCTTCAACCTTTTTTTGGATCAGTGCCCAGTTTTTCAATATTTTCACCTTCGCAGTAAGTTTGCCGCCCAACTACGTAAAATCGTTACTTTTTATAAATTGACACTGTCATTACATTAATTTTTACATTGTCGTACTGTTAATCGTTAATTATAATTTTCAATTTAATTTAAATTTTAAACAGAGATTTTAAATAGGATATCAAACAAATTTAATTCAAACAAAATTTATTTATTATTTATTCATTATTCATACAAACTTTTTATAAATTACAGCCAGACGAGGATGGCTGTTATCTCCTTCCTTCATTTTTGTAGCGCCCATCAAAAATCACAAAACGCTCACTAGTGGGCAGTATCGCCCAGGTTGAAGACCACTGAACTAGATGATCGGGCCTTAAATGCTATGACTCTGAGGAGCCGTCTCTCAAATAATGAGAGATGAGGTTACCTAAGACTACATTGCAGCAAGCACCGGGGCCAGGCACCCCTTCACCAGTCAAAGAAGAGAGACCACTAACCCAGAGTGAAGTAACTTTTCTTTTTAAATATCTAAAAATAGAGTAATGTTCTCTCCTGCTCACTATAACCTTGATATTGTAATCCCCATATCTCACTTGCCTATGAGCTTTCACATGTACTACACATTAGAAGGATATTTTTATTACATTTTGGTTTTTGCTGATTTTTTTAGTTGTCCTGTGTGTAAAGGTATGTTTGTACTGGCAAAAAATGTTTCATCCAATTTTTGTATATATTACTTGTTTCTGTTTTTCATATCTATCTTGTTCCTTTTCATTCTAGTAGTTTTTGTTGTTCCTTCCTTTCTTCATCTCTTCCTAATGCGTCTGTTTTTTCCACTGCCTTACCCTTTTTACCTTTGGTGTACACATGAATGAGGGAAGTCTGCATTAGAAAAAAACAGTTGATGTTTCCTTCAGCTCACATTTGACAAGAAATGCTTCCTTAGGAAACACTTAATAAGATCACAAGCTATAGTTTTGACAACCAGACCTAATGATTAATTTTCAATAGCTAGGAGAAAAAAATATTGTGAAAAGGCTATCAATCCTCATGCTTTGGGGTATGAGCTGATCACTGGCTATGGTCAAAAGGAAGAACTGAAGAATTGCCTAGGTGCGTTGTGGAATTCTCATCATCCTCTGAAATGTCCATTATTGTCAAATGTTGGTAAGGACTCAGGTTTGATGGCCATTAAATTATGGTAACTATCATGTAAAAACGGTGTAAAGCATACCTTTAAAGACTGGGGCAAATTCTAAGTTCAGGTGGGCTATAGCAAGTATTTGTGGGGACAATATTCTATCCCACTGTTTATCTGTTCTGTTTAACCAGTGATAGAAAAGTATATTTTTTTTTCCAATTTTTTCTTTTTGATCCGAAAAGGCATTGATATTCCAATAATTTTTACCTTTTGGGTAATAACATCTCCTCGTTATAAATCTCCCCTTTTCCTATTCTAAACATTTTAACAACCTTAAGGTAAATGATTATCCCCAAATTACAAAAGAGAGATATTCTCCTCTCACTATTCTGACTTAGCTCCCAGAGCTATGTACATGTGTTGAAAAAAGCATCATAGCACTTAATTTATACACACATTGTCAATAATGAGAAAGACCTCTATTCTGTTTACACTTGCTTAGGTGGAAGATAACTGTCTACTGAAAATCAGAAATGGGCCATATTCATGCACAAATATTTAACAACCTCCCCCAGACCAACAAACAAAAGGCTTATTAAGGCTTGCCCATTCTGCAGTATGTTTATACCTATCTGACATGCAGTTTTGTAAACTAAGCCCAACTGGTATTAAAAATAATCTGGAAAGAGAGATTTGTAATGTTTCTGTAGAATAGCAGTGCTTCACTTAACATATTCTTCATATTGCAAGCCATGTTAACTATAAGTCCAATTAGGTAACTTTAGATATAAATTACTATCTTTTCTAATGCTACTTCTACTGTGGCATTCGTTACAAGTAATGAAGTGGTGTCATCAAGCAAATGGAATTCTTTTAATTTGTCTAGTATTCATTCAGTTTTAGATTTTTATTTGAAAACTCTTGCTGATATTTTTACTCACATTTCTAACTATATTTATCTGACTCTCTTCTGGTAAATCCTTTACGGCAGAATCTAGTGAATCCATTTTCTACTATACACTACTGGAATACAATTGAGTCCACTACTGGAATACAAATTAGTACTATTGGGGAGGAGCTATTTTTAGACATTCGATTTTTCATTTCACTTTTTTTATACTAATCTCCAAGCTCTTGTATAATTATACTATCTGTTTTGACCTTTAATTAGCCATTATAACTTTTTTCCTTTTAATTTTACCTTTCTAAAAGAGTATTAAATTCCTAACGTCACATAATACTAAAAGTTATGAAAATCATGTCTAAGGTATTTCCTGTATCATCAAGATTGTATTAGCAGCACCATTTTTTCATTTAAATACACTATCTTTACTCCATTGCTTAAATCCTAAATTTTAAAGTGAAATTGTACCAATTGAGAAAAGTAAGAAGAGTATAAAATGTAGGCGGTAATACATATTTATAAAATGGAAGGAAAGCAATCTAACTTTGAAAAGTACTTTATGTTGAAATGTTTTGTAAAAAGTTGTTAAACTGCCATGCAAAAATTGAGAGCTTGAATGTTTAGAAGTATGTCAATTTACTTTCCAGTTTTGCAGGCACAGTAATATATCCGCATTAAGGATGGATGCAACACTGTAAATTCAGTGTCTAGCATTTAGGCATCAAACTACCTAGTTTGGAAATCCCAGAGCATACTGTGACACCTTTATTCATATTGCATAGTATCTTAAATCCCAAATAGTGCTGTTAATGTTAGTGGGATCATTTGTAGTGAGTAATGAAATCATCAGATGATGTATGAGCACTTAAAAAATGAGTCTGTAAAATTAGAAGCCATTTTTAACAGGCCTGAAAAGAGCTATAAATATATCTGTTCATATAATATAAACACCCACATTTTAGAATACATACACACAATGGTTGCTATTAAAAACTTTAATTACTTCCAAATGCCATTGTTATGTTACAATGATATTTATAATAGTCTTTATAACTTACTAAAATTGTTTTAGCAGTAACACTATAGCTGTGGTGAAATTGGCCCACTGGGATAATATACTATAATGTAATTGTGTGTGAAAGGGCATACAATCAATGGATTACAATAAAATTAAGATAGAAAGAAGAATATGCTCAGCAACAGAATTCAGGAATTTTTTTTTCCTTGTTTGCCATCTCCTGCTGGAGGATCACTGAGTACAATCTGTAAAGCGCAGGAGAGGTGAGGAGAACTTTTCCACCAACCACCTGAAAAAACAGAAACAAGTACAAAAGTTTAACAAAAATCCTGGAAAGTGATATGAAGATTGAAAAACCTCTGCCATTAAGATCACAGTAGCATCTACTTGGATGTATGTTTTTCATAAATTATTTGGAATAAGAAAATCATCTTGAAACAAAACTAAAATGGGATTAAAAAGAACCAGTTAAGTTGATGGAGGGTAGCCATCAATGGCTATTAGCTAACATGGTCAAGAATGCAACCTTATGCTCTGATTACAAGAAGCTAGGGGTGGACAACAGCAGATAGATAACTCAATAATTACTTATTCTGTTAGTTTCCTCTGAAGCACCTGGCATTGGTCACTGTTGGAAGACAGGATACTGGGCGAGATGGACCACTGATGTGACCTACAAGGGCTTTACTTATGTTTTCATGGGGACATGGAAATGCAATGAAGCTTTCCAGGTGACTTAAGACTTTCTCAGTAGATTCCACTTTAATCAAGGTCTCTGCATTCTAGTGGGGCAGAAGAAAAGGACTGAGGCATCTTCAGTCTCTAAAGCTGGGGGACTGTGAAAAAAGTTGTCATTGAATTTTGAAAAATTGTGTTCTCTGAATCAAATGTTTGATGGTTAGCCCATGCACACAGGGTTCTCTTGATTTATCTATCTTCTTTTTCCACTGTTGCCTGCAGTAGTAACTATATCATATGGCAAGATTAGCCCTGGGCAGTAATTTGGCAAGAACTCGATAGTCTTGTTATAGGAGCCCTGGATCTTTGTGATTTCCTGCCAAATGTATACACCACTTACATATATGTCTCTGCCCAGTAGCAACACCACTGCTAGCATTCATAATAAACATTGCTGTTCTTAATATTGACTTCAGGATGAAACCTGATATTCAAATTGGCAGCCAGCGAGTGTTTTTGATGCTCTTGCCATTTGCAAAATATAATATTGATTTAAGCCATTTCACTGTTAAATAAGAAATGATTCTTAAAACAACATTTCAAAGTCCTTCCTTCTTTGTTTGCTTTGTTTTTGGATTCCGAATATATTTTTAACTTTCAAAATATTCAGTCCATAATTTATAGAACTATTGATTTTTGTGGGTGAGGAGGAAGAAATGTTATATGAGAAGATGATTTTATGTATTCCCACAGAATAGCAATGCTTCTCTAGTATCATTGCGATGTCTATAATACTCAGACTACTATTTCTATTATAATTTAATATAAAAAAAACCCTGCTAAGCAGAGTGCTAAAATAAAACTGAGAGAAATAAAATCTGTTTTATTTAAAACTTCAACGAAAATATTTACTAGAAAACACCAATTTCTAGCATTTTTTTCGTTTGCTTTCTGTATTATCGAGGCATGAATAGCAGTCCCACAGTTAACTGTTCAGGATATTGCTTCAAATGTAAATCACATTTTAAGGCTCGACGTTAGTCTCTATCTTAGTGCAATAACTTTTCATGGGATAAGTAGGTGAGGAAGGAGATTTTGGAAGGCACAAATGACTGTCAGGGGCTTAACTGTCATTTGTGCCCTTAAAAAATCTCCCCTTGAATTTTCAACATTTTTGTAGTGGAGATATTTTTTAAATGTTCCCTTTCTGAAAATTTCTCATTTTCTTCGTATTTTGAGGTGGGTGGAGTTCTCTAGCTCAATAAACAACCCACCAAGCATATACACTCACACACATTCTGATAATGTATCAGATAAGTGACTTGTGCATATTTAATTTTAAAAAGTTCAAAAGGTTAATCTCCTTGCTCAGGATAAGGTAATTGAGTTTCACAATTCTGAGCTGATAGAATTCCTCAAATCCCTCAGCTTCTTCCATTACCTGTGTTCTCAGCCTGGTTCCCTAAGTAGAGATGCAATTTCAACAAAACTAAAATGATTAATGCAAATTTTCATTTTCCATCAAAATGTTGTCTTTGTCCAAGTCTTCCAGCCCCCCCAGTGGCATTGCTGGTGCTGAGCACACAGGCCATGTGCCCCAAGTCTGGTGGGGATCCGGGGCCCGGCCGCTGCCGGCCAGTTGCAGCCCCGGCTGCCACCGGCCCGATGCGGCCTCCCGCTGGGGACTGGGATCCGGGGTCCAGTCACCACCAGCCTGATGTGGCCCCCACCAGCCTGATGCAGTCTCTGCTAGGGTCTGGGACCCGACCGCCACTGTCCTGATGTGGCTCCCACCGGGGCTGGGCCGCAGGCCGGTGGCGGCAGGAGCCTGATCTGGCCCCAGCTGAGGACCAGGGGATGGATTGGGCCCCCAGACCGGGGCCCCAAACCTATTTTTGGGACACCGACACCCCTGTTGGCAACTGGGTCTCAGATCCTGGGCCCCGCTAGGCCGCATCAGGCGGGCAGTGGCTGAGCCCTGGATCCCAGCAGGAGCTGCATTGGGCTGGCGGCGACTGGGCCCTGGATCCCCTCCAGACTCAGGGCATGTGCCCTGTGTGCCCAGTGCCAACAATGCCACTGATTTGAACATTTGCAAGAATGACAGAAAAAAATAGCATCTTTCCAATAGTGTCATTAGGGGATGACATTTAGAAAAGAGTCAAAGATTTATTAAAATTTGATCTGTGCTTTAGGATGTGCTATATAGAGTGAATCATTCATCGCTATAGTCAGCCTTTGTGCAAAACCCCAGCTTCATTTCTGTATTCCAGAATCCACAAAGCCTTAAGAATTTAAGATGATCAGAGAATGTTGAGAATTCACTATCCGAAGCAGATACGTGTAGGATTTAGAAGGAAACATTCTAGACTCCTGCTTATCTATTGTTCTATGCTTTATGGAGTCCATTAAAGGTACTGATTGCTGGCTGAGTAAAGTGTAATTAGAGAAGCTGCTGCTGAGAACTCTTACTATCGATGAACTAGCCAAAGGTTGCATTCACACTGAGTCATGTTTATTTCAGTGAAGGTTTATTAAAATGAATAGTACTCCTGCATTCAGACAATATTATGAAGAGATGAAAAGTGTCTTTGATTTCTTTTTTTGTGCTCTTGCACCCAACACAAGTGAATAGATTGGTGCTTAGCAAAAACTAAATCGCTTACAAAGGTGCTTGAACTGAAGGTCAAAGGGCAAATTCAGCTCTTAGCCACATGATTAGCAAGTATTCAGATATCGAAAAAGTGGGTGGTTTGAGACAAGAGGAATCCAGACTGGAGAAGCATGAAAGAAGAGGCTGAAGAGGGAGTTGCTCATTTTTTTTAGTAGTAAGGAAATGAGGAAGACAAACAGAGGGAAAGGGCAATTAGGATTTAATCCAAATCTCATTGGTGTCTATGGAAAAATTCCCATTAACTTTAAATTGGTTTTGGATCAAGCCCTTATATTTGCATGCAGGATACAATTAGTAGCCCTGGCAAGAATTGTTCTGTTTGAGTGGAGTGGGGATGGAAGGGAGAGTAAGTAGCTAAGTTGTAACTGGAAATGTGGATGTTAGTGGGGAAAATAGGTATATAATATACTAAAGGAGCTGAGGCCAAAAGGAGGAGGAAAATGGAGTAATTTTACATGCAATTTGGGTTATGGGAGACTTCCTAAAATAAAAGAAAAAAAGGGCTTTAGAACTGTAAAATTAATTTGGGATGAAAGGTGTCTTTAAAGAAAAGAAAAAAGATATTCTGGTGGTGCCAGTAAATGTAGAGCAGCAAGCTATTTAAGTGGGCCAGGCCAGTAGTTCACCCTAGTGATGTTAATAAAGGTAAACTCCAAAAAGGCAGGGAGAGTATTTATAATTTGTGTGGACCTTGTTCGTGGAGGAATTTAGGAAAGGCACCTGATTCTAACATAATTTTATGTGAAAATAATTCTTCTATACCTTCTTACCAATAGGACTTGCTTAAGCATGTTCCATCGTAATTTCCTGGTACGGTATGTTTCACCTTAGATTTGGCAAACTGGCTCTATATAATAAAATTACACCACATTGAGCCAGGAGCTTAGACAGGGGGAAAAGAGAATGAACAATTCAGTTAAAGTTGACTATTAGTGGGTCACTTCTAGATAAATTTAAGAGATCAGTAACAAAACGTCTATTTGTTCTCTAGGGGTGCATCTACACTGGTAATTTAGGTCAATTTAAGAAGACTTAAGTCAACCTAAACAAAGCCACATCCACACTGGGCTTTTATTAAGTCGATTTAAGCATTTCCTTAAATCGACTTAAGGAAAGCTTAAGTCGACTTAATAACACCTCATTTTAGGTCAACTTAAGCCTTAAATTGACTCATTAAGTCAACTTAAAGCCAGTGTGGACGGGGATTAGCCCCTAAATTGACCTTATTAAGTCAACGTAAAGAGTTAAGTTGATTTAATAAGGTCAACAAGGGGCTATGTCTACACAGGAAAAGTTAGATTGACTTTGTTAGGTCGATATTGTTAGGTTGACTTAATAAGGTTGACTTTAAGTCAACTTTAAGTTGACCTTAAGTTGATTTAACAAAGTCGACTTAACTTTTCTAGTGTAGACATAGTCTAATAGATTAGTGGGTTAATTCTAGAGACATTTAAGAGGCGAGATCTATAATTTACCTAGAATTAACCCACTTAGATAGATGGCAGTGATTCTAATTTATTCGGGTATTTTTTGGAGATCAGTGACAAAAAATCACCTGCTTATTACACTTTTTTTCACCATAAAGTTCAACAAATCTCCACCCTGCACCCCACTGCCTGTTAATAATAATAATCTGATAAATGGAAATCTAACACTTTCAGAAGGGAGAGATGTCTGAAAATTTCACTAGTTTTCATGTTCCATATATGGTATTTATGCTAATTAGGTTTTCAACTACAGAGCACTAAGGATAGACAAAAACATAAACCATTTAACATCTTTAGTGGAAACTAGCTTGGGCTTTGACTTTTTGTAAATCTCTCTCTCTCAATCAATCAATCATGGAAGGAACCTACTAATATCAAAGGAGTAAATTCAGACTCATTTATTCCAAACGTCTGTTTCTTTAGGTTGGCTTGTACAACTGAAAATCTTAGTGTACTTCAAACATTGTTTATTTGAAACACTGTGAAAAAGGGCCAGGGAGGAAAAAATGAAATATCATAGAAATAATATCATGCAATATTAAAAACAATCTAAATATTTAATATTAACTTTGTTCTGCTGTGTGTCTTATACTTTGGTTTGTTTATATACACACACACTTGAATCTAAAGAATTATTCAGTAACCTCCTAAGAATAATACTTCATATTATGAGAGTTTCAATTCTATTTTTGTGCTTTGAAAACCTTTAATGTAAGGTAATATTATTTCTTTTATTTGAGGAAAAGTGTGGCAGTCTATAGTCTTCGGTGTTTATATAAAATTGTGTTTCATGGGAGTGCTTTCAGCAAAGAGAGAAATCTATAGGGAAATTCAGGAATTTTAAAGAACAATGGAGAAATTTCAGTGATAAATCTATTTTATTTTCCTACTTTTTAAAATATGTATCTATATAAAAGTAGCCTAAATATTTTGGCCATCATGTGGAGGAGGGAGGGGAGCGTGGAACCACTACATATATTAAGATATATTCCATTTAAAACACAAAGTTTGTTATCATGATATCACAAAATCACAGCAAGTAGCACCAAGTAATAGTCACAAAAACAGACAGTCACGCTGAATTTAATAATGTTCCAAGGCTACAAGGCCCTACACTAGTAAATCTCAAAATAACATCTAAAAAAAAATAGATGTTCCTAAATATCTCGTATCGTCTCATCCATTGGGATGGGCTCTGTTTCATCAAATACATGTTTATCTTCAACTAAAACTAAGAGTGTTTGTTTATTTTAACTTTAAGGAAGGATTTTCAGTGGTATAAAGGACGCTTTAAGTGGCAAATTCTCACTATTTGAATCTAAACAACTGATTTGATTTGCTGTTGTGTGCAAAGCTCCTCTACATCCATGCCCAAGCTGTGCAAGCAAATGCAGGATTGACTTCAGGAATAAGCATAGATTGAGGGACTGATGTGTGAAGTGTTGAACATGTTCTCCACGGATCTGAGTGATCAAAGCTGGCGGCACTCAGTACAACACAAGATTGTGCTCTGAATTTTTCAGTCGATTTATTTAAAAAAAACCAAAACCTAAAGCATGAGCTATCACTTTTCTTGATGCATTATAGTAATAATGATCACTCTAAAAATATTTATCAGTTGATGCCTTCCTTGAATTTTCTATGCTCATCCAATTTAACTCTTGCTTTTATATTTCAAATGCAGTAACTTTATTCTACTAAATTTTCTTCGTTTGAACAAACACTGCACAGTTCATAGTGTTTATACTATTTGGGGCCTATCAATGCTTTAATTAATAATAATTAGTATATACACTGAAAATACTTATTAGGGTTTTCTAAGTGTTGTGTAAGTTATATGTATTTTTTAATCATTGCAAGAGAGAAAGATCATGCACAGCATCATTACACATATTGCAATGATGTCATTGATCGCAATCTGATATTAAAGTGGTAGATTTACATTTTAACAGTGTACAGGTTTCTAACATGCAAATTAAAACAGGGTCATAGTCAGTTTGAAAGTCAATTAACTGAAAAAGCAGAATGAAAGTTCATACTAATCCACTAATGTATATCTCAATGGTAATTAATTCAGGTCTTTGTAGTGGTTCCAGGAAAGTAATTTACTATGCTGTAGGACAAGTCTACAAAATGTGCCTTTGGTTCTGAGGCATTCAATTATGATGAATAAATTGCCATAGTTTTGTTTCACAAAATTATTATGTAATCTTGGGCTACTAGAATTGTTTTATATCAATAACGGTCTGTAAAACTAAGGAAGCAAGATATGCAGAAGATCAGGTAATTTTTAGTTATGCATTACATCTTTAATTTAGGCATTTCAGCATCTTACCCAAATTTACTGGTTTGTGTGAGAAAGTAAAAACTACCCAACTAACTTCAGGATTGACATTTTAAATAAGATTATACAGCAGAGATCAAGATCGTCCTATTCCCTTTATGTGGAAGAGTATGCTGTGGGTATCATATTTCACACAGGATTAATTTGGCACAAGTTATGCCTTGAAGACATTGGCTCATGCTTGCGACTCTGTAGAGATTCATTGCTGCAGGGCAAATTTCAAGATGGATATTTTTTCACTTTCCACGTTTTTGGAGCTATGTGTCCTATTGTTATTAGTGTTGGTATTGTATTAGTAGTAGTATAAACAAGAATGTGGTCATAGCTAAGATTTTGTGGAAAGGATAATTCAGAATACTAACTGTTGTTCAGTCACCCATTTCAATAAAGGAAGAGTATATTAATCATCCACTTAAAATAACATCAACTGTTATTACCCATCACAGGCCTGAAGAGTCCACTACTCACTCAGTCTGCTTAGCCCTTAGATCACTGAAAAAGATGAGAGCAGAGTGAAATATTTGCAGTGAAATTCAATCATCAAATAATAAAATTCTAAAATTTTTGTTTGGAAAGGAATGAGTATTCAATTTCATGAAAACAAACCAAAATGCTGTGACTTTGTTGCCTCTCAAAAAAGTCTTTCAATTCGTTGCAATTCTGTATCTTGTTCGGTGAAAGGCACATTGTTAAAATTCTAATGCTTTCCTGGTTCAGAAAATCACTGACTCATCAAAAAGGGGGGAGGGCGGGAGGAAAAAATACACTTCCGAGCCCAGTCGTTTGCATCTCTGTAAAGTTCTGTAGCCTTGCTGATTTGCACAACAGTAGTATATTGCTTCAGTAGTCTATCCTGAGCCCCCTCTTCAGCATAAGCCTGTCTCCTGAGAGCTCGGTACCCTCCCACTTCTCCATCCCACCTTTGAGTACCAAAGAGAGGGTACCGCCTCTTCCATCAGTCAGTGTTCCTTGACTAATTTTCCTTTACTGCCCAACCCACCTCCCTGCACAGACATTCTCCATGCACATCTGTTCTTCCCCATCCACTTTGCATTCTGGCTGTGCTCCACCTCTCTGCTATCGGTTCTTGGTCAGAGGAACAGTCTAGGATCCAGCACATGGATAGGCAAGCCATATTGTAGGGTAGAGGGGTAACAAGGAGTCATTCAGCGCAGAAAAATAATGTGATGAAATTGGGTTCTTAAGAGTCCTGATCTAGCCAGGTATTTTTTTCTCCTTCCCAACACTTCCTTTTAAACCACTTTGGAGCCTAATCAATCTCAAGGATTTTAAATACCCATGACAACTTTTTAGTCTTTGCTATTTGGTAAAACTCTAATAAGAGTTCCACTCTTGTAATTGGGGGGTTAAATGGGATGTCAAGGAAAAGATAGTGTATTATGTATTAAAACGAGCAAAACAATTAATTATTACTCTTAACTATTATTGCAGTAAAGCCAATATCTCCCAATCAGAATTAAGACCTCTTGTGCTGGGATCTGTACAAACACAGTCTTAACTCCTGTCTCTATCTATTCTGCCGCCCCCCCCCCCCCCCCCCAAAAAAAAAATGAAAACTGTAAAGCTACAAGGCTTGTTTTAAGGCATGGGTCTAATCTCAGTTATCCGAATGAAACCTGTGGCTGGTCACAAGCCTAGCAGTCATGAGTTACTCATGTGAGCCGGGGAGAGTGTCTGGTAAACAACATCTTGTGACTTTATATCACAAGGGAGGTGGCGGCCATTTTATGGGGTACTCATAACAGCCCCTTAACATTATTCACTTTCAACCACAGGTAATATGCAAATCAACATAAAAGTAAAACAGAAGCTATTTTCTTTCAGGCTTTAGGAGACCTTTTCTCACTAGTAAGTAGAAATTATGTGAATCATTAAAGGATAAAATATAAAAAGGATTATTTGTATGGTTAAGGAGGTATACTGTGCTCTAAGGAGGAAGATATTCTCTCATTTCTCCAAGCAATGAAACAAAAATGCAGCTGCCCCATAGCTACAGCTGTGTCAGGACTGGGCAGCTGATGCTTCTCCACCTCCTTGACACTCTTGATCCGACCTTGAAATCTACTGTGTTCAGGGAAATCAAGGGAATCCCATGGAGCAATGCTAGATCTCCAGTTCTTTTGTCACTGTGTTAAAGCTTGCAGTCATGAGTAGAAAAAAATACTGTGTGAAAACCATACATACCATAACGTTTTAGTAGTATATTAACCAGGAGCAGATGAAAGTGAAGAAATGTGAGGTTTGTTTTAGCTACAAAGTTGAGAAAACTGAAATGCAAAACCCAAGATCATCTCAGCAGCATGACATAAGTGTCACATTACCTCATCAGTCCAGTACAGTGCACAGATCCTGGAGTGAGACTGGTGGGAGAAGCAGATGCAGCACATTCTAGTGTTCTGGGAACGAACTTCTGGAGTGCAGAGTTCTTGAATCGCTTACACATGTGAACAAATCTTTCCTATCATCTAAGTTCCAGGGCTATGTCTACACTGGCAACTTAGGTCGACTTAACGACGCTTAAGTCGACCTGCACAAAGCCACGTCACACCGGGCACTTAAGTTGACATAAGTGCTTACTTAAGTCGACTTAATAACCCCCCCCTCTTTAGGTCAACTTAATGCCTAAGTCGACCTTGTTAAGTCAACTTAAAGCTGGTGTGGACAGGGAATAGCCTAAGTCGACCTAATTGGACTCAGGCTGGGGATCGGGGGCTGGGGAGAGCCACAGCTGGGGAAAAGGGGCTGGGGATCGGGAGTTGGGGAGAGCCGTGGCTGGGAATCAGGGGCTGGGGAGAGCCATGGCTGGGGAGAAGAGTCTGGGGATCGGGGGCTGGAGAGAGCCGCGGCTGGGGCTGGGGGACTGGTGAGCCATGGCGGGGGGGATCGGAGGTTGGGGAGAAGGGAAGGGACACAGCGGGGATTGGGCTGTATGCGCGGCGGCCCCTGGGCTGCTGCACACACGCAGCTTAGAGGGAACATAGCTTCAGGCCCCCAGAACACTCCTCCATCAACCTAGCACCTGCCACTGTGGACGATGGCAGTCGACTGGAGTGTTTAGTGTGGACACTCTAAGTCGACTTAACAAGGTCGACTTTAAGTCGACCTAAATTTGACCTTGTTAAATCTACTTAACAGAGCCTGTAGTGTAGACATAGTACAAGAGTTAACACCTGGAGTACTCATTTTGTGTGTGTGTTTCTAGGATAGTCTAAATGTGATAGTGTTGTGATGCTACGTTTAGTAAACTCAACCAAACTGAATCTGAACATAGTGGGTTTGTCTTGCTAGGATTAGATATTCGGTACCTTCCTGTTAAACCCTTTTGGCAATCCTGTTGTGTTGAATAATTAGTTACTATTATCCATTCAAAATGTAGACTGGATATTTAGTGGGAGTCAGCTGCACAGGACTAGCATGAATAATTCATAGATGCTATTATCTTGAATCCACTATGGATAATTCATCACTTGAGCATTTCCGTATATCTCTTATGTGGATATTTTCCACCGATCTGCAAACAGTCATTTGTAGTCAAGTTATGGTAACTGTGGAATAGCTTCAGTACATTATTAGAGATACGGGGCCCTGGATAATGAAGATAATTATATAATAACATTATTAAAAGTGTGCACTAAAATAGCACTAAAATTTTATTTTTGTACTTTAAAATATGACATTTTAAAGCCATAGACACTTAATATTAAATAATGGCAACATATGAAGCATTATTTCTTTCCTGATTATGGAGAAATGAACTGTGTTACCTTCAGCACCTGTTCTTACCAGTTGTAAAATGTTGTTTGTAAAGGATCTGTTGCAGTGTATATCCATTAACAAGGCAAATTTAATCGCAATAGCCACTACTACATGAACACTGACATTACTTCCCCATACACTGTTTTGTTGACCATTATAGTGTCCAGGTGAACAAGTAGGGCTGTATTATATTTATTTTATTATTATTTTTTAAACTCTCACTGATGTTGCATCTCAGATTTGAGTTAGCAGTTCTGCTCAGTACACTACCTTTTTATACCTTTTTGGATTTAAATCAGCTTCCTTCTTTTTAGTATTCCACATTCCTTCCTGAATTTAAACATCCCCATATATTGAGAGAGTGGGATTTTGAATCTGGTATATGCCAATGAAATTCAAAGTAATAGGAGAGATTAAAGGCATTATCTGAAGTCCATAAAAGTCAGTGGAAAGATGACCTTTCATTTTAGTGGACTTGGGATGAGACTACAAGGAAAAAATACTTTCACTTAAAATATGCAATCTACGAGGTTTATTTGCTAAAATGTTCTGTGCATGCAGTAGATGTTATACACTATCCATTCCATCTTAATATTGGAATCTCAAAAGCAGCTTCTTGAAGACCTGTTAAAGCAGGACTCTGAAGTGGGAGTTTACCCACAGTTCTCATTTCAGGAGCCAGCCTTAAGTTCGTTATGGATGCAGATCTCAGAATTTTTACAGGGGAAAAATACTTGAAAAAATTGTATATTACATTTTAAAATTGTATTTTTTTTTCAGTGTGAAAGTATGAGCCACCATTGTAGAGTAGTCACTACTTACCAATTTATCATGTGGACTTCAGGCACCTATGCTAAACAGAGAAAAAGACTGCAGTTTGACACCAGCATCTTTGGGTAGAAGTTGATGTTTTAATGTCTGCCCTGTATGTAACTAGAGCTGGGTAGAAAATTTGGTTTTCCAATCCCATGAGAATTTCAAGATTATGACTTTTGCCCATCCTAAACAGAAACAAAAAGTCTAAAGCTCAAGTGTTCACAAATGAAAAAAGTGGAAACATTTTTATAAATTTAAGCAGAATATTTTCTTTAGATAATTTTGAAACATTTTGTTTGCCTACAGCATATTACAAGGAAAAATGGATTTTTTTTCATTTCTAAATTGTTGAAATGACCATTTTCCACAATTTTGAAATATTAAAGAAAAATCCAAAACCCCAAACTTTTTTTTAAAATGGGACATTGATCAAAATCAACCCTTTCCAATGAATAGATGGCTTCAATGAATAGGCATTTTTCTAACAACAAAACACACACAAACTTTTCTCTAAAAATTCTCAACCAGCTCCACATGTAATATTTTATACTTTTGAGATAAATACAGCAGCTATGCTCATTTGAGGTATATTTTCAGGAATGAAGTTAAGTAATTGCAAAACATATCTTTAATTAAAAAAAATTTAGTCCAGGGAAAATCCATATACATACTCTAGACAAATATTCTTTTCCAATTTACAACCCTCTGTGAACAAATAGTAATAAAATCACTGTAGTACTTTAATGAAAACATTAAATCCGTACCAAACAAAAGTAAAATGTTAAATAGCAGAAAGAACATTGAAAATTAGTATCTTTCTCCTTCACTGAATGCTGTGCAAGTCATTTTTGCAGGGACATTGGACACCAACCACGCTCCTGTTGTTTCCCCACCATGAGACATGGTATGTATGAGTACATACATACACACTTTTGTTATTCATTGATCTCCTAGGTTATGACACTCAGATTTAGTATGCTTTCCATGTAAATTGTTTAATACTTTACAGGTTAATAGAGACACAGCTGTGCATGCACTATAAACAATGTAGCATGTGAATGTGCATAACCAGGAAGTTATCCCTCTATGTCTTTTTAGTTGATTCCTTATAAACATACATTAAAGACAGATTTTAGGCTAATTATTATTAATGTTCTCTGTTTCCTTCTGTTCAGAGACCCACTACATGAACAAGCATCTTCGTCACAAGGTAAATAATAAAATGGCCTTGAAACTTTAGAGAAAGAAGGCAGCTGAGGTAATATCTTTCTTTCACCAACAGTCGTTGGTGCACTAAGATATGCCTTTGCTGCTACTATCAATGGCTATGTCTACACTTGCACTTTTAAGTCGACTTTAAGTAGACTTAGTGTGTCTACACTTAAAATTAAAGTCGACTTAAATAGGAACTTACAAAGTCGACCTAGCGCGTCCACACTGGATGCTCTAGGTCGACTTTGTGGGGCTAGGGGGACCTTGGGGAGGTCCATGGTGGTGGTGGGGGGCACCCCCTGTGTGCAAATGGGGCAGAGCCCTGTGTATGATGCTGTCTGGATTTAGGGAAGCATTTATGATATTATTTTCAAGGGATATCTCATAAATGCTATAATCCATAGGAACTATGTCAAGTTTGGTATCAATAGAAAGGTAGTAATTTGCTGGG
Organism: Pelusios castaneus; assembly: GCA_007922175.1. NCBI lineage: Eukaryota > Metazoa > Chordata > Testudines > Pelomedusidae > Pelusios > Pelusios castaneus. The sequence goes on from ML685816.1 coordinate 3,712,618, forward strand.
AATGATTATATAGTTTATGTCTAGGAATTCTATTTCGATTAGAAGTTAGGAATTTGATGTTATATCCATACTTTAACTTGTGTCATTCTGGAGGAATGCCTTAGACGGGAGGGTGTGAACAACCATTGTCTCCTTAATGTTTAGGAATTTTCCAGGTAGAATGATCCCAGGGAGTATCCTGATGAGCCATTAAGGACATAAAGAATACAACCATTGTGTCCTTAATGGCTCATCTGTTTACTCCCTGGGACCATATCACCTCGCAGATTCCTTAACATTAAGGGGACAATGGTAGTTCACACCCTCCCGTTTAAGGCGTTCCTCCAGAATGACACAAGTTAAAGTACGGATATAACATCAAATTCCTAACGTCTAATCAAAATAGAATTCCTAGACATAAGCTATATAATCATTCCCAGAAAATTACTACCTTTCTATTGATACCAAACATGACATAGCTCCTATGGATTATAGCATTTATGAGATATCCATTGAAAATAATATCATAAATGCTTCCCTAAATCCAGACAGTGTCACACCCTGCCCACATGCCCTGCCCTTTGGGGGGCATTCCAGGCTTCCCCTGTGCCTCCCCCCAGCAGGGAGGGCATTGATGTAGTCCTGGGGTAGCCCTAAATCGACTTAGGGCTACCCCAGGGCTACACTGGCTTAATTAGACTTTAAAAAGTCGAATTAAGCCTTAGGTCGAGTAGAAAGGTGGTTTAATAAAGTTGACTTAATTTTCATTAAGTCGACTTTATTTTGCTTAAGTCGACTTAAGCAAAGTGCAGTGTAGACGCAGGGCAAATTAAATCGACTTAAGCCAAGCTTAAGTCGACTTAATTTACCAGTATAGACGCAGCCAATGGTACCGTGGCTGCACTGCTATTTATAGTCATGTAAGCTTAATGAAAGCTAGCAAAAATATGTATACATGAACACAGTAATCATACCGCTAGTGTGTAGCATATACGTAGCCGTAGACAGCATTATATAAGCATATACTTAAATCTTTAGCTGGTTTGGGCTAGAGTGCTCAGCACATTGCACAGTTAAGTTCCCAATGAGAGAGCAGAAGCAATTTATATAACCAGCCAATTAGCAGAGCTTGAATACCACATACCCAAATACTCCCAAGGCACCATTCATGGATAATAATTAGAAGAACAATAAATATCACGATCTGTGGGTGGACATTGTGAGAGGAGAAAAAGAGGTTAATTTTGCCAATTATATTATTTTTTGTTCACTCTCCTCTATAGTACTAACTTCTATGCCATTAAATCTGTGTATTTTACTGGTATTGGTGGGGGATTAACACACAATGTGCAGATGTTAAAAGAGAAACAAGTCCTTAGTAAAGCTAACCTTTTTTATTAATGGTTTTTAATTGTTTTACTTCGCCTTTTTCATTACAAAGGAGGCAGTGCTGTAGGAGACAGGTTTCCTTCAAATCTCTATCAGGGATAAGTTTTAAGCTTTTTGTTTAAACTCTTATAATTTTTTGGGTGCAGACAACTGTTACATCTCACGGTAAGATAAACATTAGAATATCTTTTTGAAAGAGCTCAAGATTTTATAGGAAATATAGACCTTTAATAAGAATCCAAATAATTTGAAACATGATATTAATATTTAAAAATCTGAATAAAGAGCAATCGGTACAAACTCTTCTGCTTTTAATAATTAAAGCTTTAGTGGTCATGTGGCAATACTACTTTTTAAAATATTTCTGATGTAATTTTGAGTATTTTTCTCTTTTGTATATGCACATACTTGGCATGTACCTTTTCGTGCATGAATGACCTCTATTTGTACATGTAAACAAGTGTCTAAGAGTCAAATTATCCTTACATAGCTTTTCCCCATCATTGAATTAAAAGGAATTACCCTAGATGATGTGGATGGGAGGAAGATGTGTGCCAGTAAATCTAAATAATCTCATTCTATCAGATAACGCACTGCCTAATCTTTCTTTCTTTCTTTCTTTCTTTCTTTCTTTCTTTCTTTCTTTCT
>ML685816.1:3714643-3894987 GCA_007922175.1 Pelusios castaneus
TCTTTCTTTCTTTCTTTCTTTCTTTCTTTCTTTCTTTCTTTCTTTCTTTCTTTCTTTCTTTAATGAGTCTAGATAGGATGGGTGCAGTATAAATAATTAAAAGTAAAGAACTGTTTTGTATTCTCTGATACAACTATGGAAGGGAACTACAAATTTTAATTGGAGATGACGATACCTGGGGCGGGAAGAGAAAAATAATTTTGTGATGCACAATCATAAAATGGGGGAATGTGGGTAATTTCTGCATGTCAATGGAAATGTCTGCGTCATTGCAGGGAGTACAGAAAGTGGGGAAAGTGAACAGATCATCTTAAAAATCTTTTTAAAAGCAAGACTAAGATTTTCAAAAATAGGCACACATGAGGCTGAAAATGTTAATTTCAGTTCCTAAATAGTGGATTGTGCGGGTTGGTTTTTGTTTGTTTGTTTTGGGTTTTTTATTGTTTTTTGCCTAGCAGCACTCCTCAGCTTTCAGTAACAGTGTTCTATTTGAAAATTTGGCCTGCTTATAGTTCAGCGCCTCACTTCTGGAAAGCATGTGTTTAAATCCCACTGACTTCAGCTGTCCTAAATAATGTTGTCCTCTTAAACTAAGGCCTACATTAGAATTTAGCAGCAGTTAAGCTTCTATTTTTGAAAATTTTGATGAAAATTCCTGGCTTTCGAGCTCTAGAGGCACAGAAGTTGTCCGATTAGTGATGAATCATTCCTATGTCGCTCTGTATTCTTTTTAACTCAGATACCATTGTAAAAACAGGTAACATTTTCCCCAAAAGAAATAAATTCCATTTATCCTTGACTGATTCCTTGTATGCTTCATTTCTGTCCAGTGAGAACTTTAAAAGCTAAATTACAAACCCTTGTAAAGCAGAGATTTACAACTGAAATGTCTGCAGACTGTCTACCATAATGGAACACTATGGCTACTATAGCACACAATAGAACTCAATGTACATTGGAATATGCTGTTTCTAGTTTTTAAATGTCATCCCAATCCTCTAATTAGATATATCTGTGAGATCTTTACACTTGCATACAGTGTCATTTCCACTTGTGCAGAATACTACAGAATATTGTTTTGGGGCTGATGGTGCTATGTGGTCCTAAATCTTACACTTTACTAGTAAAATTAACTTTTAAAATAAGTCAGGACATGGTTTTACTCAACCTCACCATTCTTCATGTTGAAATTTGAACCAGTTTTGGGGAGCATGAATGAAATGGGAATCTACTCTGAGAAGTTTTAACTAGCAAGATGGCTGGAGTGAGTTTAAATGAAATACCATTCATAGTTCAAGAGATTTTAGTAAAAAGAAAACTGTTCTCTGCACTTTAAATAACTGTGTGTGTGTATGTGCGTATGAGAAAGGAATAACCTTTATATATTTTCATTTGCTCACTTTCTGTTCAGTAGTGTGAACATTAAAGGTCCCTGCTGCAATTAGTTAAATGTTAGTTTATATTGTACTTCAATTGACAAATTGAGAATGCTGCAAAGAACTATTGCAAAGACTCATTCATACAACACAGAAACCCTCTTTCTGCTCTCCTTCTCCCATATGTTAGAGGGTTACTTCTTGTTCAACCAGTCCTCCGGACAGATGTTATTTCATGCTGAGAAATGCAGACTATGGCCATGCCAAAATTCTTCATGCTTTCCAGGTAAATCTGATGGATCGAGCAACCTGATTCCACTTCCTCCTTCACTGCCTGCCACTGGCTATTAATCTGTCAGTGGTCATTTGAATTTTCCAAAAAGTAAAATAATTTGATTTTCAACACCCTATGTTATTACATTATCTTAAAAAAGGGACCCTAACCAAGTTAAGGTAAAACTGACGCCTCGCATAACAAATACCTAACACACAGCTTGATGTTCTCTGAGATCTCCATAAATAATAATCAATCCTCACAACGTTCCTGTGGGGTAAGTAGATACAGGAAAAACTATCATCCCTATTTTACAGCTGAGGAAACAAAACAGCCAAGTTCACAAAGGGAGTCAGTAGCACAGCCAGGATTGGAGCTGAAGCATTCAATGCTTAATCAACTAGATCACAATGCCTCTAAGGTGCACAGTCACTGGGGATACATGAGGGCGACATACAACTTTTTTTTTTACTCTTGATAATTTCTTAAATTGGGTCATATGCTAAATACTGAATTTTCATACAGATGTGGCCCACAAAGGTGTCTGGCCTCAATTCTAAACTCCCTTCTCTTGGTGTCCCCTTCAGCTTTCTGTATGAGTTCAGAAATTTGAGCCTCCAAATTGAATCAGTAAGGGGTGATTTTTTTCCAGGCTCTGCAAACCAAATCCTAATGGGTTCATGCAATCCTAGTGAAAAGTAAATATACTTATGATAATTTGAATCCTCTGAACTCAGGATTTAACACAGCCTCATGTGGGTACATATTTGCTCCAGTAATTTCCTTGTCTAAAGCCTTAGGTCATTAGATTTTAAGTAAAGTAGGCATCAATACTAAAGCCTAAGATAGTTTGTCTTTTCTGTAAAGCATATCAATATCCCTTGTTGTTACATTGTTTAAGTATTGAAAATGAATGAAGAAATGGTTTCAAGTTCGATTTCTAATCTCACTCTCCAAATTTCAGAACCCATATAATTTGTGGTGGCTGTTCATTGGACAATGAACTTCAGTTATCATGGAGTGTTGTAGTAGCCATGTTGGCCAGAGGATATTAGAGAGACAAAGTGAGTGAGGTAATATCTTTTATTAGACAAACTTCTGTTGGTGAACGAAACAAGCTTTTAAGCTACCCAGAGCCCTTCAGAAGAAGGATTTCACCAAAAGAAGTTGGTCCATTAAAAAGTATATTATCTCACTCATCTTCTGTTGTCAATTGTCATAGAAAATTACACAGCATGTTTATCCAAAGAAAATACATTTGAAAGGCATCAGTTAGGAAGCAGATAAAAATGTGAATATTAATGGGAAGAAATTAAGACAATATAGATTTAGGGCTGGATTCTTGTTCCCGAGTTGTCTGCATATATTACACCACCTCAAATACCAATAATTGGTAACCAAATACAATCATCATCATCATCATCACCATCATCATCATCATCATCATCATCATCATCATCAGTTTGGAAGGGGATATGTGCAGCTGATGATGGTTTTAATACTGCAAAGTGCTGATAATTGCCAATGCTGAAAGCCCTATGATCCCATTGGCCTAGAATCCATGGGGATGCATACCCATGACTTCTACAGCTGTCATTTGTCTATAGGATGTTGGCATCATTGAGCGCACACCACATTTTCAGACTCATGTACACAATAAATATTATTTTATTATTTTTTTATATTGAACCTTGAGGATATCAATAAAGTTATTTTTTTCAGACAGTGTATTTGCATACTTGAAGCTAGTAAAAGAATGGTATATAGCTTAATTTTTTGAAGTACAAACAGCCAAAACAATATATAAAGTGATTATAGGGTCAGTAGGGAATTTGTACTATTAGAAAAGACAATTACTGTGCAAAGTGGAGTGGACTGGAACAGTTCAATTGACTTTATATAGTGACAAACTCAAGGTATTTATATATTTGTGGGTGTTTTTCCTACTTGTACCTCTCCCTCTCTTAGGAGAGGTGAAATATTGGACTCTTTCTGAGATTTGTCCACACAAGGAATCTAGCTAATGAACAAACTTGAAGCCAAAACAATCCACCCCACCCCACCAGAAATTGAGGGGCGGGATAGGAAGTATAGAAGCTGAGCTAGCTATCTCAGTGTGGAGGGAGATGCCAGAGGAGAAGAATTTTCCTCCAGCGCTATTACTGCTAATACTGCCAGGACTCAGAAAGCAACTGGAGCAGCCCGCCAATGACTCAGAAGAGCTACCACGTGCCTGACAATGACCTGCTGCCCCCCTGCAACTAGTAGGAGCTGTCTGCTCGGAATGACCTGGAGGAACTGCCAACCACCTCTGACTCTGAGGGCCTGTGGATGCTTCCTTTAGCTGAGTACCTCAAGGGAACTGATGGTAAACCTGAAATCAAGGCATTTCAGGAAAGGAAGTAGCCCAGGGGAGCCAGATGATGTTCCACTTCTGTTGTGGCCTGCAGCCATGTCAGCAAGTTGCAGCTAGAGCCTCATTGACCCAGTGACAGTCCCTTGTGCCACTGATAGGGACCTGAGATGGGACTCAATGGAGTTGGGAGGGCCTGTATCCTTCCTCCCCATTTTCCATGCCACCCCTGTGGTGGTCACCTCATCCCCGCTAGTGAAGCCTCTAAGGACCACAGATTATTTGCCTGCTGAGCCTTTAGAGAACTCTTTTGCCCTACTCAGGCCTATACACTTGCCATGCACGGGGCTATAGATTCCTGGATTGCTTGCCCCACCCTGCCTGAGATGTTGGACTAGAGACAGCTGTTTGTCCCCACCCTACCCGAGGGCTGAGGTTATAGACTACTTAGACACTGTGGTCTACAGAAGGGACCAGAAACATTGATCCAAATGCTAATTCCCCTTTTTGAATCTGCACCCATGGGGGTGCAGTAGTGAGGGGGCATGTCCTCCCTCCCAAACAGACAGGGAGGGGAAGCTGAGATATGGAGACATTGAATTCTTATGACCAAATCTGTATGAAAACTGTATGTGTTGAATGCATGAACTTTATGTGCTATGGGAAAGCTGATTCAGGTTACATGAGAAATTTAACAAAATACCTTCTGAACTTACTTGGTGTCAGTGAGATAAAATGGGCAGAAAGTGGTAATATAGAGTGCTATAATCTCATTCTCAGGAGAATGAACGTAAGAAAGAGGTGTAGGAATTATGCTGAATAACATCATAATGAAGGACCCTGTTGGCTTTTGAGCCAATATATGATGGAATAATAGCAACCATGCTGCAAACAAGACATGCCAAATGTACACTAATCCAATTATATGCCCCAACAAACGCAGTAGCTCTGCAGCAACTATTGGATGAAATGTCTAACCGTGCACTCAGATTAATTGGCAACTTCAATGCACAAATCAGCAAAACTCTCCTGGTTGGGAAGGAGTTATAAGCACTGAAGAGCATCCAAACTGAGACTGGTAAAAACGTCTCTCTTCCACCTAGATTCAAATCACCCTAAAGATAGGAGGCACTCTCTTCCAGCATAGGAAGATTCACAAGTTCACATTGAGATGACCGGGCAATGTGAATGTCAACCAAAGAGGTCATGATGTGTATCTAAGAGATGGCCATCTTCTCTTCCTCAGTTATTATATCTTAGTGGCTACACTCAATGTAAGAGCATGAAGATGGACAAAGGAATGTGATAGCAATAGAGAAGTTCAAGGACAAAGATACACATATCAGATTGCATTTAGCAACCACCCCAGTGTTTTACAGGACCAGGCTGGTGCAAGTCTGGAAGACAGTCAAACTGGAAGATGATGTAGTTGAGACCATAGAGGGAGTAGTAAATCTCCAAAAAGGCATGAAGTATATTTGTAACATGGACAGCAATGAAAAGCAGAAGTCTCTGAAGTCAAAAAAGAAACAGTGCAAGACAGGCAAAACTCTTAGAGGTGATTGCAACATATAGAGAATAAGACAAAGAAATAACTGCTTAAGGCAATATAGAAATGTCTGGGCTCCAGAGAAGCTAGAGAGGTAGAAAAACAATAGCATAAAGGGGATACATTATGTAGTTCTATAGAATAATGAAAGCCCTCTCAGGAAGAACCAAACCATGACAAGTGATACCATTCTGGGACTTTGATGAAAAGATGTTGAATATGCATGAAAATCAACTCAGACTATGGAAAGGAACTTTCCATCCCATATTAAACTGTCCAGAGCTGCTGCTCACACACGAGAGACATGACAATGCTAAGTTACAAATAGTAATAGAAGTCCACAGGCATGCAGAGTAACCAACTCATCAAGATTACAAAGTCAGCAAGAGATCACAAATTCTACAGGAAGGAATACACAGCAGGACGTATTCTGTTTATGATGGAAGATCAGAGAATTAGTGTGAGAAATCAAAGAATGGAAGGAGATGCAAAGTTCCCTTCATGTAGGGAGACAAGCTGTCTGTCATATGAATGGAAGGTCACAGCCAGCCAGGCTGTTAAGCACTGGGAGAAAGACTTTTGGATGAGCTCATCATAAAGAGTCAGTTAGTTAAGAGTTTGTTAGTTAAATCTAGGCTCAAGATGGCACATTATGGATATGTCTACACTTGCAAGTTAGGTCAACTTAAGGAGGCTTAAGTCGACTTAACTTAGTCCCTGTCCACACCAGGCTTTCATTAGATGGACTTAAGAAAATTCTTAAGTCGACCTAATGAAAGCTTAGGTTGACAATAAGACCTAACGGTTAGGTCGACCTAACCCTCTTTGTGATATTCTTGTAACCCTGATCCTCCCTTTCTCAGGCATTTTCCACTTACCAAGGATTTGCCAACCCCAATGAGTTAGAGGGCTGAGTGAAACATAAGCTCGCGGTCCCTGTTTGACAGTGTGTTGAATTTACTGATAGGCCACAGGGCTCAGCCCTTTAAAAAAAAAATCTCAAATAAGGTCATGTTCGTTAAATTCAGATGCTTATGTTATTCGAATTGCCAAAATTTCTCACTAGACAAATATAATTTGAACAGTTTGGTATACAGTTTCTAGAAAGAAACTGGAAGTCAATAATAGCAAGCAGGTGATACTGTTTCAAAAGATTCCCGTTGGATTCTTCCTAACAACTGCTTTATATATTTGAACAGTACCGCCCCACAACCCAGTTGGAAATCTAATAGCACAGTCCAATTTATAAATAACTGCAAAGCTCTTTATTTCTAGTATTATAGTTTTTCATATCAGAATAGGTCAGCTACGGGGGAGCTATAGCATGACATTACTTTATTAAAGCTGACACTTTTTCCTTGAATTGAATGAGTTTTCATCCCCTGTATATATAGCCACAGATCGTTAGCATTCAGGCTCTGCTCTGCTATCAACTAATCTGCTCTAAAATATTTGAAATCAAATTTATTTTCTAGTCTGCTACATCCAAAAATATAACTTAAAGATGCAGGCTCACATTAGTGTGACTTAGTTACTTAGAACATAGAGAAGTTATCAGTCAGTCTCATTAGCAAGGAAGGAGAATCGCTGCATTCTTCAGGAGCTGTCACTGTTTTTCTTGCTGGTGCTGATTTATACAGCATGAATCAAAGGGTTTAAAACATATGTTTCTCCGTGCCTGGCCAGGAAAGGTGATGACATTAAGGCTTCTTGAAAATTTGTCATCTCTGACTCTCTTGTGTAATGAAAATATATCTTTTTATTGGTGCACATTTGCTAAATACATTAAAAACAAGCCCATATATACAAGTAAGATTGAGGCTGTAAAACATCCAGGCAAATATAAAAATCAGATGGAATGGACACCACCGGGTTCTATTTACTATTGTAAATCTGCTTTTATTTGTTCAATTTTTAAACCCTCTTAGAAGCTTGAAAATACTGTTTTCATGAGTTTTCATCAGTTCAGTTTGTCAGCTATTGAGGTACAGTAGTGCTCGTAAACGGAAACATTCATGTCTGCATAGAATTATTAGGGTTTATAGCTTTCTTAGGCTGCAGCCAGTAGAGGATGAAATGATCTCAAAAGACTCATTTTCTAGGTAATTGTACAACTTTGACTAGTGCTTATTTCATCTGACATCTGTTGAAACCAAGACCTCAGGAGCTGACCTTCACACTGTACAGGTAAGTACTGTAGTAAGAGTTATCCTGAAGGACAGAATGGCCTGAACCAAAATCCCATCTATACACCCCGATTATTGAGTAAGTTCCAAACGGAGCTCCTCTGTCTCATCATTAACTGGGAGAAAACACGATCACACATGCGTACTTGAGCACATCAGACACTATACAGAGGGCAGGAGGAGAAACAAACGTTGCAAAACTAGAGACACTCAACATTGAGTGTTGTGAAGTAGAAAGTGTTTGTCCTGTGAAATCCAATCATAGTTGTGCCTTGTTTACTGCTTTCATCAATCTTTGATAGTTTCAGTTTGCCACCTCTGCTGCTTGGATTTGCAGAATTAAAACAAAATTACTACAGGGCTTATGGTAACTCTTTTGTAATTTTTCTCTGACACTTGCTGAGGGAGGTAGAAAACAAACAAACAATTATATCCATCCAATATATCCTGAGAGGAATTTCCATCCTCACAGGATGAAAAAGGTGCATTTAAAAAAAAAAAAATTAGAATCAGTTTCTATATTCCCTACAGATCATGATGGTTTCTAGAAATAATCATATTTAGACAACTAAATCAATAAGGCTTGTGCCATTAAGGGAAAAAAATAAAAACTACTTCTACAAAATGATACGTCACAGAGTCAAAAATACAAAACAATGTTAATGGCTGAAATCAGAGTTGAGCATGCACCTGACAGAGCCGGACCACCATATGTAAAAGCACTAGTAAGAAAATAACTTTTCCCTCATTTCTCCCACTTATCTTCTGACTTATGTGTTAATGATAGTTCTAACCATTATATTCAATGTGTAATCTCTTTAGTAACGTGTTCTGTACAAAAACATTGAGATAATTCCTGATTCAGTCTCAGGTGTGGCCTATAGCCTTACCGTAATAGAAATAAACTGATTTTTATTATTATTTATCCTTGTATTATGTAAACCCTCTAGCCAAGGGCAGAAGACACTGCTTTTGGAAAGAGGCTAGAAAGAGATGATTATTTCTTTATGTAATGTGGTATTCTTCACCCATATTTATTTTATGAACTCAGATGCAGTCAAGGAAATGGGGTTAGTCTTTAAAATTTTGTTTAAATTATACATATTGCATGACTTGTTGTCTATGCTTTAAAAAATGGTAATAATGCCAGATGCTTTTCAATCTTATTCGCTTTATTTTAAATATGAAATATGTATATGAAATTTTTTAGTCTGGCTAAGAACTAAAACTAAAAGCACTGAACCATTAATAAGTGCATTCTCATTTTCTTGCAGTTTTCATGTTTCATATAATTAGAGCTTATTTGTCTTAATATTATCCCTGCTAACCAAGCTGGATTGAATTTAAAAACTTTCTGGTATTGATCTCTCCTAATTTCATCACAACTTCCAGAGCAGATAGTTCTCAGATTGCCCTTTAAGGGAATGCTGATTAGACTACCCTGTTTACTGTAATACTGAGGGAGTATGAAATGCAGCTCTTGGTAGAAATGGTTCATGGACTGTGTGAGGAATTAGTTACATGACGAGTTAGCTTAAATACATGTAACTAGGTGGGCAAACTTGGGTAGATGAAATGTAATTGTTTTATGATAGAGAGATGCTGTTTTATATATTGAAGTTCCATCTGCATTTTGGTTTAAGACCAACATTTTCAAAACCGTGGGCTAAAATTAGGCTTCCAACTGTTTTTTCTTTTTTCTTTTGCATGAAACAGTTTCTAAGAAACTTTGAAAATAATTCCTTGATCTGTACTTTGTTCTCAGTTTGGTAGACGTTAATATTTTCCTCATTTCTAAAGGAGCACAAGCTAACAGGAATCTTCCTTTGCTTACAGTTCTGTTTGTCATCTGTTACATAAGAGCTATTTTTAATATCCCTTTTTAGTGTTAAACCTTTGTGATAGAGCGTTGATTTAAAATGAAATATGGCAGATTCTCTTATGCGTTCCATTCCCTTTGTTCTGCTTAGGCACCACAAAAGTAGCACAGACTGACCGCAAACCTTCTCTTGCATGTGTCCCTCTCTGTAGCCCCATTGATTAGGAGGTGTGGCAGATGCAGTGGGATGGAAATGCGAACGGTTGTGCTGTGATGAACTCTGTGGCAATAAGGTAACTTTTCCAACACCGTTGGCCCTGCACTTGAGTTATGCTGTGAAATTAAGCCTTTTAAAGTGTTAGTAAGTGCTATCTATTATTAGTATTTGTTTTATTTATCATTTGTATTATCATAGCAGCTAGGAGCCCCAGTCCTGGACAAGGACCCCTTTCTGCTAGGCCCTGTTCAAACAGAACAAAAAGACAGTCACTGTCCCAAGGGTCTTTGTAAGTTTGCTTATTTGGCTACTCACAGTGCACAAAAGCAGAAATGACTTGAGCAGGTCAGGATGGTCCAGTGGAGAGAGTGCACGGAATTGTCAATTAGGAGAAATGGGTTCTATTCCTAATTCTTCTGTTGGTCAGCTGAGTTCCTCTCCCTAACCCCCTATCTGTTATCTGTCTTGTCTATTAGATTGCAAGCTCTTTGGCTATGTCTACATTAGCAATTTAGATCAACTTAAGGACCCTTAAGTTGACCTAAATTACTCCATGTCCACACTGGGCTTTCATTAAGTCAATTTAAGAAATTCCTTAAGTAGACTTAATGAAAGCTTAAGTCAACTTAATAACTACCACTCCTTAGGTTGACTTAAGCCTTAAGTCGACTTCTTAAATTGACTTAAGGATGGTGTGGATAGGGAGTAGCCCTTAAGTTGACTTTATTAAGTCAACTTAATACCATTGTGGACGCCTATGTCCAATGTTAAGTCGACTTAATAAAGTCGACTTAAAAGGAGCCACTTTAAGTCGACTTAATAAGGTCAAATTTAAGTCGACTTAAAGTCGACCATATTAAGTCGACTTAACAAAGTCGACAACTTTTCTAGTGTAGACATAGCCTTTGAGGGTAAGGAGTGTTGTTTACTATGTGTCGGTATAGCTCCAGGAATGACTGAATCCTACCAGGTGGTGCTACTGTAGAGTAAATAATAAAAGACCCACCATTCTATTGTTACTTAATGGAGAGGCCTGGGAAGTAGCAGTTTGATCAATCCAAATATACCTTCATATATACCTTTCGAAAATCTCCATCCACTATAAATGTATTAAAAAGCAAAAATGCATTACGATTAGGGCTTTGTTTTCCAAAATTAGAGGTAACTTAAAATGAATTCAGATCTCTTGGAAGGTTCCATATGGACATAATTGGAAACTGAAATCCTCTTTAGTTACTATAGGAAAAGAAGAGTTTGTCCTTGTTTTATTGCTAGTTTTATGCTCATAAGGAGTGACAAGAAAGGGAAGAAGCTGGTATGAATTTTAGAGTAATTACACAGAAAGCAGATGAAAAATCAGATGAAAAAAAGGCAACAATTAGGGAATGGGGTTGGCAGACAGTTGTAATAAATGGATGAGTAAATTTAGTCCAATATACTTCAAGTTTTGGGTAATGATATTTTAGAGAGGCTGTAGTTAGAATATGAGAACTGAATTATTATATCATGGAAGAAAAGATATAATGAATAAAAAAGGGTAGTCAGTAATTACTGATAGCCATTTCCTTTTTTTAAAAAAAAAGCTTAAACAAATGTGAGGGTTGTCTGTCTTTCTGATCAGGTGAACGAGATTAAAAATGACCTTGTTTTTATTATTTTGAAATATATTATGACTAACCCAAACTGTGACACTTTAAAAAAGAGGCTCAGATCTCTTACTCACAAAGAGAAGCAAAGGAATTTTTTGCGGTGTTAGCAACTGAAATCAGAAGTAATGGCATAAATTCTTAAATAGGATATTGCAGATCACTATTTATCAAACACAATACTAATTATAAAGTGTTTTTTTCCACTGGCGAGTTGGGGATCAGAGTAATATTTTAGGTAATGGCTGCATCTCTGGTCTACAGAACAAACCATATCTTTTTATATGGGAAATTACCATTTTTTAAAGATTAGTGAGGATAGGCAACTGCAACTATTCCAGGTCTTTCCTTGAGCAGTCAGTCTTGCATAACAAATCTGCACAATCATTCCCAAGGCCCTTTCATAGCTTAAATGTTTTAGCATCCATTCTCTTAGAACCTAAAATCTTAGCTGACCTTTTGCCCTTATGAATACCATGCAATGTTGTTGGCTAGCTAACAGGCAGTTTCGTTCTGAAACACTGCCACCTTGTGATATTAGAGATACAACACAGGTGGGTCAACATGTTTCTGTTTTTGACTGAATGGCTAATATTCCCATAGATTTTTTTTGTTTTTAATGTGGCACAACAAAACATCTTGTTCCATGTAAGGAACTATTAACGAGCAACTTAATGCAGTGTAAAAGATTATCTGTTTCTAACCTCCAAGGCTTAGTGTACACACAGTTGTTACTACTATGTTCTGAAGTGGAATTACGGCTAAAGAACTCACCAGATGGTTGCAAAAAACTAGCTTGTTATGTGTATTGTGTTCTTTGTGCAATGCCACATGTTTCCCAGTGATCATTTAGGAGCCAGGTGAACTGTCAGAGTATATGACTGACATATTTGTGTGTGGACTTGCATGTGCAAGACCTTTTAAAAGTTTCAATATGTAGTCCACTATCTACATGTCTATGACTGTTAGGACTTGCATCCGCAAATGCATGATATCAAGAGAAATGATAATACAGTGGAGGGTTTGGATCCTGTGCATTGCTGACAATGTTCAGGATTTCCAGTAATTTAAACCCTTGAATAAATTTTCAGCACATGGGAGGTTTGGTGCTATATTTCAGAATTTAATTTGGGTCTTAATTATGAGTCTGCCAAGACTTTCTATAGATAGTTCTTATTCAATCTGGTAAAAAAGAAATAGCATGGAGCAATTCAATGTTACAACATTAAATACCTAGGTTGTTAAAGGCAGTGTGTAACCACAGAACATTATATTGGCCAAGACTTTATAAAGTGACTAATGATTTGGGGTGACTCCAGTTTTGGGTGTCCAAATTGAGGAACCTTAATGGGGCCTGATTTTCAAAGGGCAGAGGCTCAATGCTTTCTGAAAACAAGCTCCTTTAAAGGGTTAACAATGTGGGTACCCAAATATTAAGACATCGCAGAGCACTATATACTTTGGAAAACCTTAGTCCTTATGGTTATAAGAATATGAAGACTAAGGTTTCCCCAATCAACATACTAGTACTTTTCAGAGAATGAGGCTGAGGTTACTCTGGTTTTTGGGGTAGAAAGTGGCCTCTCCATCAGCTAACATCCACATCGATCGTTATATTCATGGTGCAGCATGGCCAGCAGATAGTAGAAAGACTATTCTAGTATCTTGCTTGGCAGAAATATAGCATGACAGTTCCCAGCTAGAATATAGAAGAGGATTATATGTTTAAAAAATAAAAAGTATATTCTCAATTGCTTTACCACTAGGAAAAAGTAAATCGTTCTTGTAAAACTTACATATTTTATAACTGTTCATTACTAAATGTCAGACAGGTAACACCATCAAGGCCTAACTATTGAAAATACACTGTAGCATGGGAATGACATTGTTAGCACAAAACACTTGAGGGTGTAATTTATGTGCTTTGCAGAGTTCTGAATGTTGTGTTATGAAAATTGTATAGTTTGAACATAGATTTCTCTGAAACAAAACAAAATTGAGACTCTTTCTGGTCTTATTTATCCGGGGAAGTGGAAGGTCTCATGCTGAAAAGGTTCTCTTCATAAGTGGTTCCATGTCATTCCCACACCCTCAAGGAGTCTGTAGCAATAATGCATTTGAGAATGAAACAATTAGTACCTTTCATTGTCACTCTTTGTTTAAATCAGTGCCTAAGCATCTACATTTACAAATGAAGGATTTGGAATTCCTGGGGATTATTGCCAAACTGGATCTCTGCCTGCAGTATATTATAATGCTAGATGCCAGCTGATCCATTTGCAAACATGGCTTGTTCTAATGTGAAATCAGGCTAAGTCTAAAAACTTAATTAAGGGGGAAATATGTTGTGCTGGCTGTGGCAAAGATAACAATTGGCTTTTACATTTTCTGGGCTGGAAGTGCTAAAGATTTGTTGCTTGTCATGTTAAATCCTAAACAAAAGGCAGAATACTCTGCAGGCCCTTGCTTTTGCTACACTAGGCTATATACCTAATTAGAGCTAGGGAAAACTCATGTTACTGGTGCGGGGGAAATTTATCCAACCTTATGCCTCACCCAGATGGTCACGTTTGCTGGATTTGAAAGTTTAAATGGATCTACAGTCCAGCTGATAGGTACCTATTTTAATATTTTTATGCTTTAGAAGTCCATAGGCTCCCTGTCTTTTATACAGATGCCAGAGCTGCCACAGAGGTAACCATAACTGACTCTGTGCACGTGGCCAAATTGTGATGGTTCAGGGTTGCTTATTATGAATACTCCACATGGAGGAGACTAGTGTGAGTCTGCAAACTGGGATCAGAGAGGTTGACAGATCCAGGAGTAAAACAAACAAGGAGTCTTGTGGCACTTTTAAAGACGAACAAATTTATGCAGGAAAGCTCATGCGATAAATTTGTTAGTCTTTAAAAGTGTCACAAGACTCCTTGTTTCCTTTGCTGAACTAGACTAACACGGCTACTCCTTTGGAACTTGTCTCTTTCCTCTCAGCACCTGCAATTTCCAGCTCAACGTAGAAGGAAGGTTCTCTACACCCCCTCCCGCCACACACACACAACATTTCATGATAGTTTCTCTTTTCTTTTACTTTTCCAGTGTCACAGTTTGTTTTATTTTCCCGTGATAGCTGACTGTCGTTGATCCTTGATGGGTTTGGCAGGACTGCAGTACCATCTGGGAGGATACAAGGGCACTCAGGCAGTTTGGGAGGAAGCTGCAGAGCTAGCGCCCCCTGCAGGATAGAATCAACATTCAGTAGATGTGGGGACTGCTTATATGGTAGCTCTAGTTCTGTGAATAAGAAAGGACCTGGTAGAGTGATCTGTCCCTGTCACGAAGCAGATTGCTGTGGTCCATATAGCTTTCAGGAGGCAGATCAGAATGTGTGCACTGAACCACATTAGTCTGGTTAGACCCTCAATGGGTATGCCTGCACTGGACACTAATCTTGGGCTCTGACCCAAACTTGAGTCCAATTCAGACTTTCAGCCACCCACAAATCAGTACGACTCAGGTCACCAAGCAGTCAGGACCCAGGCCCTAGGACCCTGGTAGGGGTGTGGGTCAGAGCCTGAGTTGCTCTGTGACTCAAGGCTGAGCCCTGTCACATTGTGGTGTCACGGACACAAGTCAGGACACAGACCCAAGTCAGAATGTCTCTGTTGTGCAGTATGGATGCATTAGCACAGCTGTGAGACCCAAGTCCAGCAATTGTAAACTCAGGTTTACTCTGCAGTATAAATACTCAAGAATGGGCTTGGAAACAGAGTTCACAAGTCTGGATCCCACATACCCAGGGTTAATGTGCAGTATAGATGTACCCAACAAAACGTTGGAGAATATGTGTTTAAATCAATAAATGGAACCAGGACTAGACAACGATTATCTTAATTTAAAAAACCCACTAAAAACATGTATTCCTGCAGAAAAACATAACACTTTCTAACTGGTTTTGTCTCTTACAAATATGCTAAACCCATGTCAATGAGAACAGGCAAAGCAGGAGTAGGAATAAGTCAATGAATAGGAATAGGTCAATGAAAAAAAATTGCTTTTTGTAGGAAGGGAGGAAAGGGACAAAAGGAAGATAAGCACTAATAGGTGAACATGGATTTACAGACACGAGGATAAGGAAAATAATAGCTGCTCATTCTTAATTTATTTTCCCCAGTAAAATACAAGATACATTGAAAATGTATAATTTTTGCTGGCACCATATCTCATTTAACATAGGACTATTGGAAGGCTTCATGGTTTCTATTCTTTCTGAAAGCTCTTGGGGTTTTTTGGTATTTTTTATTATAACTCTGGATAGTCTAATGATCTGTACCAATGTGTAATCATTTTTCTGAATCCAACTAAGCTCTTGACTTCTGTGGTATCTTGTGGCAGTGGTTCCACAGACTAATTGTAAATGTGTGGGTTATTTTTTTTCTCAGTTTTCAGCTGCATAATCCATATATGGCTGTGCTATCATGAATAATGTACAAACATATGCTGATAAAAATCTGTGGACTCCACACATGCTGTCATATAGACATCTCTCTGTGCCTAATACAAAATCAGAAGCTTGGATGTTATTGAAGTAAATAAGATAGATAAGGAGATTGGGAAAGGAGAGTAATGTTACTCAAGTGGAAAGTTAAGTAGATCACTATCAACTAATCCAGGTACATCCAACAAACTAGATTTTACAACACATTTCTCCATGGAGAATCCAATGCTGGAATCAGTGCACTGAATGGGAAAGTTGCAGGCTTAGATGACATCCAAATTAAGTTAGATACTATCCCCTCTCTCAAATAATGACAAGTCAAAATGACCACTGTTAATATCCCAGACAGAGAACTCAAATTTAGCTGTAATGGTGACCTATCCCCGGATAGCAGAAAAATGGCAGAGGTGTAGATGGGGAACACATCAGGGTAACAAGAGAAAGAGGCTGGCCCTTCCTCAAACCTAATTTTATGGCCACCATCACAACTGGACATAACCACTAGTTACATCAATAAGTCCCAATTGTTTATTTCCTTGATTGTCCTATTGCCATGGAAGGCCAATGCTTTGATTATTACAAATGAAGGATCAGGAAGACCATTGACCTATGGGTTCATGGGACAAAATGATGCCTTCCCACCACCTCAAAGACAGGATTTGCATTTTTATAATTCTGCTAAAAAAAGATCAAGTAATATTTTATAAATAATAGATACCACACTGGACCATAAATGTTAAATCTGATTTTTTTTAATGCATCAAAAATATTTAATTACTAGGAAAGTTTGGTTTTGAAATAGCTACAGACATCTTTCCCAAAGAGGCTTTTGAACTTTTGTCCCCTTTGCCTGCCACCCCCAATGGTTGTTTAATCTTCTACATAGGGAATTAAACAATTCCTTGAAGAAATTAAATAGACTGTTCCTGAATGAAAGCTCTTGAGTAAATAAAAGCAAACAGCTCAATATAACATTAGACCACCAAAGACCACCAAATAACTAGATAATTTAGTTGGAATATTTGGCTCCCTACAGCTTTCATTCAATAAAATATACTCCACTTCCAGACCAAGACAATGAAGGGTCAAAGCTTCAACTTCTTTCAGATTTTCTACAATAGTAGGAAGCATTCTTTTTTTTTTGAGTCGGGCTGCAGGAGAAGCATAAAGATAGTCTTTTCAATTATCACATTCAACCACATCTTCAAATGAAGGGCAAAGAAAAAGGCAAATACAAAAATGATCTGTGTACACAGATTTTTTTCCACGTCTCATCTGGAAAACAGGACAGAGTGAAATGTGCAAAATAAAAGCAGATGATGACTGAGAACTTGAACTCTTTGTTCCCATTCAGTAAATGCTGATCAAAAGCTACCTTGGCAGAATAGTTTGGATATCACAAACTATTCTGAAGATAATTTATTTATTGATAGTGGCATTTGTTTTAGAGGATACTTTTAATTTGAATTTAAATATGACTTTATAATATTACAGTATTAGTACTTGTGGTGCCAGATCCTTTTCTATTGAAAACTGGTAAATGCCTATTTACATCATCTGAGGATTTGGCTCTCTCACTCCCACATACACATATATATGCAAGCATATATTAAAAAAACCCTATCATTCTGTAGTAATGATAATAGTCAATCACAGACAGTTTTATCTTAAGCAAAAATTATTCTGATCTTCCCTATTTCACTGCTCAGTGAAATGAGATGATATAAGTAATTGGACCCTCTAATCTACAACATATGTTTTGTTTTGACTTGTTGAAATACATATGGATGGAACAAAATCATGTCTCTTTTACCACTATATTTACTCAGAAAACATAGCCTTCAGTGGAACACTGCTGTATTAAATTAATACTTCTCAAAACTTTGAGCTGCCGTATGTGAAAGGAGTAATTACCAGCTCTGGTGCAATCTATACTGTATAGTATATGGGCTATTTTTCAAGATTTACTGCAAGGCATAGTGCATGAACAATGAAAGGTTCCTGAGCTATAACCTTAACAAGGAGTAGAAATAGTGAGTGAAGTCCTTCTAAAACCTCAGAGGTTTGTCAGCTACTACCTTGTCCAGGACATCAATATTCTTAATTTTTAACTGACAGGGAGATGGCTTTTTGAAAGGCTCTTTTCCATTAGACTTGGCTTTCTGAAAGTAATTTATTAAACTACACAAATTAGGTGCATCTTAGAGTTTTTAAGGAGGGAAAATTTTTACCTAAATTTACAACTGTGGGATTTGAAGAAGATACGTAACTTGCTCCAAATCATGAATGAATCAGCAACCCGTTCTCAGCAATCTGACTACCTCAAAGATCTGACAGCATATGTAATCCATATATAGAACTGCAGGCATTGCTAAAATCAAGATGGTAAAAGAGTTTCTTTTCTCCACACATTGCTTTTGAGAAACAAAGTCACCTTTTGGACTGAAAAGTGAAATGTCCATTTCACTGAAAACTCAAAAATATGTGTGTCGTCCCCCCCGCCCACCCCCGAAAAGAAAAGATAACTGAAAAATATTCAATATTTAAACTTCAAAGCTAGCATGAGATCCAATTAATTGTTTTTCTGCAGAAAAAGTAGACAAAACGTAAAAATACTGGTTTTAACTGAAATTTTCCATGAAAAATTAAAAACTGAAAACTGAGACATTTGAATCAGTAATGCTGCTATGAAATCCCTTATGGGAGCTGAAGTCTGGGTGCGTCATCTCTCAATTCTTCTCTATAGGCTGGCTTGACTATATCTCCCAAGATGCACTATGCTCCCCCCTTTTGCCGAGTCACTGCATGTATCATGGGTGTCTTTGGCCATAGTGCATCATAGGTATTTGGGATTTTTTTAAACAAAAAACTTGATATTTTCAGACACTATTGATGCAGAAATATGTCTAGCTGAAAATCTGATTTGCAAAAACCCAAAACCAAAAAAGCACAATTTTGACAAACTTCTGACTAAACCAAATTAGCACATAAATGGTCCTCAGTGAGAAACATGGGCTCTGCTACATTTGTTGGAGGGATTATACTGGATTATATGTAAACATTTTTTTTTTAAATCACATCTGAGCATCCATGTCAGCATCTGTTGGCATTTTTGGCCTATGAAGTTCCACCCCTTTAGTAATATTACATTAGTTCATAGATTCCAAGGCCGGACGGGGCCATTGTGATCATTAAACACAGGCCATAGACCTTGCCAAAATAATTCCTAGAGCATATCCTAGAGACAGTTATCCAGTCAAGAAAGCTAAAACAGACTGTGATGAGATTGAAATCCTAAAACTGCCTCTATTAGGACACTACTACATCTCGCATTGCCACAAAATATTCTTACCTAATTTACTGTAATTAAATGGAAGTCAAAGACTCCTTTCCCTACTAAGATTGAGTTTGAGGCTCCATCCTCTGTCTGTCTGGATCTTCAAGAAGCAACGTCTTCTGCTCAGGACTTTCTACAATAGCTTTGGCAAAGGGCAGGATTACCAGAGTGTTGTTTCTGTGACTAAAGCAGAGCTCCCTATTTGATCATTCCTTTCAGATTCTCTATTACTACTTTCCCTTCCATCTCAAAAACACACATTGTTCAGTGCTCTACATAGCATGCAGCTATGTCTCATCTGACCTTAAAATCCATGACTTCACATGTGTTCTTTTTAGCCCTTCTTTCCTTGCCTCTAGATATAGCACTCTTCTTCTCGTCTCTATTCGGTCTTTATTTACTCCACTATCTAATGCAGTTGAATAGATGATCCAATCCAGAATGTAGAGTTTATTATAAAATAATTACTCTTGTTTACTTGATAGTTATTTAGGTATATAACATTGTTTTTGGGCGATAACTGAAAGCCAGTTCTTTGTTAGTATCAGTCAAGCACTTTCACTTGTAGTATAATTATCAGTAAATTTGGATTGTTAGAAAATTGTTACCTGAGCATTTGGAACATCTGATAAAATAAAGTAGAAAGGGCACTTGCAAATTCATCAAAACTAATTCTTCAAAATTAAAACTGACTGAAGTTAATAATGCACAGAAACAATTGCAGACACCAATTTGTGTCTAATAATAATTAGAAATATTATGAGTGATACATTTTGCAACTAGATGTTACTGCTGTTAACTAGGATTGCTGCGTTCCTCTTGTTTGAACCCACACAGTTTACTGTTCACTGTGATGAACAGAATAGATTTACCGTGTATAAAAACCCTACAGCTATCTGAGAGGTTATAGATGGGAAAGATGTTTTGAATGATGTCATCTACTGCTTTGTCTTTCAGACTATTTCCCACTGCTTTATCCTATTTAGTTTTTGGTTTTTTTAAAACTGGATCTCCACCACTTCCTTTTGGAAGATTATACCATAGTCTAATAGCTGTCTTCTCAAGGGAATTTATTGTTAAAATGTATTGTTAAAGTCTTTTCATGTTGTTAATTTCTCTTCCATGAGTTCTATACATCCCTGTATTCTACACTAAATCATTCCTTCTCCTCCAGGATGATTACAACTTCAAATACCTGGAAATTTATGTCTATTTGAACTCTTCTTTTTTCTTTCAGCATACTGTTGATTAAAGGGCACTAAAGGGTTATGGGGGAGGAAAAAACCTCTAGATGTGATAATTGCTGCAAGAATTAAGTAGGGATTTTTTTTTTTAAATGCAGATATAAAGTCTTCTAACAAAATTGTAATTTAGAATAATTTTTGATTTAACTTAATTCTTTAATCTTGTAAATTAAAATAATCAATCTGATTGAAAACTTGATTTGTGTGATGCAGCATATGAAAGCTGTACTAGAAAATAAAGTATTTTATTGCCCTTATAAATTATTCAGATATACCAAGATCAATAAAGTTTGATGTGGCATTAAGAAGTTCCATTAAAAGTAAATCTAGTTAAGTAACCACAAAACTGTCTGTGCCTTCAGGGAATGGTTAAGTTTTTTATGAAGTACTTCACATAAATAAAACAAATAAATAAAATATGGATTATTTATTGACCAGCCATACGAGACCAAGACACTGCATTTATTTGGAAGATGTATACATTAATCATACTTTAAATGATAATATTTTGGGGCCAGATTCTGATTAAATGGTCCAAAGGCCTTCTGTGCCTTATAAAGAGCAAAGGACTGCTCTGTAACTCACAATGCCTTACTATTCCCAGCCTACTGCTTGTGACAATAATATTGCTGTACTGATATACTTCACTAGTACTATATATGATGATGCCTGTCTCTTCTTTGGCGCTATTCATCAGTAGATCTTAAAGCACCTTATGAAGGAGATAAATAGGGAACAGAGGCACTGAGAAGTGAAGTGACTTGTGCAAGCTCACTTCAGTCCAATGCACATGGTAATGAGTGCTGAGATCCCAGAGCCAGAACAGTAGGAGAGGGCCTCAGTGAAGAAGCCCCTCTCCTCTGCTTGACTTCTTGGATCTGTGAGTTTTTGGAGCCAGAATTGTGGCTCATGTTGCAGAGACTAAACTGCTTCTTTAATAAGGAATGATGAGAGGGGAAACTCCATGAGGAATTCCTTACGTTTTCCTCCCCTTTTCACCTACTTTTAACAGTTTTACCATGGGAGGCTGGAACTGAAATGGGAGATGCAATCAGAAATAGTGTCTTTATCAGGAAAGATTAGGAAAGGATGTTTGAGCCTGTGAAAGGCACTATGTGGGCAGACTCCTGCACCCACAGAGATCCAGTGGCAGGAGCAGGGCCTTAGGAAGAGCACAGACTTTAAAATGTAGGAAACCAAATAAAGGGATACTAGGAAAAATGGAGCATATGAATCACTGGATACAGAAGATGTTGTATTCCAAATTTTAAAAGGGATTTAATAGTAAGTCAATCAAGTCACATCATAGAACTTTATCTTAGATACATATATGATGCTCATCACTGTAGTACCTGAGTGAGTCACAGTTCTTGATTGTATTTATCTGCACAACACTCCAGTGAAGAAGTGCAGTGTTATTATCCCCATTTTACAGATGGGGAATTGAGCTTTTATGGAAATTGGAGCCTAAATGCATTTTGTACACATGTAGGCCTAAATGATTTTCCCAGTATCATATAGGAAGTTTGTGGCAGTGCAGGGACTTGCATTCAAATGTCTCAAGTCCTGGGCTTGCACCCTAACCACTGGACCATCCTTCCTCTCCATTTTTTGCCTACTAAATTCAGCCTCACCTAGTTTCTCTCTATTAAATCTAACATCAGTCCCGCAAAATGTTATGAAATAAATGTGAAACGAAAAATTCTGTGAGCTCTTAGACGATAACAAAACCCTGAGTAATCAATAGCAAATGGTCTTACAGAGAAATAATCATACCAGTCAAACTTGATTGCTTTTTAAAAAATGAATTACAAGATCAGTGTATAAAGTCACATGTAACATCTTTTTGTATAGTAAAGAATTTGGTAGATGATTTACGAAATCTTCCTGGAAAAATTCATTACAGTTAGCTTGGATAGGAAGCCTGGGTGGGATCCACAAAGAGACTAAAGTGTTGCATCACAATATCTAACTTTTAGGCATATAAAAATTCACAGTAAAAATAACGTAAGCCACAAAATCAAATCAGATGTCTTAATTTGCCTTTGGGATTCTCAAAAGCCAGCCCACTAAGTGATCAATAGGAGATGATGATGAAAGGAGTGTATCCTAAAGCCCACCCTTCTCTGAACTAGGTGGCTAAATCTAGGCTTCAGAGACGCATCCATTTCTGTTTAGCAATAGGTGAACAGGAACCTTGCTCCTGGAGTCAGACAGCTTAGGCACCCAAGGATTTTATTGTGAGAATTACTATGTATTCATCCAAGGTGGAGCAGTCATTGGGCCAGAGAGAGAGAGAGTGTGTGTGTGTGTGTGACCATGTATTATAATGGCTATGGCACCCATCTGGGACACGCAGCATCTCCATTTCAGTCACTCTTTCATTATTTAACCACAGTGAAATAACTTCAACAGGACAGATTGAGGGAGACACACACACCCATCAGACTATCCCATAGCTCAGTACTTAGAGCACTTTCCTCTGGCACAGAGGTAGTATTTAATTGAAGTCTTCCACATCCCACTTCCTCCTTCCGGATTTTGAATGGGACCCAATCCAGAAGGCAGCCTCTGAGCATAGATACAGTTTCAAGCCTCACAAGCAGTTTAAGGTGATGAACAACAATCTACCCCAGTGTGTGACTCATATAATCATTGGGTTGGAAGGGACCTCATGAGGTCATCTAATCCACATTGATTTAGCAGGAAACAGCCGTACAGAGGCCATGAGGGAAGCAGTAGTGAGCATGCCCAGAAACATAGGTTTATAGAAAAACAGCGCCCACGTAGAGACAAGGCTCAGGGACTCCACAGAGTGATATCTAAGCCCATTAATGGGAAAACTCCCATTGACTTCAGTTAATGCTAGTATTTTACCCTCTATGTAGTTTGGGCACCTTCAGGTCTGTAATTCGACTTGTTGGGGCCCAGAGCAAAAATGAAGGAGAGTGTCCCCACTCTGCCTCCCTTACCTCCTTACACATTGGATTTCTGCCATAGCATGGGTGAAGCCAAAAGTCTGAGCCATGCCAAATGGAACCCTGGGCAATTGCATGACTTTGACTTTGCAGTGTGTTGTGGGATACTTAGCATGAATGAACAAGAGTAAGCATAATGCTATTCAAATATAAAGTTTTGTGCTAACTTTATATATACTGTGTAATGCATATTTATATAGTGTGTGTCCGCAGCAGGTAAAGGATGGGAGAAGGAGGACTCCTGGAAACTTAAAGTGGTGGCAAAAATATAAACTTTATTAATCTCCCTCTTTGGGGCGCAAAGGGTTAACAATTGTGCTGCTAGTTGAGTTAGACTCGGAAGTCAGCTTCACAAGTAACAGGAAAACCACAGATGAATATCCAACAGTTTGAACATACAATGACCTATACAGGAATAAACCTTTCAGAATAATCCCTCCTCTTGGACCCTCTTAATAGCCCGGAGAAAAATATAAAAAGACAGAATCCAATACATAAAACAATAAGCGTAACAATAATCCCCAAAGCTACACCAATTGTAATACCTTGGGTTAAGATTGAAGTAGAAGCGTTATTCATATCCAACTATATATATTTTAAAGGGAAGGGAAACAACCATGAGAAGTAAACGTGGGGGATAACTCGGGTTCACAGACGTACCATGACTATCAGGCAGGTGACCAGCAACAGCATGATGTAGACGGAGGTTGAAATCGACTCGGGCTGGCACTCTCGGGAGAACTCCTACTGCAGGGTGATCAGGCCTGGCAGTTAACTCGTGGAGACTCACTCTGCTCCATGCAGCATGGTGGCTTTTATGGCCTAGGCCACTTCCTGCCGAGGGCTGTGATTAGCCAGATTTTGCTGCAGTAGGAAGGGGGGGCGAAAGGCTGCCCAGTTCCCCTGTCCTTATTTGGGCAAAGGAATTTTCACCAGCTCTCTAGGTTCCAGGTCAGAGCCTTCTACACCCCTGGGCAGGGGGGGCCAGAGCAGCCATGATTGACTTGCCCTCCAGATGCCCTCACATGGGCGAGGGGGATGACCCCCCCCCCTTTGGGAGCTGGCTGAGAGCGAATCGGGGTCCGAATGAAACCTGTGGCTGGTCACAAGCCTAGCAGTCATGAGTTACTCATGTGAGCTGGGGAGAGTGTCTGGTAAACAACATCTTGTGACTTTATATCACAAGGGAGGTGGCGGCCATTTTATGGGGTACTCATAACAGCCCCTTAACAGTGTGCAACACATATAACATGTATTGGCCAACAACACTAAGAGTTTATAATAAATAAATAAATTTGACCAAATGAAAAGAAAATAACCATCTTCAAATCTTTAAAGCAGAGAGGAAATGTTTAGGGTCATCCAAAAGAGTAAAACTCAAAGTAATAAGATGAAACTGAGAAAAAAAAAAGTTTAGGTTAAAGATTTGGAAAAACTTCTTAACAGGGAGATTTAAAGGCTGTATAGAGAAGTGGAATCTCTCAAAGATAATGTTGGAAATCCTTCACAAGAATCGTTTAAAACTAATCTGAACAAAACACTCCATATACTGCAGGGCACTTACTGTTTTGCAGGGTAGACAAATGATTTTAGTCTTTGCCATCTCTTTTTCTTTAGGTCATTTTATGCTGCTCATATTTACAGAAAAACTAGAAGCATCTTTCTGATCTCTTAGACATTTATAAAGCTGTTTATTTGCCCCTTTATTGTGCATAGCAGTAGAACAACACACGTTACAGGAATCAAAAATGATAAACAGATATGCCCATTTTTTCCACTTCACACAAGAATAATATGTTTCAGAAACTGATATTCAGAAAGACGATACTGCAAGCAGAGAAGAATTACAGGTGTTTTTTTAAAACTTTGCATCAGTATATGACTTCTTATTGTTGATTTGTGAAGCAGCTAAAGTGAGTGACAGGCTTTAATATAACAAGTATCAAGGGTGTTGAGATTTTGGAACATGAGCAGCAGAGTCAGAAGCCAATCTAGTCTGAACATGGGATGTGTGTGTCTAATCATTATTTAGGACAGAAGTGCTGAGTACAAGGAGGACTTGTAATTGTTGAAGGACACTATGATGGGGAAGGACTAGACCCAGAGCCCTCCCCGCAAAGCCTCAGGTTCCTGCCACACTCATTCCAGGAAAGAAGGAGTAGAACTAAGTCCTCCCAGTAGCCTAGAGAGACTGCACAGGAAGCAGCTGATCAGGGAGAGGCTGTAAAAGGATAGCCAATTAGAGAGGCTGCAGGGACCAACCAATCACAGTCCAGAAGGGTCATATAAAAAAGGAGCAACAGACTGAAGCACTGCTGATGGTGCTCATGGCTGGCCAAAGGGAACTGTAGCACCATGGACAGCTCAGTGCTGACAAGGACCTCCAGCTCAAGGAAGAGCTGCTGGTTGGCTGTGGGCCTGAACATAAAAGAGCTGGACTGATACCCCTGGCTCCACAGCCATACAGAACCTCTTTGAGACTACAGAAATTAAACAAATTGATTCATCTGATCTTTACATCAGATTTTAAAATTATGCCTATAATAGCATGGCATCCTCCTGTCATAAGCAGCCATTTCCACTCAGCTATGCCTGCATTCTTTAAACAGTACTGGCCCTGGTATCAGGGAACACCCCAGAACTGGTTCCATCTTCCCTGCACCCTTCTGGACCCAGTTCTCCAGCTGCACCAATCAGATAAGAAGGTACTCTTCTGTGGGTTTAATTGCTGTCCAATTGTAGGCTACTTTCCCAGGGGTCTATGGAGAGGGAGGAAGACACAAGCCTGCCCATTACGAGTCCAGCCTCGAGGTATGAGTGAAATTTTGATGCAGGTTAGTGTCATAGGGAAGTGGCCAGGGGCCCTTAAAGTGGTTTCAATAATAAGATGTAGTCGGTGCATGGCTAGTATTAGTAAAGTTCCTGGCTGGGATCTGGAGTAATGGGCAGGCTTGTGTGTGGCAGTATTAGAAATGAGAAATGTACTGTAATAATGTGGCACCTTATAGAATAACTATACCATTTGCTAGAATATTATATAATAATATAATATCATTTATAATATAAGATTATAAACTGTTCAGGTATAGTTATGGCTGAGTACTTTAAGCGCTGTCACTTTGTTGCTAGACACATTAGGTTAATTATGATTATTTAGCACATACAATGTGCTTCAAAATACAACCTTTGGTCTGTCCACCCACTTTCATATGCTAGCTCATGTGAACATTGTCTCGTTTAGTCCTTTCTATATTTTATACTTTCCCTCACACATAGAGTGATGCAATCTGTTGGATTTGAATGGATTAGCCAAGACAATTTCTAGTTTTCTGGAAATTTACTGCACAGGCTGCTAAACGAGCACACTTTGAGTTGATGTTTCTATTTCTGGTTACTTCTTTGTGCTAACTCAGATCTGACAGCTGTCAGTGTATTGTCTACACAGATACTCTCATAATTGTCCATTTGTCCTGCTGCAGTAAGAGATCTTTAAGTATTTCTTTTATGACTCTTTTCGGAATGTACAAGTTAGTCATTGCGGTCACCAAAACCTAAATGTGATTGGCTTTATCTTGCTGGCAGTAAGGAAAAGCGCTACGGTTTCTGCATTTTGGGATCTTTAATTGGGGGGATGGGAGGCAGAATTTTGTTGTTTATGGAGCGATAAAAACAGAAGCTTTTCTTCCTTTTTCATTTCAGATGCAACTTTGCATGCATTTGTTTATTTGAATCCTGAGATTTTTACGGATGGGCTATGTGCAAGTTGTGTACTACTAGAGATCTGTGTTGTTCTATTAAAGCATTAAAAATATCCAAAAAACTATTGGATCCATTTCACTTTCATGCCGGGAAGATTAGCAGATGGTTCAAAGCTCAAATACAACTCTTGATTAAGCTTAATATTGTGGTATCTATGCTTTTTGAGGAAGACTGGTAAGCTGTGTTTCCCCATTACTAAATTAGTTATCTCCACTATTCTAGATATACACATAAAATAAATTGTCAGCATGATTCAAAGCACTATTTATCATTTATGCTACTGTTATAAAATGTACAAGATATTTTAATGAAAGAGACAGTAGTATAAAACCTGAATGACTGAACACAGTCAAATAAGTCAATTACTGGGCACATGTTCTCTTAAGGAATCTAAATTCTCCCCTTCAGCAATCTGATGTAAAATAAAGCATATAGCTATGTACCTGAAACACCAACATTTAACCCTGTCCCTTCAGTCTACAAACCAATGGCACAAGGGGGTAATATTATATGGAGAAAACAGCATCAACCTTGATTTCTGATTGTTTGGGTTAGGCAGTATGTCTGAGTAGTGCATTTTTTTTATCCTCTTGAATATCTCTGGACGATTGTAGTTGGCAAAATGGGAGGAAAAGTGCCGTCACCTAAACTGAAGAACTTAATTTTTTGATAGAGGATAAGCGCTGACCTTCTTAGGATCAGTTTTGTTTTGATCTTCTTCGTGAATAGGATGCTTTCTAGTTGCCAGAATGACTTACTGCATATACTGCTAAACAGGCATACTTTTTGAGTTGATGTTTCTATTTTTTGTTCTCTCTTTGTGTTAAATACTTCAATGGTTGGTGTATTGTCTGCACAGAAACTGGAGGTATCTTGCTCATACTTGCCCATTTGTCCTGCTGCAAAAAGAGGTCTTTCAGCATTTATTTTATTACTCCTTTTTTTAGGAACATAAAGTTAAATTGTGGTGAAGGCAATGATGATGTATTGTTGGCTTTTTTCTTGCTAGCAGTAAGGAACAAGGCTACGGCTTCTTTGAAGTTCTCCTACTGCCTTGGAGTCGGGGGGAGAGAGGGACAAAGGGGACAGATAGGGATCAAAACACAACTAGATCTACTGGCTCAGGTAAGACACTAATCATCCACAAGGAGAAGGAAATTAATATCACATTTCCTCCAACCATAACCTCTCACACCACAGACCAATGGCACTCACCGCCCACACATGGGGTCAGAGTAGGACTGAGCTTTATGAGCAGTGTACACATTTTACACTCATCTGTTTTCCTGAAGGACTGGAAAGGAATTTTCCCTCACCAGCAGATTAGCCAAGGAAACATTATTAAGGGAGGGTCAGTTGTTTTTGGTTTTTTTCTTCCCCGGGCAGGAGGTCAGGAGCCTGGGTGGTAGGTAATGATGTCAGGTCAAGTTGTAACAATTTGGCAGCTTCCCACTGCAGGTACTCATACCATTCTGGGTCTAGCTTCCTCATAAATTCTGAGGAAGCTGGGAAAAGGGATGGGGTCTCCGAAAGCCTGGTACAACATGGAGGCAACCTTTCCTTTTCCCAGCTCTCTTAACCTTCATAAGAGTGGAGGGCAGTGGGATCCTAGCAACTGGCAGATAGCAGAATGGGCTGATTTTTATTGCTGGGTATTCCCCCAGTGAGTTAATAAAGTTGTGACCTAATTAGACCACATCCTGTTGCATCTTGCCCTTTCTCCTGCATGACTGGGACAATAACCTTTCACATCAGGATAACGGACACAGAAAAAATAAAGCTGCAATTACTTTTTTGCAAGCACATAGGGAAAGGAGATGGCACACCTCCAACTGATTGAGCATATCACCAACAGAATCACAAGTGTCCCTAAAGAGACAAAGGGTAAACATGGGTGGGATCATGGTCAAGCTGCATCAGGACCAGGAGAATAGTTTGAACTCAGAGCTCATTTCAGTAACCCAATCTGGCAAGAACAGTGTCCAAAGGAAAAAGGATGTCACTGTCTCATCAAGCACAATTGATACAAAGCAGTTGTGGCAACAGAATTTTAGCTGGAGATATGAGAGCAACTGGGGAGCCCTCAGAAAGCTCACACTGCAAACCTGTGCAATAAATGGTAGACACTCAACCCTCCACCACTGCCTGTATAGACTTCCACATTTCTTCCACTTCCACTTTTATGCCTACTCTATAAGCATTCTCTCTTACACTACCAAGATTCAGTCCAACCTAGTTAGTTTTACCCAAGCCTCAGTCACAGACTGTAAGTTGCTCACCCACACGATCCTCGCCTACAGTTTTCAGTGCAAGAATCCTAGTCCTGCAGGCATTGTGTGCTTTACACACCTAGTGCATAAAGTTCCACTTGATTTCAGATTTGGTTTTTTATTTATTTATTTTTTTAAGTGGCTGGTGATTATGCATGAGCAAATACATTTTGCAGCTGTAGATTTGGATGTGCAAATTGACCAAAATGTTAGGGTTTGAAGTGTGTGTGCACGTGTTTGCAAACACAATGTTCCACGTGCCTGAATTGAAGTTCTTTTGAAATTTTGGTCCTTAATCAAGAATGACAGAAGAAGAAACAGCATATACAAGTTAATTACAGTATATTAAATTATTTTAATAATGTTCTCTTCTATAGTTTGTGGCAGTGTAACTTCAAAAGCCCTCCTATTTTACCATTCATTTACACAATGATAGGAATTTTGTTTTCCACAATGGCACGTGTGAAAGCAACATAATTCTTAAATGTGAACTTTTCAGCTCATTTCATTTAGTGGGTGAATCTTAAGTCCAAATCTAACCATGGAAAAACACATGGGACTCCCATTTAAGGCAATAATAGCCCATAGCACATATTGGAATCCTAAATTATTATTTCTACAAACAGAGATTAGTGATTTGAATTTTTATTCACATAATCAGCATTCATATCAGACTTTGTTTATTTAGAATTGTCTTCTTAACTCTGTTGGAATCTAATATGAACTAAATCAAGCCAGAAAATATATGGCAGTTCAGCGTTTGTTTTACGCTGTATGAATATAGCCAAATTAGATTAAAATTTCTCAGATCCTCTTCTAAAACACTTTTCAGTGGGATACCAACAACCAATATACAACTAATAATAACAGTGCTGCATTAAGGGAAGCACTTAAAGTCATGGTTTTCCCAGCAGATATCCATCGATTTTGATAGCATTCTAGGCACAGTATCTAATATCATTTCACACGGTGTTGAATAGTTTCTCACAACGTTTCTAAATTGCCCGATAAGACAATATAATACAGAAAGAATTAAAAACAGCTAAATCATTCAGTAAGCCCAATGTGTGTTATTTAACCATGTATTTTGATTTGTAAAATATGACAAAATGTAAATATTTGCTGC
Organism: Pelusios castaneus; assembly: GCA_007922175.1. NCBI lineage: Eukaryota > Metazoa > Chordata > Testudines > Pelomedusidae > Pelusios > Pelusios castaneus. Next base: position 3,745,273 of record ML685816.1, read on the forward strand.
TAATTATACCTACTGATCAATAACCTGCTACAAAAGATTGATTTTGTATTTTGTTAATAACATACTGTAATTTTCAGTGTTGTAGAACTAAGGTGGGGGAGCAGCAGACTGCTCTGTCTGTATGAAATAATAGTCCCTTTTCTTATCTCCAGTAAATTTCCAGCTGATGGAGATTCCATCATTTACATTAGGAGACTATTCCAGAGACTAATCTCATTGTCAGGGACTATGCTGGTGGGGAAATACTACATAAAAATACACGAACTAAGATTTCTTTATGACGACTCGTTCACCAGTTCAATAGCACTTAGAGTTGGAGGTAGATCTAAAATTTTAAACACAGGACCAACAATCAAACTCTTGAGTGCTTATCCTGGCTCTGACAGTGGAGCCCCTTCACAGCCTTGACTAAATGACTTAACTTCTCTTCTACTGTTTCCCATTTATGTGTACAGTGCCTTACCAAATGTATACATACACAATCCCTGCCTCAGGGGAACACCTGACTGATGCACTGACAAGCAGCGGGGGGGGGGGGGGAAGAGATATTTAGGAGACTATGCCAGACATGGGGGAATATACTGAAGCATACAGATGTTGCAAGAGAAGAGGGAGAACTGGCAGACTGTAGGCTCAGATGACAAAGGATTTATATCTACAAACAGGTAGTTCACAGATTCCAAGGCCAGAATGAACCACTACAATCAACTGGTCTGGCCTCCTGTATAACACTGGCCAGAGAACATCCCCAAAACAATGCCTAGACCAGACCTTCTAAGAAAGAAATCCATTCTTGATTTAAAAATTTTCACTGACAGAGAAGCTGTCACAACTCTTGGTAAATTCTTCCAGTGGTTAATTACTCTATTGTTAAATTTAGGAGTGCAAGTACTCAGGTTGCTGAGTTATGAGTACAAGTATTGGCACAAATTTTCCCCCATTAATTTTGAGCTCAACTTTTAGACAATTTAGTGATAATTTGAATATTTCCAATGGAATGGATGAAATTAATGTCAATGGTAGGTAAAATTTGAAGAAGAGGTGAAATTAACATTTAGAATTTTCCACAATAGTACTGGGAATGCAATTTTGTCCTTTTCAGTTATCAAGAACACAGGAATTGCTGTTCTGCATTAAAGTAGATGGATTATTTAGTCTGGTATCCTATCTTTGACAGTGACTAGTCAAACATTATTCAGAGAAAGCATAAGAAAACTTATAATGGAATAAACTAGCCGTATGTGGAGTCCTTATGTAATCTACTCTGGATATTTTTTTTAAATCCATATGACTAATCCTGCAAGTTCTTGCTCTGAATGCTATCTTGCGGCAATCAGTTACAGCAGTTAATTATGTATTGCATAAAGTAATTATTTTCTTTTATCTATTCAAAATGTTACTTTTCCATTTCATTGGATTTCCCTTTATTCTTGTATTATAAGAAAGAATAAAGAGAACCATCTGGTGAAACTTCTCAATACCATTCATTATTATACATATCTTTGCCATTCCTCTTGTATTCATCTGTTCTCCAAATGGTCTTAATTTTGCAGACTTTTTAAATAAGTTTTGTCTCCAGACTTTGGATGTCTTCTATTTGTGGTGTATCATTTTTTGAGATAGGATGACAAGAATTGAGAAATATTCCTGGAAAAATTGATATATAATCATAAAATTTTATATTTTCCATCCCATTCTTTATATAGCTTCATTTTTTTTTCTTTTTTCTTTTTATTGCTACTGCACACAAGCCTGTGGTTTCATGGAGCTGTTCACAGTGAGACCCATGTCTTTTCCCCCCAAGTAGTAAAAATTAACTTAGACAGTAATATGTATGAGTAGTTTAAATTCCTTCCTTCCTATTATTGACAAGGCAAACTAATTCTACTGTTGGCTCAGATAATTTGGATGAGTGCCCTTCCAATGCATGTGTTTTCTTTTTGTCTAAAGAAATAGCATATTTTAGTCTAAATATGAAGAAACAGGGCCAGATCCTCAAATAATAGAAATCAGAGTAACTGTATAGAAACCAATGGAATTACACCAGTTTATATCAAATGAGTACCAGGCCCATTTTTATAGAACTTCTAAATATTTATTTTATGTAATTGACACATTGCAGTAGACTCTACTGATAAATAATATATATGGTAAATCTATAGGACATTCTAAAATGTTTAATATAATACACCAACTCCTAATTCTTTTTTTATTAGAGCAAGTTATGTGATTTTTGCATCCAAAGTTAGGATGCCAAAGAAGATGATTTAATATCACTGTTCTCTTCTGGCTGAAGAATCATCGAGCCTTCTGCACTGCTCTGAATTTACTTCTAGACAATACCATCCTTTTAGTGACATATCACTTGCGAAAGTTGCTCTAATAATGTAATACTGCAAAAAAAGCGAGCTGTCTGAATGGTATGGGTCCAAGAGCATACTACAGTGGCACAAGAGCTCATAGTACCATATTGACTGCCAGGATTTCCATTACAAACCCCTATTTCCCAGAGTTTACAACTTAGCTCCTTTTATTTTTAAAAAACAACGAGAGTCCTGTGGCACCTTATAGACTAACAGAATAATGCCATCTAACAGGAAATCAAATAGGAAAACTCATGTTACATTAATTATAATTTTTAATTTGAAATACAAAAGAATGTAAGCTCTTTTGGATAAGGATCATGCTTCTTTTTATATTTGTACAGCACCTAGCACATTACAGCCACCACTGGAAACAAGTAATAAATAAAAATAATAGTGGCTAGACTTGTTCCCTGCTCAACCTTCCCCTAATGTTAACTGTTCAGGGACCTTTACAACACACAGACCCAAGCCTTCCCTTTTCCAGTGCAGCTGAACCCTTAAGTGTTACTTTAAGCTGTTTTTGAATTAGATGGATTAATATTGTTCTGTCTACAGTAACAGAGCTATAGTGAAGAACTGCAGCATTTCAGACAGTACAATTAATCTTGGTGAGCTGTCAGTTGAATTTAAACAGACATAGACCAGGTAAACTTCATTTCATAACTTTTTTGGTCTTATAATGCTCTTCAGAACTAAGAGGAGATATCTGGAAAACATTACTGTAAAAGTCAAAGAATGCAAACGAACAAACGTTGCGATTCATTTCTCCAGCCTATTCAAACACACAATAAATGTTATGTCAAGAACAAAGAGAATTTCAATTAAATAATTGCAAAATAGCTTTAAAATGCTAAGAATTAGCACAAACCAAACCAACCCCATCCAGAATCTTAAAAGGAAATGAATGGAGTCTTGTCATCCTGCAAGATGTCACCAATATGCTGTGGCACCTAGGGAGGAGCAGAGCTAGTTACCGGAATGGTTAAAGAGAGAGTCAATTTCAGGAATAAGATGAGCTAAAATAATCAATAAGACTCATTCCTAATGGTATCTTGTTCAGTTTTTTCATATTATTTCTCTATCTTGTCTTCTCAGATCACTGAGTCTTCTACTCTGCATAGCTCATAGTGCACTAGGAGTCCTACAGCTAATGGCAGCTTTTGGGTACCATGACAATACAATAGGGCTTATTGGTGACTTTCCCATGAGCCCAGTACAGGAAGCAATACCCTGTGACTCTGCCCAAGAAGCAGACCAAGAGGAAAATTGTTTTCTTCCCCTCTGTGTTCTGGGAGGCACAAACCCGGCACCTGCCTTTAAGCTTCCACATCCTTATCTCCTGGTGCACTGCTCAGAGCACGTATGGACAGATCCCAGAGATCTCTACTCCTTTTCTACTCACTCACACCTACATCTGCAGAAGGGGCTTTAGCAGTTCTGTGGAATATGTTCTGCACTCCAGGCAGTTACTCCAAGTCTGGATAGGCCTGTGCAGGGAAATTAGGGCACATCTGCCTACTCTATACTGTCCTATGCAGGGGGAAAGGACAGGATACCCTCTTGTACATAATAAATGACAAGTAATTATGGGCACTAAGAAAGGAATGAACATTTACTGCACTTACCTTTCCCATGGTATATGTGATATCTCCCTAAACTTAGAACAGGCATGGGTTATTACTGTGAGTAGGAAGTGTCAAGTTTTAATGGTGCTTATTCTCTCCGATCACTATTCCTACTTAATCACTGGTTAAAGTAGTCTTGGTTTGCTCTATAATGAAGCATGACCTTTCCCTTCTCTACGAATGCCAGCATCTGGTTGTTTCCATGGGAAGTTAATGGGGGAGTGGGAAATAATCATTACAGTGTAATAATATAGTCAGATCCCAGGATATTTCCATTTTATTCCCTCTCCACAAAAAAATGGCCTTATGAATGATGCAGGTTAGAAAGAATTGCAAACAATTGTCTGACAGAATTATGGATTTAGCTAGACAGTTCCCCACAACCCTGAAGCAGAGGAGCTGATAAAGAAAACTGAGTGACTCGTTAGTGACTTGGTCATTGATTTGAATTTTTTTCACATATGTAATGAATGCCAGTGGGCACTGAAGCATATTAACCACTGCAATTTGGTTTCACACAAGTGAAGTGGTAATGAACCCATTAAGCAGAGTGAAAGTTTGCTATAAAATGTTGGCTTCTCTTAATTAAACATGTTAAAACATTTGGGGTTAATCTTTAAATTTTGGCACTGCATTAGACATTCCAGAGTAGGTTTCATTTCCTTCAGTTGCCAGGTTTAGCTGGAAAACTAGACTTCTAGATGTACTTTCAAACCATTTCATCATTATTACTGTAATCACCGCACAAGTGGGAAATCCTTACAGAATGCATCTTGTTGCTAAGGGACATTGTGGCAGCACCACCGCTCACAAATTGATATTATCAATCACAATTTAGTCATTACAGTTCGCAGTGTATTGCTGGCCTATGAATATTTGCTACTGTACTATGAAAAGCTTGTGAAGGGGAGCAGGGTTACACAACAGTGTCAAAATATTCTATTTTAGTAATGTTGTGACTACTCAGCAGGTTATTAGACATAGCCAATAAGCTAAAGTAGAAAGTTTTTTTTTTCTAGAAATGTCTTTTCTTTATCACTACTTAAATGTTCATTGGAATAAGGACTAGCACACAAGAGCTCCTACCTCAACCACTATGGGATAGAGAAAGTGAGTGAGAATGACTCTCTAGACCAGGGGTGTAAAACATGCGGCCCGCAGGCCAAATTGGCCCGCTAACCTCTTCCAGCCAGCCCACGACTGCAGTATGTGGGACCACACTCTTCCTAACAGAGAGAGAGAGGTCTCACATACCCAGCACTCTGCAATGCCGCAAGAGCGTCAGGTCTCACAACATCACAGAGTACTGGGTATGCAAGACTGCACTCCGTGAGACCACACTCTCTCCCTAATCAAGAGAGAGAGAGGTATGGTGGAACACAGTTTCGCATACACAGCACTCTCTCATGCTGCAAGAGTGCCATAGTATTTCAATTTATGGTATGTACAACCCACTTGAAGTACATTTATGTCAAATCTGGCCCGCCATAGCAAATGAGTTTGACACCCCTGCTATAGATCAATAACTTTTCAAGAATTTCCATACAAAGTAGAACTCTTTCAGCAGGAGAGAATGAGAACAGCCTACTCCAGAATACCCAATAGCCCAGTGGTTAGATGACCACCTATTGGGATGGGGAAGATCTGGATTCAAGTTTGAGCTCCAAAGCAGGGATTGAAACACAGGTTTCCTATATCACATGTAAGTGCCCTAACTATTTGGCTGTAAGCTGGGCACCACCACCTCTTTAATGGTTTCCTGAATGTAGCTCGAAAAATATATTTTATTTTTATGTTCATTTTTACATTTCCAATTTTTTTCTTTCTTTCTTTTGTTTTTAGCTGAAATAATTTGCCAAAATTGAAACAAATTCATTAACTGTTTCAGTCAACCTGAAACTGTATTTTCTGGTGCAAATTTTTTTTTAAAAAGTCCAATTTATTTGCCCTAGCTCTATTGATTAGTCCTGGGTCCCAGTCTGGTTTTATACGGCCAATACCATCCACTCTGCAGACATGCACCTATAATAACATATCAGACGTAAGCACATTGTTAAAGTTAAATATGTGCTTAAATGTGCTCCTAAATACGGGTCTTCCTGAATTGCAAACTTGTTTGGTATAGACAGAGTGAATCTCTGGGCTTTTCATTTTTAATTTGGAATAACAGTCTCAGCAAAGGGTATTTTCTGGTGCCTGATTTGTTATTGCTTCAGTAGATGTTTATGCCCACTTATCTAGTTCTTTCAAAAGGGTTTATGGTACTTAAAAATACTGAAAAACGTAAGAAACTTCTGTCTTTTGTAAAGTCATGCACAGGAGAAGTGCTGCTCTATTAGTGGAAGGATTGATGTTTCTCTGCAATATGAAGGTCAGACTTCTTTATTACCTTTATAAGTTGTCAAGCAAATGCAGCTAGCATTATCTGGATGAATTGGTTATCTTCAATACTGTTTAATTGGCAGAAAAATAAAGATCTGAAATAGCTTGCTAAAGCTAGAGGATAGACAGTGTTTCAAGATATATTGAGGATACAGCACAGTTACAGACAAAACATTAACATTTTGTAAATTATAGTGCTGTAGAAATATTTTTATCCACGGATCATGATGGAGGCAAGTTTGCATGAGCTTAATTTAAGTGCAAATCTTAATGTAATATTCCCCCCCTCCCCCAAATTTACCAAAAAAAGAAGAGACGTTGACATGAAATATAAAACTAAATTTCAGGTATAAATAATAAAGGGCCAGATTTTTTGTTGGTGCAAATTTACACAGTTCCAGTCTGACCCGATATGTAGAGCTTCTCAGAACAGCAGAGCAAGAGCATATACATGCTACAATGCTAGAATTAAGCTGTTTTGTTTATTTCCTCCTCCACTTAAATTATTGTATGGGCCCAGTGGATCTCAGGCCCAGGCCTGCAGAGCTTCTAGGGAACAAACACCTCCATGCTCCCACCCAGCATCAGTAAGGAGTTCTGTTCCAATACCCATGACCCACTATGGACACAGCCCACAGGAAGTTTCACCCAGGGAGTTGAGTACCTAACAACCTCATGATTGGTTCCCAGCTCTATATAACTCCAAAGAATGTCCAGGAAGCATCCAGGTAACTGTGGATTTCTTGTGGCTGTCATGACCTTTCCTGCTTTTAAACTCCTGGTTTGTAGCTTGGCTTGGCCCTCACCCCCTAGCTTGGATCCTGAAACATGACTTGGACTCTGATCCTTCTTATTGACCCTGGCCTGGAACTTGACTATGAATTTTTCTTCTATTCTTGGCCTCCTGTTTGACCATGCTCTGACCTTGGGTCCTGACTGACTTTATTCTACTCATTCTGATTTTAAAACCGGAGGGAACAAAATACTGCACCCCACTTAAACAAATTGAAAAGAGCCTCCCTACCACCAAAAAGAGGATGCTTTGTGGTCATGCACTGCACATCTCTTGTTTAATTAGACAAATGGTGTTACTAAACCAGTTTGGAGGAATGGGCCCCTTTCGGCTTTATTTTATCATCTGAAGTTGCGTGTGCATGATGTAACTGTCATTTAATTTGAAATCTGAAAACAACTCCCCCTCACACAATAAATCATCCCCTCCCCCAAATTTAAAATCTAATTTTAACATTTTAGATACTCCCTGTAGCAAAGATCATAATCAAGCACAACACCTAGTTATATTTACTGAAGTTTCTTGTACCTGTAATACAATTAAGGCTGGTATTGGAGTATAGTATACTTTGCTTTCAGTGATCAGTTAAGTTTTAATCATTACAATGGATCAAACACTTCTTCAGAAGGTAACCAATCTAATTCTCCTCTCCTTGAAACACTGTATGGAGAAAAATTCCAAAGGGGTAGCCGTTTGAAGTGGAAAAGACTAACACGGCTACCCCTTTGGAATTTGACTACATGGAGAGCACTGAATACAGCCGTTTGAAGTGTATGGAGGAAAACATGGAAGTGGGTTGTCAGGATCAGTAAACACCAATTTTTCAGCCCTGTTACTCCAGTACTCCTCTTGTGCTGTATGCCATGAAATTGTCATGAAGCAGCACAAAACTGATGACTGGAGACTTGGCGATAAGCAGTTGTGTAAAATAGGCTTGTGGTGGGGTAAGTTATTTTTAAAAAGATAAATACAGATAAGTTTAGGAGCTGGCAGATAACTTAAAAAAAAAAAAAAGCCCTTAAATGGAAACCTTTGAACAGGTAGCCATTAAAATGCAACTGCAACACAGATTTTATTTAATAGGAACTTGGAGAATTGGATCTAGATCCTCAATCCCTTGTGCCACTGTAAAAGTTCAGAGCGTACAGCACTATAACTGCTGATTTTATACATTGGTAACAAATGCAAATATGACTCTCACCCACAAACTCTCATGTGCACTCATCTGCATATTGATAGGAACACTAATGCATCATTCTGTGAAGTCATTACTGTACGTTTCAGTAGTAACACTTAACACTTGGGTAGGAAGGGTCTGCTTCCTTTAGTATACAAAGAGGTCTACTGAAATCAAAGAGGATTGCCACTCAGTGTAAGGGCACCATATCTGGTCCAGATTACTTTTCACTTATCAGATCCTTTTTTAAGTGAAGCGGTGTAGTCTAATAGAATAGATCAGTAGGCTTGGAATGAAGAGATCTGGGTGAGATTCTGTGCTGTGATTTTAAGAAGTATAGTGCAGTACTCGCCACTCAATGTAAGGGGGAGGCTAAAATGGCTTTAGGCAAACTTTGTACCTTCCCAGTGTGGGGACTGAGAGACCCCTGGTGTAACTTAGACAGCCCTGGTAGCCTATGGGCTGCAGCAATGATGGAATCATCCTGGAACTCAGTTGCTGCAATTCAGACCAATGCTCAGCACAGCCCCTCTTCCTGGCCCTGGGCGGATGTCCTTGCTTAACTTTCTCTATCGCAAAAGCTACGCCTAAGTAATCTTTCCACAGCAGGACTAAAGCGTTACCCAGTATAAAGGGGCCAGTGTGATGGTGGTAATCTCATTGCTGGATTCTATTCTTGGCAACACTTTATGACAATGAGCATGTTTCTTAATCTCTCTATTCCTTAATTTCCCTATCTGTATAATAGAGTAATAATTCATATTCATTGATGGGTAAGTGCCAAACATTTGTTAGTCAGAGAACTCTTCTTTAAGAAAGAATTAAGGTTAGGGCCTAGGAGACACATTCACAATCTCTGCACCAATATTGGCAAGAGTCTTCACAAAAGTAAATACTGATGCAAATGTTATTAACCTGTGGGCACATTTTTCTCCAATGCTCCAGGAAAGTGGGGGCATTTCTGGGGAAAGAGCTGATTGGAGAGTCCAAAGGAACCAAATTTCCATGTGTAGCCCAAGGTCCAGAGTGCTCCAACAGCAGCAGTGAGAACTACAAGTTCTGGACTACAAATTGCGGGGTGTTGGGAGTACTTCCTGGCTCCTGCCAGGAAGCATCTCCTACCCTCCTCAGCAGGGAGTGTCTGCATGGACTGAAGCTGGGAGCATGTGGCAGACAAGCAGGGAGGAGGCCGATGGATTGTAATGCCGTTATGTCTCTTGCAGAATAAAACCGTGTTCCTGGGGAATTGGTCTGAGTGGGTCTGGTCTGAGTAAACACACAAACACAACGCAGAGCACACAGAGGAGCCTCAGGCCTAGTTTCCCTAACCTGTGTAAAAGGCCACCAGGGCAGACGGCCCCTATCTTGAACACCCTCATGCTGGGCCAGTAGGCAGGAAGAAGTCGGGAGAAGTGGCCCCAGGGGTGTTTCAGAAGTACAGGGACTATGCACAGATGGATTCAGCAGACACCATCAGCAGGTGTCAGCAGCACCATCAGCAATCAGCAGGTTTTATGTGCTCCAGCCCTTGGTCTATTCCACGTGCGTGTGGGGAAGGGGAAGGACTCAAACTCCTCCCTGTGGGAAGAAACTGCATTAAGAAGAAAATCTACAAAGACAAACACAAGTTCTTTGCCAGAAGCTGAGAATGAATGACTGAGGATGGATCACTGGGTAGTTGCCCTGTTCTGTTCATTTCCTCTGAAGCATCTGGCACTGCCCACTGTTAGAAGACAGGATACTGGCTAGCTGGCCCAGGGTCTGACCCAGTATGGCTATTCTTATGTTTTAAACCCCTTACTTGTTTAACTCCAACACTAGGGGGACCCAGAGGAATGTTTATACCCAAAGAAAATCTTGCCAAAATAAGGAATTAAAAAAGACTGAGGAGAACCTGGGTGAAGACCACAGGATCCAGCAATTTTATTATTTGCTACTTAATATTACGTTAAATAGTATTTTGTAAAGGCTTGTATATAAATGCAAATAGAAAAGGGAGACAAAGGAGAGAGTCTGGCTCGGTTCAAGGCTGAGGGCTATGTAATGTGTGCAAAACCTGGAGTCTGCTTGGAATCAAAGATTTATTTTCCTAATGGGACTGTCATGAGAATGGGACAGTGCAAAGAATACCTTGCTATGTTTCCTGAAAGATACTAAACTGAGTGAAAGAAGGGGAAAAATAAACTTAGCTAAAAATGAATGAAGTATGTGGGGGTCCCAGCCTCATATGATGAGGTTGCTGCACTAGAAACCAAAGAAAGACAAACTGCAGACTTGTGAGGCTAATAGCTAGAGCAGCTGCAGGGGGGTAGAAGTTAGATTCCAAGAGCAAGGAATGCCTGAATAGGGGTATATCTATGTTGCACCAAAATATCCAACAATGGACCTGTGTCAGCTGTCTTGGGTTCCAGCTAAGGGACTATAAAATTGCAGTGTAGATGTTCAGGATCAGGCTGCAGTAGGCATCAGGGATCCTCCCCTCATGGGGTCTCAGAGTCCAGGCTTCAGCCCATACCTGACAATCTACACTGCAGTTTTATTGCAGCATAGACGTATGCTAAGAGATTGATTTGGAACCAAGCCTAAAGGAAAGAACAGGCATGCCCTGACAGGAAGACTGGTGGATGGCCAAGCAGGGAGTTAGCTTTGCTTTTTGTTTTAGAACATTTTTAGCTGAGGCTCACCTCCATTCAAGAAGGGGATATGACTGAAAGAATAGTTAGTCTCTGGGCACCAGAGGAGGAGGACACCAGAGACAAACTTCTTCTCCCTGCGTAGACCTTTGGCTCCAGTAGTGTATCTGAAAGTTCCACAAGGAGGGGATGCTACTTCAGTCAACCCACTACAAGGACACAGGAGGGAGGAAAAGACAGAGTGGGCTCTTATGTCTATCAGCTTGTAATCATTGGCAGTGCAAGCATCCTCACTACCATGCCAAGGTCTCCATGTCACACTGAAACCTTCTTTTCTTTTCTCCCCCAAAGACTCTTTTTAAGGGCCACAAAAATAGCATGCTGTGCAGAATAGTTTATCCCCCTCACCATCTTGTCCACCAGTTAGGCCTCATTTTTTGTCCCATGCTCCCCTTGTTCACCAAACATGATCTTAACATAGTTCCTGGTTGGTATCAGTCAACCTCTTTGTGTAAACTGATTTAATGTTTCTGTCTCCTCCATGCATCATCTTAAACATTTTTATTTAATGGGTCAATGTGACAATTCATGCAGCTTTGCCTGCTTCTCACAGCTGAATTCAAAATGAAAGTAAATGTGTAGGCTCAGTTACTGCAACACCTCTGCATATCCCCTGTAGGTAGGGGAACAATCTAGTTCTTTTTTGTTCTCACGGTGCACTGAAGAAAACAATGTGAAACCAATACACAGTGTGAAAGAAATTGACATTAGAGAAATAATGAGGGGAAACACATCATTAATTCAGTTGCCTATGACCATTTCAAGAAAACACAATTAGTTTCAGTAAAGCAAACTGTTCACTGATGTTTTTGCTTGTAAGGAAACTGAAATCCAGAATATTAAGAAACTTTTGTTAATCAAGTATATATCTGAATAGGGTCCGATTAGAGCAATGACTAATGTGTGTATTAACTCAGGAAATTTTTAAATGAAATATTTGCTCTCTAATCCATTATTTCACTAGTCAATTTCCACTGTCTCTCATGGAGTAAATGCATGTTCAGTGCAATTATTGCCTACTCAAGATCATTTATGTGAGATCACAAATACTTAATTAGTCATACTTCCTCATGAAGTCCACATAAGCTACTTCATTCATTTAGTCATATTGAGAATATCGAGTAAATGTTCCAGTTAATGATAATCAGAAGAAAAACAGCCATGCCACATCTCAGGAGTGCTGTGTTTTTTAGATAGTCTATACAGCTTTCATCATGAATACTCCACAGACCATAAATGGATGAAACTGCTTTCGTAATAAGACTTGCATTAAAATATGATTAAAAATTAATCCAACCTCTAATTGGAAATACTTTGTAATTAATGGTTAAATCTTTATAGCAATATATTGAAAGGTTAGCACTGTCAATTTTTAATGAATTCATTCTAATTATTAAATATGGATATAGAATCAAATGGTTTTAAAGATGTACATTTTCAGTCATCTGGGTCTGAACTTATTTTTTTCACTTCTTTTATTCTTTGATCATTAATGTTGATTGAAAGGACAGTATTTGCCTTTACAAAACTCTTCAAAGATGCATTTCTCCATGCTTTTTAAAATGAGAAGTGTTCAAACAAAAAGTCTTAGACTCCCCCCCGCCATCCTCTTTTCTCCCTAACTTTTTCCTACATATACAATTTTTAGTCATATTGTTCTCCAGCAACTGAGCTCTCTTGGTCAAGTTTCTATCTAAATGGATGTATGCAAAAAAATTCTTGATTATAAATCTTGCCTGATAAAAACCAAACAAATATTAAAATAAGATAAATCATATTGGAAAGATCTCATTTCAGTCTACTACAGATCCCCCCAAAAATTCAGTTTTAAAAATATTTATATTGGTTTATAAAACACAACATAGAGGCAAAGGCATACATAGGAAATGTAAAGAGCGTAATACACACAGACCATTCCTACTGAAGTCAGTAATGTTTTGACTGCATATTTACTGCAGGATCCAGTCCAGTAATGATGCACTATGTGCTAATTTATTAGTATATAAAACCTATTGCATGTACCCTTAATGAATGGGTTGCTATTAATATTATTGAGTAGGTAAGCAAGACACCGACTACCTCAGTTCTGATGCATTTTGTTGTTTTCTCTGATACTATGATCTAGGGATTCTCAAGGGGTGCGAGGAGATGTAGTTCTTGGCAAGAAGGCAGATTGCAGAGTGTGAAGGCTGAAATACTTATTGATGGGGACTAGATCAGGCAACAGCAGCAGTTCAGTTTACAAGAGAGAGAATGGCAAAATGAACCCATCCCTCCCTGATCTAGAACTGTGCAGGTGACCTCGTCTCTCTTTGGGGATATGAGGACTCTCCCAGCCCGTATGTCCTCAGAGGAACCAGCCAGAGACTCCAATCAGTAGGCGGAGCTGCAGAAGTAGCCAAAGCTGTCACTGCTGCACTGAAGGGATAGTGGATAAAATGGGGCCCTGCCAGGTTCCTCCTTTGGCTCTTAGTTGGACCAGAGAAGACCCTGCCCTCAATTCTAGGGGCACTAGGAACCAGGTGGTGTCTCCCCATTATGTGGCCTTGGGGAAAATCTGCACAGAGGACCTAGTTAAACTCCTGCAGGAAGGGGCAGGAACAGTCAAAGTCGGGATCTTTGGACATTCAGAGAACTCTCTAGAGTGTTGATAGGACTTTTTCTGCTGTGTGCTATTAGGTTGTTTGCTCTACCTTCTCCCTCCCTCACAGTTCATCTCAGCTTCACTTCACACCTACCTTTTCCTACCATCTTCTCTTCTATCCTGGCTCCTCACCCCTTTCCCTCTCTTGTCTTTCCATTTAGCTTATGCCCCCTAAGTAACTCCTCCCCCTCAAAAATGTGTAGCTAATGTGACATTTGCTTGTGTCACATTGTTTAATCTGCTTGTGTGTTATATACTTTCCCCCACTTGTCTGTCTTGTCTTTTTATATTGTAAGCTGTTTGGGACTGAGACTTGGTTATTTTGTACATGAACCATGCTTAGCACAATGGGGTCCCATTCTTGGTTCGCACTGAGGAATAATGAGAGAGATTATGGATTTGTAGTTTTAATGAACAACCTATTAGTGTCAAAACAATGGTAAAACAGCTCTCTATTTTGAGAAATAATTTCTGATTGTCTCAACTGGCGTGACATGGGGTTTAGATATACCTAAAATGTGTATTGCTCTTAAAATTCAATGGATTTAGTCTAATTATCTCTTAGTTAATCTTGTCAAAATTATTATGTGCTCTGATATCTAGCGATGAGGTGGAAAAGTGCATAAGAAAATGGAAAAGGAAGTGTGGGGGGAGCGGGGGAGCAAACAAAGCAGGCTTTTTTGTTAGGATCTTTGTTCTTGTACGAAAGGTTTTGTAAGTCTCATTTTCTCTCCACACCTGGTGTGTGTGTCTGGTTTCTTAGACATGTTCAACAGAGACATAGTCTTGCTACCCTGCATGTCTATCATTCTTCCAGATAAGATAAGAAAGTCTGCGCCTAGGAAAGCAGTGATAAATCTGTATTATACCATATAGTCATCAGTTGCGAATTGTTTTGCCCCATGGTTTTAAAAATCTCTCTCTATAATGTGTTCTTTTAAAAACATGTTTCTAGCTGCAGCAGCCAGACAACTAATTTCCAGTGTAGAAGTCTGCTATCCAAGAAACAGCAGCATGGTCCAGTCTCTCTACAAGCCATTATAAACCCCGGAATGGGAAATATGCTGATAACTTGAAAACCTTGACCATGGGATGAGTCATTTCCATCATAACTTAGAACATACAATTTTAATCCAAAAATGCTGGCCTGCCCTACTGGTACAGAACTGTATTAAAATTTCTTTCTCTGACTTCCCATCATCCTTAGAAGAGTTCCAACCTTAGCAGTCTTGACCTATATGTCATTTGTCTCCATAGGGAAAATATGTTCCTCATATTTTTTGTTATGAAATTCATGCTATTGGAACATGGACTGATAATTGCTATTGAGTTATGCCTGCCATTTACTTTGTCAGAGCTGCTTCTTGTCTTGTGGCAGGCTCCTATTCACTTTTCCATCAACTAAGCTTGCTAATAAGCCTTATGTGGACTGGCTCTTCAGCCCATGTGAGTAACAGGAAGAAATCCCAAGTGATCACAATAATATCCAGAGGGGTAGCCGTGTTGGTCTGTTGTACAGCAAAAAACGAGAGTCCTGTGGCACTTTGTAGACTAACAGATTTTCTTCAGCATAAGCTTTCATAGACTATAACCCACTTCGTCGGATGCATGAAGTGGATGCATCTGACGAAGCGGGTTATAGTCCACGAAAGCTTATGCCGAAGAAAATCTGTTAGTCTATAAGGTGCCACAGGACTCTCGTTGTTTTCAACAATAATATGTATCACTTTTTAAAACTCATTCTGTTTTAAAATATTCTATTAGAGCTGGTCAGAAAATGGGTCAGAAAATCTCAACAGAAAACATATTAATTGAAATTTGCAGTGACTTTTCATTGAAAAACAGAAAATGCCAAAATCTAAATGTTTTCAGTTGTGAAAAACTGAAAAACAACAACAAATGGATGAACACTGGCAAAAATGAAATATGTATGCGTTTTGGCTAACATTTTTCCGTTTCTTATGGAAAAATTAAACATTTTTAAGAAAAGCAGACTTTCAAAGAAATCTCATTCAGTATTGGTTGTTCAGAGGCTCAGGTAAGTTAAATTTAAATTTACAGTATCATATATTAGTTTGAGATAACATTAGACAATATTTTTACTTAATATAAATTAGTGGTTCTTTCTGTTGTGTGTAGGATTGTAATAAAGGAATTCTTTCTAAAACTAATTATCTTAAATTTTGTCTCAAACTTCAGTGAATCATTTATTAAAAGACAGTAAGCCCAGATTTCCATTTCTTAGCAATATGTTTTGGAATAGTAGCAGTGTATAGATGGCAGGTTTTGTCAATACCAAGTGATACTTCTGATCTAATCTAGTATTGTCTATATTCCAGTAATGCTTTCCATTTGCTCCTTCCTGAGTGAAAATCATCAATGGAAATTCTGCTATATATGTTCAGAATTCCCCACTTTACACCAAACAATCTCATATGAAAGCCTGATCCTGCAATTGACTGTAGATTGACCTTGTTGAATTCCATGTGGTTGTAGGACGCAGTCACTATTTGTAGGTCACTCATCAGCCCATATGTATCATAATTTTTCGATGGCTCTTTAATAAACACTTAAGAATTATAATGGGTAGAGCTTGAAGTAAATAGCTGAGCCTAGCTAAAATGTTCAGTTTCAGAATATTAATATTAAAAATCCAAGACATAAATATTTCCCATGCAATAAATCTTGAAGAAGTTTCTTGTAATAAGAGTGTATAGTTCAGGTCAAGCATCTCTATAAATTTTTCCTCGATCTGCACTCTAAGGACTTGTTTACATGACACGTTACTGCACAGCAATCATGGTTGTGTGAAACTACTGAACACCACCAGCTTACTGCATGCTGCTACAGTATAAAGCAGTGGTTCTCAACCACTGTGTCGGGACACATTACTGTGTTGCCACGCAGTGGTAAGTGTGCCATGGAGAGATGGGGAAGTGGCTGGAATTGGCCTGGGGTGGGTGGGCTGGTGTGGCCTGTAGGGTTATGACACAACGCCAAACGTGTCACAATCTGCAGAAGGTTGAGAACCACTGGTATAAAGAAAGTCCCGGAATGCTAAGTCACACACTGACACTCACAGAAACGTTAGCAGTGTCAGAATGGCACGAGACTGTGTGGCACACCGGTATACTGTAGATTCCCAACCTCCCACCCTGCTTGCTGTGCAATAAGTAACTTGTGATGTAAACAATCATAAGACACTAAACGGCGGGCATTACCTGTCTCAATGGTCTTGCAGATATTTCAAGTTAACAATTATTATAATTATTGATTTGAGTATGGAAAGCATGCTTGGTGCTGTACAAGACATGGCTATCTAGAGAGTTCCAGATCCTGCTCTGAGACAGACATAGCCTCCACCCCCACCCCCACCCCTGAAGTCTTTAAGTTGTTCTCAGTGCAAAATTGGGACCGAAAGACGCGCAGTAAAACAGAGCACCCTGGGATAATCAGTTCAGGAGCTCCAATGAAAGAGCTGCACAGGGGAAGTCATTTCCCATGTATGACAACAAAATGTATTGATCCTCCAAACCCCAGGAAATACTGCTGCATTTCTGACCATCATCTACTGACACCTTATCTAATAACTAGCTGTTTTGTTAACATGTGAGCCTTGCTGTAATACATACGAGGCTTTTAATGTGGGTTAGGTTTTTAATGCTATTGGTTTTTTTCTGTTCTCACTGTCTTCCCCGTATTTATAATTGTGGGAAAGATCTTTATGTGGCTTCTAATGTGTGTGCATTACAGAACTCGTGAGTTTTGGGGAGGAATTGAATTCTGGAAGATAAGGGCAAGGTGTTTCCATTCTGGATTTTGGTGGGATGCCATGCAGCATGGAAGCTTGGAAATAGAAAGTGAGATGGGGGAAGAAGGAAATGAGCAGGTTGTTGAGTCTGGTGTCACTGTACCCCATAAAGGAAGGTACTCCACAGTGCAGAATGGAAAGTAGTGCACTTAATGAAGGCTTAACCTTAAGCAATGCTGTTTTGCCACATAGGGAGTAGTAAGCTGTATCCTATGCACAGCTCCTGGCTCCTCATTGTGGACTGGGCCTACAAGGCATAAACAAGCCCACTGTGACTAAGGCTTGCAGGATTTAGCCCATTCTACTCTGAGACCAATTTCTGATATGTTTAAACAATGTATTGAGCCGTAGTTGTATTTGTATTGAATTAATGTATTAAACTATACTTCCACACCAGGTATTGTAAATGTAGATTCAAATAAATCACCCTGCAGGGCTTTAACTCTGTCTGTGAAGGTCATTAAAGAATGCCAGTCTCAGCGATGTGGAAGTATTTATCATGTATTATTTAGCATACTAATGGAAATAGAAAGTATTAATTCTTGTTACTCCTTGCATGATTCATCTGTTAATATTTCTTGCAGGATAGTATGGACTTGATTAACTGGAAAAGAGCTAATACATGCTGAAAAAAAAAGTCCTGAATTTTTCCTTCCAAATTAGTTGTTTCAAGCCAGTGCATGCTACTAACATAATTTAAATGCAAAATTAGTTATGTGTTAGTATTATGTTTTTTAAATTATGGAGCATGTATATTCAACATCAAAAGTAAATCATGGGCATAGAATAATATATTATATCAAAGAAAAAGAAACAGAATGCTTAAAATAGGCCAAAACCAATTGTGCCAAAGAAAAAAGACACACAGTGATTAACGCAGGCCAAAAGTAATCATGATATTGATCATACACCCTAATGTCCTGTCTCAGAGACCAAAAATCTATCTTCACAGAGAAGAAAGCAATTCTCATACCAAAGAGCAAGTAGTAATGGAAGACACTTAAAGTAAAATAACAAAACTCCAACAAAATGACATTGATACCTAAAACCAGCAAAGAATATCTATAGATATTTAAATGTTATTCTAAAGAGGAAAATGAAAATTATTAAACCTGTTCGTTATTTCTGCTTAAGAGCAGTGTGCTTGGGTGGGTGGGTGGTTGTGTGCATATGCATGTAAAGGAATTTGAGCTACAGGGCAGTGATCAGAAAGCTGCATTAAAACATACATTGTGACTATCATAGATCTGGTTGGGCTTCCTCTTCAGGACCCTCTCCAGACTATTGTGTTTGTTTGGATCCCAGCACTTGATCTGTGTATTTAAGCTCAACTTTGGTCTGGATAGGCTACAGCACTGTCTTTCCTTGGCTTCTGGGCTCATTCTCTGGGTGCACACTGTCTGTTAGCCCTTTTAGGAAATTGGATTCTCCAGTCCAGCAGCCCAGACCACAAGACCTGTGCTGAACCCCTTAAGACTCTCTAGTAGTTTAAGGACTGGAATACAATAGAAGCAATCTGTGCCACATATACTGTTTATATCGATAATTTCTATCTAAGAGAAGGGACTTGGGGCCAGATTGTGACTCTTCAGAGTCAATGTTTTTTCTTCATTTCTTGTCAGTAAGTGGCTAACCCATAAATGTGGCCTTTGTTGTAGATAAAATGTTTACATGTGGGCAGATTTTTGGTTTGTTTGGTGTTTTTTGGTGTGTTTTTTTTTTTGTCACTGTGCTGAGGCATAAATACTGAAGGTTAGGAAAAATGGAAAGGGAAGGGAAGAATCACCCAGGAGAGAAGTTGCTGAGTTTTATCATCCACCTATTATCAGAGAAAACTGCCAGCAGAACAACCAGCAAATATTGGGCAATATAAAAAAAAAAGGAGGGGGGGCTTCCTGTAGATAACTCTTGCCGTAAGGTTCTGTATGAGGATGCAAAATCACCATATATTATCCAGAACTCAAAAAAATCAAATATTCATGCTTTTTTTTTAAATCTTGCTTGCCTCTTGAAAACAGTGAACATTTCTGTCTAAAATGTTTTTATTAAAAGCACATAAGTGAGAATAATATTCCCATAAGGTAATCTCAAGCAACTCTATGAAATGCCAGGGAGGTAACCGGAAAGCAAAATAACCAGCCTTTGACCGTGTAGAATAGAAATGCTTACCTACGACTTAAGCGAAAGCATGTATCAATGGCAATTCTAAAGTCAGCTTTGGGTCACTGGATGCACATGTTCATTATGAATCTATACACTAGCCAGTGCTTCTCTGAGATAAGTGTGAAGTAGATAGTATTAGATAGAATGTACATGTATGTGTGGGAGGTTGAAGTTCCTAAAATAGTAGAACTGGAAATATGTTGCAATTAGGCCATCTGTATAGTGAAAGTAATTTACACAATTTTTTACACCTCATTAATGTTCAGGTGGGTTTTTGTAGGGTGATCTTAATTCAGGTTATTTTGGGCAATTACTGTGTGACATGGAAATACATATGAAAACTTTATTTGGAACTAGTCTGTACTGAAATTAATTTAAAGATTAAGAAGTAAACAGTATATGTGGGATTTTTTACCCTTCTAATTTTAACTGTGCAAGCCTGGCACTTTCTTCCATAGTCGTTGGCCACAATCCTTTTCACTTTAGGGATCTCATTTTTCTCACAATATTGTAACAGGTTTTTCTTTTTGCCCTCCCCTAAACTGGCTGAAGTTTGCTTGAATTGTACTTTGGATGTTTTAAGGGTTCTGTCAGAACCTGTCAAAGCTCTAATGGGAAGCCTCCATCTCATCTATGTAATACAATTTCAGAATAGTCACCTATTCATGTGCCATTCTGAAGCCTAAAGTATCAGAGTCTATGTGAAGTGGCAAAAACAGCTACAAGTGTGGCTGAGTGCTCTTGTTCAGAATTTCACCAGCTTGAATCATCATTGGGATTTGCAGCCTGTTACCATCCAATTTTTATGTTCTTAGCCATTTGGATTTTATGAATTACACTTACGTGGTGTGCGGCAAGGCAAGAATTATAGACCATCATGATATCAAAGATAATTCATCCAGTTGCCATCTGTACTCTGTAGCTAATTTACATGCATTGTTTTCATTGGCTTTATGAGGGAGGCTGCACAGATGGTGAATTACTTGGCCCAACTGCCACACCCATGCCTCAACCTCAGCTTTCAGTGATTAGTAATAGATAAGCAATAAGTAAAAGATCACTTTACAGTCAGCAGCATACAGAAACTAACCTTGGAAATTCCAGCATTCTACATGCACACAAAACTACCTCCCATAGCAATGAATGAGGTCCATGGAGGAATTTTTTTTAGTGAATTTAGTGAACTTTTATGGAGTCTATTTCTCTGTTCAGAAGAATCCTCTTGTTTGTGTTTTGTGTATGTGTGGGGAGGAGATGTTGAGTGAATATTAATAGTAATAATGAATGTAAGGCACGAATAGAATTAATTGTTCAGCAAGTGGGAAAACTATTGTTAGGAAGAGGAGAACTGTTTCCATCCGATTTGGAGCCCAGCGAAAAATAAATTCTAAATGTAGAATAGACGTGAATATTTGAGGTTTGAATTGTATTTTTCTATGAATAAATGTCAATTCTGGACTTGTGAATGGTTTTGTACTTAAGTTTTCTAGGAGTCCTGAGAGAAGGGCAAGAACTGTTATCAAACAAGATTTTTTGTTTTCATTGCACACAATTCCATTAACTAAAAGTATGATTTTAAAAAAATAGGAAATTTGTTAGTGCACACAAATATTTGGCCTGATTTTTCTAAAGTGCTGAGTACTCAGTTGCTCCCACTGAAATCACGGTCTTAACATTTTTTAAAATCTGCCACTACTTTAGTTCCTAAATATGGATTTAAGAGCCTAACTCTAGGCTCAATTTTTAAAATATATATTTTGTTTAATGAAAGAAAAAGACATTGTTTTAAACTTAGTTTAAACAATGAAAGTCCTGTGGCAACTTAGGCTATGTCTACACTTGAAAAGTTAGGTCAACTTTATGAAGTCGACTTAATAAGGTTGACTTTAAGTCGACTTAAAGTGGACCTTATTAAGTCGACTTAACAAAAGTCGACTTAACTTTTCCAGTGTAGACGTGGCCCCTTTTTGGCCTTTTTAAGTCAACTTAATGTTTTAAGTTGACTTAAAAAGGTCCAACTAGGCACTACATCATGTCTCCACTGGCTTAAGTTGACTTAAGCGCTAGTTCGAATTAAAACAAGGTGTTATTAATTCAAACTAACTTTTCCTTAATTCAACTTAAGCAGCAGCTTAAGTCGATTTAAGGAAAGCCGAGTGTAGACATGGAGTAAATTAAGTTGATTTAAGCCTCCTTAAAGTCAACTTAATTTCTAAGTGTAGGCGCACCCTTAAAGACTAACAAATTTCTTCGGGCATAAGCTTTCGTGGATTCCAACCCACTTTGTATGCAAGCATTTGAGGAAGTGGGTTGGAGCCCACGAAATCTCATGCCCGAAGAAATTTGTTAGTCTTTAAGGTGCCACAGGACTCCCGTTTTTGCTGTACACAGACTAACATGGCTACCCCTTTGGATATTAAACTTAGCTGGCATCTTTGCGGTTTGCACAGACATACTTATGCCAGCTTTCATCTGATTTTAACAAATTAGACATAGTGATGTAGTCCTGGCAGTGGTGGAACAGGTTAGCTGTCCCAAATATAAATCTTTCTGAACTCCGTGGATAGATACTTGGGGTAACTAGTTGGAGCCACTGCTGTCCATGCTACTGCAGAAATGCCACTTTTAATATGCTAGCTCATATGAGAGTTAACACAAATATGTCTGTGGAAGCTGGGAATCACACTCTTAAGCTTGAAGGGCAGATATAGCCAACAGGGATAAATGTGTTTAAGAAAAATAAAACTGCCAGCAGGTCCTCCTGAATCTACATATTATGCAAGTTTCTCAGCATAGCTCTGCCTACAAATCTCAGCATATGCATCTACTCTGAGTTGGAAGTGTAATTTCCAGCCTGAAGAGACACACCTGTGCTAGCTCTCATTGAGCTAGCTCGAAAAGAAGAGTTTGGCCGCAGCAGTTTGAAAGGTGGGTCAGGGTATATGGCATCTTGGACAAGTATGTACTTGGGTTGGCTAGCCGTCTACTCACTGTTCATTCCATTGTAACCACATTTGGGGGTGAAGGAACACTAGCTTGATGAGCGCTGAAGTAATTGTCTCCTTGATCTGGAAATTACACCTCCCAGCTTGAGGTGTAGACATACCCTTTGTCCTTCCCTTCAAAACTGCTCCTATTCCAGTTCTCTCTCTCTCTTTCTCTGAAAAGTACTTTGTCATGCTACATACTGTGAGATGGTCAAATAAAGATAAGTATCGGACCACTAATGTCCTCCTTTCTACATGATTTAATAAAGATTTGAACCCAGAGGAGAGGTGAAAGACCATTCCACTAAACCACTGCAAACCTAGTCTAACAGTATTTATATTTCTTCTATTACTTATAGGATTAAGGAGATCAGAAGAGTATTATTTGCATTATTGATAAGGCTGAATTTGTTTGGAGTGGAATTTGAATTTGCCTTTACTGCTATTGTTACAACAGAAGACTTTTTCCATCACTTTATAGAGCATAGAGTTTATCTCTGTCTTTTCTTATTGCTTTACTACTTTTCTGTTCAATCCTTAGAATGCTTTTCATGATGAATCAATTGTGCTATAAGTTTTACCATTAATTCTCAGTTATGTTTTAAAGTACCTCAACCAGCCGGCAGCCCTTAATTATGATACTATTACACACGTAATGTTTGAATTTCAAATCAAATGAAAATGTTTCATTTTAGAGCTTGACAGGCAACTGAATTTCCATATGAACTGTGGTTATCTCACTACACAGAGCAGAATCTTTATTTATTGCTTCTCCCTCAGTCTCATAATCTAGCTTTGACTTGCACAGTGCTCTTCAGCATTTGATTACAAGGAGTACAATGAGTCGTCTGTTGGTATGTATAGAGGCCCATTTGCACAAGAAACAGAGAATATTTTTTCAAGTTAATATTGATTACTGGCAGACTCATCTCCAGTTTAAGCCCTGGTACTATTGCAGCTCTGCTTGGAGAGAGAGAGAGAGTATCCCATTAGCAAATTGTAAAAAAAATTGAATAAAAATAATCCTTCACCTAAATGAATATTTAATCTTATGTATGCAACTGAATCAACATCCCACTGTTCTTGGAAGCCTACATTATAGTTTTGTTCATATGTCTTTTCGCAGTTGATACACTTAAGAGCACTGTTCTGTCAAGTCTCAAGAAAGCTTTCTTGCCAGAGATCATGTAACTTCATTTTTTGTAATGCCCCTTCAAAGTTGCTCAACTCTTTCTGATTTCTTTAACACTTCACCTTAATCCTGATTAGGTAGTGAATGCAATCCACTTTTTTTTTTAATCAGTCTTGTTCAATCTCTTATCTCTCAAAACAAATGAATTATCTTACCACTGGATTATTGTATCAAGTTCTATATCAGTAAACATACATGTTCGCAACCACACTGGATAATCACTGATATCAGCATCTTTTGGAAAAAGATAAAAATTACATTTTTAAAATTCGCCATGCTCTGACACAGCTTATCTGAATTTCCATCAACCTGTTTTCTCGTGCACCTTTCCAAAAGCTCCCTCTTCCTTAAACCAGCTAAACTAATGCAGCTGCAACAAGCCACTACAATAAACAGACTAATTAAAAATTCACTTTTATAACATCTTCAGAACATTTTAAAATAACAGATCAAGAAAAGGAATTTCAAAGGGGTCCAAGGGAATTAGGCACTGAAAACTAAGTCACTGAAAACTAACTTAGCTCCGTTTGATCCCTTTTAATATTTCAGTTTGACTTATCTCACTCTTTGAGAGCAACACAAACAAGGAGTCCTGTGGCACTTGTAAAGACTAACACATTTATTTATTGCATGAGCTTTCGTGGGACTGACATGGCTACCCCTTTGGCCTTTGAGAGTAGATATTGTTCCCATTTTACAGGTAACTAGACGGAGCTAGAAACAGGACAGTGGTTTGCTCAATGTTCAAGGGAGATACTGAATATGGCGTATAGATAGAATCATAGAAACGGCAAGGAACTATGAGAAGTCATTGAGTCCAGTCCCCTTCACTTATGGCAGGACCAAGTACCCTCTTAAACCATCCCTGACAGGTGTTTGGCTAACTTGCTTTTAAAAACTTCCCATGATGGAGATTACACAACCTGCCTAGGCAATTTATTCCAGTGGTTAATCACCATGACAGTTAGGATTTTTTTTCCTAATTTCCAACCTAAACCTCCCTTGCTGTAATTTAAGTTCAGTGCTTCTTCTCCTATCATCCAAACAAATAAGGAGTCCTGTGGCATTTTTAAAGACTAACAAATTTATTTATCGCATGAGCTTTCGTGGGAGAAAATCCCACTGCATCAGACGCTTTGAAGATGGGGAATTTATGTCTGATGAAGTGGGATTTTCTCCCACAAAAGCTCATGCAGTAAATAAATTCGTTAGTCTTTAAAAAATGGCACAGGACTCCTTATTTGTGTGGCTGACCTAGACTAACACAGCTATCCCTTTGGAACTTGTCCTATCATCAGGGGTTAAGGAGAACAATTTTTCTCCCTCCTCCTTGTGACAACCTTTTAGATACTTGAAAACTCTTATCATGTCCCCTCTCAGTCTCCTCTTCTCCAGACTAAACCAATCCCACTCTTTCAATCTTCCCTCATAAGTCAAGTGTTCCAGACGTTTAATCATTCGTGTTGTTCTTCTCTAGACTTTCTCCAGTTTGTCCACATCTCTCCTGAAATGAGGCATCCAGAACTGGACTCGATTCTCCAGTTGAGGGCGGAGTAGAGCGGAAGGATTACTTCTTGTGCCTTACTTACAATACTACTGTTAGTACATCCCAAAATGGTGTTTGCTTTTTTTGCAACAGTGTTATCACTGTGTTGACTCATATTTAGCTTTTGGTTCTCTATGACACCCAGATCCCTTTCTGCAGCCTAGGCCGTTATTGCTTATTTTGTATGTGTGCAATGGATTGTTCTTTCCTAAGTGGAGTACTTTGCACTTGTCTTTATTGAATTTCATTCTGCTTACCTCAGACCATTTCACCAGTTTGTCCAAATCATTTTGAATTGTGATCCTGTAAGCACTTGCAACCCCTCCCAACTTGGTATCATCAGCAAACTTTATAAGTGTACTCTCTATGCCATCATCTAAATCATTGATGAAAATATTGAACAGAACCAGACACAGAACCAATCCCTGTGGTACCCCGCTCGTTATGCCCTTCCAGCATGACTGTGAACTGTTGATAACTACTCTCTGGGAGGTGTTATCCAATCAGTTTTGCGCCCATCTTATAGTAGCCAGATAGATTTACTGCAATTATTCTGTGAAGTGTGATAACTTTACTTATGTAGTCCAATGTTGCCTTTATTAGCCTTTTTGCTGCCATACTGTATTGCAGTGTCATGATCTTCGGGTTGAAGTAATAACCCAGTAATGCTGTGTCTAATTTGCTCATCAGTCCAGCAGGTCTATTTTCAAATTTTCCTCCCTTTCATTGAAAAGTTATTTCTGATTATTTTTTCCAAAGTTACATTGAGCTCCTGATTCCACTCTACTAACTTGTATGAATTTCATGTGTTGCTCCTTCCTCCACCCTACATCATTAATAAAGACATTAAATAAAATCTCAATCACTCAGATATTTGGGGCACTATATGGTAATGACTCTGACTATAGGTTCATATGAGCATGTGTGCATACACATGACGTTACATTTTCCTGGATTTCATGGATACACAAAGAAAATAGAGTCTTACACACATCTAATTTAAATTAAGGTAGAACGTGATTTTGGTGTTGAAGCATGAGGATTCTGGTCCCAGTTGTCCATGTGTGTCATTAATATATTGTCTGTCTGAAAGAACGGTTTGTCACAGTGAGCCCATTAGACGCCCCCCCCCCCCAGTTCTATTCATTAATATTGATCATTCTTCTGTGAGGATGAAAGGTGCTCTGTGTATAGCTTATATATCAATCTTTTTAGCACCTTTCCTCTGGAAAGGTACCAATGTAAACTGATTGTTTGATGTTCTTAG
This sequence comes from Pelusios castaneus, assembly GCA_007922175.1. Lineage (NCBI taxonomy): Eukaryota > Metazoa > Chordata > Testudines > Pelomedusidae > Pelusios > Pelusios castaneus. The sequence goes on from ML685816.1 coordinate 3,771,919, forward strand.
TACTGATATGTGAAAATGCATGGGAACTAGCATAGGGAGAAAGGAAATGAGAAATCTATTGGCCACACAGCCTGATTTTACTGGAAGGAATCTTACTTACTGAGTAACAGTCATATCATCTCAGGACAGCACTTAGACACTGACTACAAACATTTTAATTAAAGGTTCTTCTGAATCTCTGTTAATACATGCTAAAGAGCAGAGCCCTTTAAGAATTTCTATTGCTTTCTATCATTCCACTTGCCATCTCTGAGCCTGGGAAAACCTTTCCCCTTGGGCCAGTCAGAAGGGTCATGGGCATGTTGAGCTGTGCATCATGAGATAGTCATTTGTGTTAAAGGCTGCACCTGTGCAGAAGTTATTTTAGGTACAGTGTCTATTACTGAAAAGTGTAGAGTCATTCAAGCATGTTCCTCAGGTCCTGCAGAGTCAATAGGTGCCTGCTGGGAATCTCCATTACAGTCCACTGACTTGCGTAGCAGGGCATCTGCAGACTCGGAAGGACACCTGCAGGCCTACAGGAATAGTTGTACATTTTTCAAATCATGTCCGCAGTGTTCTATATACCATTATATCGCTCTTCAAGGAAAGACAGAGCTGAAAGATCTGTCTAAGTAGCAAAGGAAGAGGCACAGAGAGTGGTATACCAAAAACAACATTTCATGTCTGTGACAAGAAAATACTGAGAGTTGTTTGTCTTCCTTGAATAAATGGGCTCCACGGGTGCTAACTGCAAAAAATTAGGTACCTCAATTCTTTGCTGTATAGATTTCTTAGCTGATGTATACAGCACTATAATAATTGCACAATTATTAGTTATTTTCATAGGTGTGGTACCTTTTTAGCTGAAACCCACCATTGCTCACCTTCTGAACAAAATCCTAATGTTGAAATTATCTTCTTTGTCTTTCTACGTCACCCCCCTCTTGGAACCACTCAATTAGCTATTCTTCCACCAACACATCAAAATATAACTTACTGATCTCACTTTTGAGGCCCCGTGTAACTCTGCCCAAAACTACTTTTCTGCACAAGTTCCTTTGACACCTCTCATGTACGCTCTAATCTTCTAATGATGCTGCTTCTCTAACAAAAATCTCCACGCTTACTTCTGTTCAACTCTCTATGCATTGAATCGCCTTCTAAGAGTTTTGAGTATGGACCAGGGTCTGGCTCTGGGCATTGCAGTTTGGCATACAGGACAGCAATGCCACTCAAGTTGAGTTAAGTTGGCACTCCACACCATGATAGTGGGGTGTGTCCCTGCCAGCAGGTAGAGGATCTTGGGGGGCAATTACCACAACAGTGGGGTACATATCAATCTTTATTGAAAAATGTAAAACAGTAAAATTTAACAATGGGGTGTATGGGGTTTGTCACAGTAGGCAGTTGGGGAGGGGGTTTCTCTTTTTAAGCAGTGTGAAAATAAAGAGGTGCCACAGTGAGTCACAATTGGTGGCTAGCGATTCTACAAAAAAAAAGCAATATGTCACAGTGATATAGGTGTAGAGGTACAGTAAAGGCAGTGGTAACCAATGGGGTTTTACGAATATGAATGAGATACAAATGGCAGTAAAATTGCACAATAAGGGTGATTAGTGAATTTACACAAGTGTAATAGTACAGATGAGAATTGATGACTTGGTTTGTAGGACTGCAGTGGCAGACAGTCTGTAAGAGTGTACCTAGAGGCTGGGTTAAGGAACGGGTGGGGGTGGGGTGAGTAATCAGTGGCAGAGGAAGAGGGAAGAGTACAGTGGCAGGCAGTCTGTAAGGGTGTGACTAGAGGCTGGGTTAAGGAACAAGGGTGGGGTGGGGTGAGTAACCAGTGGCAGAGGAAGAGGGAAGAGTACAGCTGCAAGGGATGCAGCAAGAGGCACTGAAGCCCTGCAGGGTGAGGCTCAGAGCAGTCTTCAGGAGCCTGCAGGCTAAACACAGAGGAATCAAAGAAGAAAGGCAGCAAGGGGCTTTGGAGGTTCAGGGAGAGGTGGAAACAGCAGCAGAGGACTTGGGGTGTTCAGGGAGAGTTGAAGACACAGAGGCACTTATTTAACAACTTAACAGTAACTATACAACTTATGCTAATAATGAACAACAGAAAGGAAAAACAAAAAGAGAGGAGCAATACAGTAAAATAATTATCTTTAATCTAGCTTAACTATGGCCACACAATATAACAGGTAATGGCAAACAAGTATCCCACTTAACTACCACTAAACACAGACACAAAATTCAATTCTAACAGGACTACAACTTATACAAGCTAATAAAATACAACTTAACAAAACTAAGCCTAAACCAACTAATGAAACTAGACCTAATGGCACGTCTTATACTATACTGGTCCTATTGACCAGGGGGAGCAGTCCCAGAGGCAGAGTGGTGTGAGCCCAGGATACAGCTCCTGAGGGAGTTAGGGGATGGTGGCTGCAGCAGTGGAAACAGCTGAAAGCAGGGAGCCCCGGGACAGAGCACACGGAGGCAGAGCTTAGCAGCGGCACAGGCTTTTCTTTAAGCAGCAAGGGAACTGCGGAGTTAGAAACAGATTCAGGCACAGAGCAAGGAATTAACTTGAGTCTGTCTGCTGGGGAAGCAAGGCCAGCAGCTAGGACAGGGAGAGTTTGCACGAGGGGAGCCTTACCAATTCCCGGGACAGCAGCAGGAATAGAGGCAGGAACAGCAGCAGCATCAGAGGATGCAGAGGAGGCTCAGTTCGTTTTCAATCGTCAGGAGATCTCACAGGAAAATTCGGTGTTCGTGGGAGGGGAGTTTAAAAACGGGGGTACGCTCAAAAATTAAACGAGAGCGGAGAAAGGGCCCCCAAAGACTCCTAGCTGATCAGACCAGGTGGCAAAGCAGGAACCTTTCTGATGTCTGACTCAAAAATGTCTGGTTTTAAAGGCAAACTCAGGCAGCTTCCCGCCAGTAACTCTGATTGGCTCCCTCTGCTACAGGGGAGGAGAGAGGGCAGGGAAAACTGCAGGTAAGCACAGAACAAGTCTGGGCAAAGATCTGAGCCACAGGTATGACTCATGCCCTTAAGCTCAACAGGCCATTTAAGTCTTGCACTCCTGGGCATTGTCCACCCTACACCGAGCCAGGGTCTAAGCCAAGGAGCTACAGGCCGCCTCCCTGGGCTGGGCAATGGCCCTTAGCAGCCCGGAAGGGGTGGCCACACAAAACAACAAAACAAAGGGAAAATAAGTGCAGCAGGGGGACAGCTGCAACAGACAGGGTGGTCAGGCCAAAGCTGAGTGGCACTTCAACTCCCATAGCGGAGAACTGGACCCACTCCTGTGGGACAGGAACTGCTCTTCTGTGGTGAGCAGAAGGCTGGTTTGATTTCCTATGCCCCTCTCCTATCATTGGGGCTTCACCTCCCTTCCAGGCAAGGGTTAGAGTTGCATATATATAATGGTAGGATTCAAAAATAACCAAAATACCATTAGTGGCTCAACTTATCAAAACGTGCGAGAGCCACTGATTTATAGTATAACTGAGTAGGAATTGCCTGCTTCTTTTATTCTGCATCAAATTGAGACCCACATATTTCTCATACAATCTTAAACAACCCAGTCCCGCCTACTTAAATTGCTGATCAGTTTTCTTCCTGCTCCTTCCTCCCCCCCAACCACTCATTTTTGTATCCTCATATTCATGCCCTTGTGTGTTATTCCTTGTCACTTTGATGCTCAGAGTTTCTATCCTTCTCTTTACTTAAACTCCTCTTGAAAACTTATTTCCTCCATCATGGCTCAAAGTTGATTTCTTCCTTGAAACCCTCTGGTGAGCTCAGTGTGAAATGCTTATAATGAAAATATGTTGAAATTTTCAGTAGCGAGAGGCCTGTTGTCTCTCATTAATAATCCTAACAATAACTGGTCTTTTTAAGAAAAGTTGGTTTTCTTCATTTCAAATAACTAAATACCACGGGGGAAATAGGAAGGCTCAAGGATTTACTTGCAATACAGGAGTTGTAAACCATAAATGCCTTGGTTTTAATTGTTACTTGCTATTTCTCTGTAAACTGCTGGTAATTACAGCACATTTTACTCTCATTTCTCTTTTCACGTGGCTATGCAGCTCTGAGCAGCAGTGCATTAAATTAATTAACAAATATGTAGAAAAAGAAGCAGCTTTTTCATTGTCTAACATATTTGGTCATAATTTTGAATATTTTTAGAAGCCTCAACTAAAACATAAATGAGTCAAAAAAGGATCATTTTCATTTGGGTAGGGCAAATGAATTTTGCCTACCTCCTGCAACACATTAAACTTATACATGAACTTACCCTAGCTATTATTTTTAAGTCTCAAGGTGAAACAACCTGGTTTGACAGGCAAATGTCCTCTCCTTTCGCTTTAACTTAGCTATTATGTTATACCATAATATTTTAAGCAGTTCAAATATAGGATCCTATTCTGTAGTTCTCACTCATATGAGTACTTAAATGAAAGTAACTGGGTAGCAGATTTAGGTCTATAATGAATTATTTTACTATCAGGCGAATAAAATATTCCAAATCATAATGCTTTTGAATTAAAATACTCTCTATCTGAGCAGTACATCATTATCTTTAAGTGTGATATTATTTCCATTCTGTCCCTAAATATTAATTTATTTTAAAGTAGAACTGATCATATTTTTTCCACAGAAAAGTTCAATTTTATATTGAAAAGCTTAAAACTAAAAACTGACAATGATCAATGGAAAAAAAGAAAAGGCCAAAATATGTGGACATTTGGAAAAAAAATCCATTTTGGCTAAATTTTTGTTTGATTTTTGGATTTGGGGTTTTTTCAAACCAATAATTGAGGTTTTTTTCAAAGAAAGAAGACACTTTCCATTAAAATTTATGTTTTGTTTTTTAAAAAAAATGGAAAAATGTTTTGAAGGAAAACTTTTGGATCAGTGCTGTTGCAAAGCTATAGAAAATGAGTACCACAAGATTTGGCCCATTATAAGGTAGGTCCAAAATGAAATATTTTCCATATAGCTCAAATTTTAGATTATAAAACTTTTATAACTAATTGGAAAGAGACATCAGAAAAATGTATGTGGGACATTATCCAAATCTTTTTTATATACAAGTGCAAAAATATGAGAGTCCTGTGGCACCTTATAGACTAACAGATTTCTTCGGGCATAAGCTTTCGTGGGCTATAACCCACTTCGTCAAATGCATCTGATGAAGTGGGTTATAGCCCACGAAAGCTTATGCCCAAAATCTCTTAGTCTATAAGGTGCCACAGGACTTTCGTTGTTTTTGCTGTATACAGACTAACACGGCTACCCCTCTGGAAATTTCTACAAAAATATGGTAAATATGCTCTAATCTATTATATTTGAATAAAGAAAACTTAGACATGACAGAAGTGTTTGAGGAAGTTTGACACACTTAAGGCCCAATTTTTAGTTCTTATGCCTTCAGTATGATCAGACATCCTTGAAAATATTTGTCCTTGTCAATGAAGTTCCCTTTCTTTGGCTTGGTAATAAATAATGGTGATTTATTTCATTAATATAATTATTTTAAGAAAATCAATAGCAATTTCAGGTCAAGGAAAAGGAGAACAAAATTTAATGGAATCACATTCTTATTCTGGGCTACAAGAAATGAAAAGAATTGTTTACAAAATTTAAAAAGCCAAACAGTCTTGCAAACCCACAAAACTCTTTTCTTTGCAGTTCTTCGGTGTGTGTAACAAAGGATGGCTCATTACATTTCTCCATTTTTATTCAAGTGCTTGGCCAGACAACGCAGTTGTTAAAGGTTATTTATTGTTGTTGCTGCTGTTGTTTAAACTTTAATTTTAATTGGGAGTGCTGTTATGGAAACACAAGTATGATTCTCTCTTTGGCATTTGCTGGAAAGAAGTAAGCATCCAGAACCCCCATGCATCAGCTTAGTTTCCTTTGACCAACAGAAACCATCTGCATTTATATTTCTTCCATTCTCTACTAGTCAGAGCTTTATAGTGACTCTTGGCTAGAAAACTGAACTTCTTTTCCATCTCTGGTTGTCTCATTAGAATTCTGATACTTTCATTCGGCCTTCCCACACTGGTGGCAGATTGTAAGGACTAATGAGAGGAAAGTAATGGAGAAGGGGGGGAAGTGGGTCTCGTAAATTCTCGTGAAATGTCATATCAAACTCCTAATTCTCTCTTTGGGTTGTGGAGCCTCCAGAAATATCTCACAATAAAGCCAAATTGCCAAGCATGGGCATAACAGGTGCACAGACAAATGTACGTATGTGACAGCCAGCAAAATATCTCTCTGCAATAAGAGGGTGAAATGTGCTGTGCCAGATCGTCATGATGGGTGAAGGAACCAGTATTACAAGAGTCTCAGCAGGGATGAAATTGTCTTAGGGCCATGAAGGAAGCAGCCAAACTTCTACATGATTCCAGGACTGGATTAATGCAGGGATTTTAGCAGATGTGGCCCAGGGGCTAAAGAGGAGCCCCGCTACCCTGCAAAAATCTGTCCCTGGGTTCCCTGAGCACTGCGGGCGCACCAGGCCACCAGCCTGCATGGCACCAGCTGGGTTGTTCCTCAGGCTGGCCTGGCCGGCCGACATCTGCCAGTTCCCACCCGGGGGGCCACGCACGGGGGCTCCCTGGAGTGCTACCACCACCCCATCCACATGCCAGCTTGACAGCAGTTCCATGCAGGGCTGGATTAAGGGGCCTCAGGGCCCTGGGCTGCCCCACCACTGTAGTCCCCCCATGCCGGCCTGGGGCCCAAGCCCCCCACCACAGCACCCTGCAGGTGGGCCAGTGCTGAGGCAGGCCCTGGGGCCCCAGTCTGGCTGGTCGGCTCCCAGGGGCAGGACCAGCTTGTGTGCCAGCCAGCCCTGCCCTCGGAGCAGAGCGAACACACACTGGCCTGCCCCACCCCTGGGGGGATCAGGGCAGAAGCGTGGAGCCCAGCCTCTGGCCCCAGAGCCCTGCGCCCTCCCCAACCCTGCAAGCCCAGCGTTGTGGGGGCTGAGCGGGGCAGTGCATGGGGGGAGGGGCATCTTGCAGGGACCTTAGGGGCTGGAGCCCCGGGGCCCTCTTTGAGGCTGGGGCCCAGGGCTTCAGCCCCTATAGCCTCTGCATTAATCCAGCCCTGCTTCCAGGAGGGAGTCCACACCTCTGGCACACTGTTACCACCTACTGTTGGCCTGCCCAAGGCTGGTGGGGGGGTCTGTGGGCCTCACCCCCCCAGGCTGGGTACTGCCATATTGAGGACTGGCTATAAGATTAGGCAGCCTTGGGCCCCCAGGAGCCTTAATCTAGCCCTGCATGAGTCACACACTGTTGTTTTACAGATCATTGCCCTAAAAGACCTGTGAGTTGGTTAGAAAGCTGGTTTGTTAATTCTAAAATTTATGTACTGGATTAGTTAAATTAGGGGTCTGATGCTTTGTTGCCCTGTACTTTCTGTGGTCATATACAAGAATGCCAAGTGAAGGCAAACTGTGTATTTTGCTACCGGTGCAAAATATTACCATTTTACATCCACTTTGTTCAGCTATTTACATCTGTCATTGTGCAGGAGAATGATTAAGCAAATTAAAAAAATAGGAAGGTCTGGGGTAGTAAGCCTAGCATCACTGTATTCAATCACATAGTCCCCAATATGTGGTATCTGAGTGCATCCCAAGTATTTTTCTTCACAACCTCTCTGTGAGGTAGGAGAGTGTTAACCACACCATACAGATGGGAAACTGAGGCACCACGTGGTTGCCCAAAGTCACACAGGAAGTCGAGAGCAGAACTGAGAAATGAACTCTGGGCTGTTGAGTGCCTCTGCCACCAGACAGTCCTGTAAAATAAATTCTCCTAGGAGCAACAAAAGTTAATGTGGAGGGATTAAATCTTCAGTGGATGAAACACCAGATATTTCTAGTGTAAGTAATTTTACACATAATGGGCCAAATCTTCAGGTGATGACAACAATTGTTTTGTCTGAACTGTGTTTAAGGCACTTATCTCTGTGGTATCTAAGTGAATTATATAGAAGCCAAGATAGTTTGTGACAAAGTGGGGCTTTTTATTATCTGTTACCCTGATTAAAAAGTGTGAATGTATACATTCATTTTAAATTACTTATTTCTTTGGTTTAACAATTTATTTACAGACATTTCTAGGTCTAGGGTTTATTCAATGGTATGTAGAATAGGTTCTGTATATCCAATATAGGTGCCAAAGGACTGTTTTTGCTGTACAGAGACTAACACAGCTACCCTTCTGCAAAATATCCCACAGAAGGTTAGAGAGGAATAAAGAAAGCCTAAAAGATAGTTACATCACCTGTCACACCTAGGGAAGGGTAATATGGTCTCTTATGCCCTGAGGACTGAAAGACTGGCACTAACTAACTCTGATTACAAAATGAGTCACACCTGGGTGATTGTTAAAAAGCACAGGAGGCTATCATGAAGGGCATGGAGGGTAAAGCTTAGAGATTGGTAGTAGTGAGCAGTTTCTAGTCTGCTAAAGCAGGAGCGTCTGGGAGGAAGAAGATAAACCTTTGTTTTGTGTGGGGATTTGAATTCTTCTGGTTGAATTTGAACACTTTATTTTTGAATGTTTGTTAACTTAATAAAGGAAAACCAAACCTCAGAAGGGATGGGAATGGGCAAAAGTATCTGAGTTTCTTAAACAGTCTGGGGGCAGACTTCCTGTACTGTTCCCCTCGGCCAGTGATTTTCAAATGAAGAGTCGGGCCCCAATATTGGGTCACAGACCCTCAGGTAGTGAATCATGGAGCCCCCTGTTGCTGCTGCCGAAAGACTGGAATGCATTGCTCAAAGACGTAATTGTTGGGTTGTAGGCATAAATGATTTTTTTTTTCAACTGAGCCTTAATAAAAAAGGTTTGAAAACCAGTGTCCTAGGATGCGAGGGGAAGCATGGGAGGCGCTAGCTGTTGTAGTTGCAAGGGTGCTGTAGCCCTCCTCCCACTAAGGAGGGAATATGAAAGGCATGGAGCACTCAGATCCAGAGAACAGAGGAAGCAATTGGTTTGCTAGCTGAAGGCCAGGCAGCAATGGATGTAGGCAATTCTTCTGCAGAAGCAGTGGCAGCAGCATAAGATGCAGGGAGACATGCAGTTGGCAATCCAGGTGGTGAAGCTTGAAGCATAGCAGCAGAGACAAGGAGCCCACTGTTCCCAGCAGGTGAGGAGAATCCTTATCAATTTTAAAAGTAAGAAGCCAGAATATAACAGACAGAGCGTAGTGCTCCAGGTAACAGTGGCAGTATTCGGAGTGGGCGCAAGGAAGGCACTCCCAGAGTGCTCTGGAGGTAGATGGGCCTGCTTAAATGTTTTCAAGTTTTGAGTGGTGGAGTATATCCAGAGGAGCTGCAACTCTAGGAAATGTAAAAATGCATAAGGAAAAGAAGAAAAGCAATGAGGTAAGGTGAATGTCCGCTAAGAAGCAGGGAGATGTGTGCACCACTATTAGGCCCTTGCCTAAAGAAAGGCTGTAGTTTCCTGGTTAGATAAACGTGTGAGAAGGCATTTAAAACCATTGAGATTCTCATTTTAATGTAATAATATGCTGTGAAATTCTATTTGTGCTCAAAAATATAAGCAAGTGAGAGCTAGAAGCAACCAGATCTGTATATGAATGTGAATCTTTTCATTGTTCTATGTAAGTTCTGTTATTCTCACAACACTTGCTGTTTTGAAACCATAACACATGCCTCACTGCTTACACAAAATCCTATATTTTCATATCCAGTTGAGTAACTGGATATGCAGACAGGTATTTAGGTTCACAATTATCCCTTTTGTGACTCAGAGCAGAATTTGCACATACATTCTCCATCATATAGCTGAAAAGATGTCCTATAGAACCACGTATCTTCTCTACTAAAGCAGCTGTTACAACTAAAAGTTCAGCAGCCTTGCCATTTTAAAACACTCTATTTATGGGTTTATATTGGCAGGAGGAAAAAAATGCTTTACCCTGGAAGTCATCATACCCAGTATCCTGGATGGATATTCTCTGTGTGTGCATATCCAATTGGATTATAATTTTTTTGGTTACTTTGATTAAAATGGTGATTGAAAAATAGAAATGGCAGCTGTTCTGTGGTTGTAAACAAAACAAAAAAGCATGGAGGTTTAGTTCACTGTATGGACTAGCTCTATAAACTACCGTCTATTTAATGTAAGTAGTTGAGAGATTGAGAATTTGAAAGGCTACAGGGTAACTACCTAATAAGGTTTCCTAGTAAACATTTTACCCAGCATGCTCTTTATAGTCAGTAGAGTACTTGGAGTTTGCCACATTGCAGTGATTCCTTTTTTCTAAAGGATGCATGAAAATAACTCTGGTTAACTGAATCATTAAAAGAGAGGGTGAGGTAACTTCTAATTAGACCAAATTTGGTTAGGGAATGTAACAAGTTGAAGAGCTTTGTAAGCTCAGAAAGTGAAAGTGTCAGATGCACAAAATAGGATCTGTCTCCTGGGCTAGCTTCTATAATCATAGCAATGGAGTGTCTATTTAAGCCAGTGCTGAGATCCATGTAAGTCCACCCATCAACTTCTGTAGCTGCAATAGGTACACCTGGGTCCCGGGTACAACTAAAGAGACCATTAGCAGCGTTGAGGTGCCATGCTGGCTCTGAACAGACCAGTGACAGGATACCACTATAGGCAGGGCAAGGGGGAAGGCACACTGGATTTACACTTGCATGGATCAAAAGACAGCATGCTTTGCAGGAGATGTAGAGCAGCTTCAGTGATGCTCTGTAGCCTGTCTCAGTATTGTGATGGGCTGAATTTCATCCCCAGGACTTTTGCTTAATTCTTCCACAACATATAAGAATCCTTCGTCTTTGTCCAGAATGATTTGAATTTAGATGATAAAGCAGAATGGAAGGGGTACAGGTCATGTACGCCAATTGTAAAGATCAGTTTTATATCTGCAATTTGGTTTTTAAGCAATTCTTCCCACTTACTCCATCTTTCAATAAGTGTATCTCAGCAGTTAACCTAAATCAGGCAATCTGTATCTCCTTTTAATGGCTCTTTTCAGATGTCCATTGACATAACAGGCCGTATCCACTCCCAAATCTCACCATTTGTTTTCAGCTTCCCTTCAGCCTGTCAAAGCACAAGCAGTGTTGTCTGTCAATCATGTGCTTCAGGAAGAAGGGCTGTATAATCAGAATGTGGAAGGAACCTGTGAACTGTCAGCTGCAGCAGATGGAGGAAATGTGGCTGGAGCGGGATCAGAGCCAGCTCAGAGCATGCTGTGAGGTGGGGAGGAGGAGGTCTGGAGGGAAGAAAGACAGCCTGTAGCAGGAGAAAGGTCTGAAGACAATGGCAGATGGTCAGAGAGGTGAGGGGAGGAAACAGAATGATTGCAGGAGTGCTGTGCTGGGGCATGGTGCCTGTAGCAAAGGTTAAGATCCAGAGCAATGAGACAGTGAAAAGTGACAGGCACTGAGGAGGGGAAGAGCTGGGTGTAACGTTAGTAAGTCATTGAAACCAATGAATATCATCAAGGGACAAATGACAAACTAGAATAGTAAGTTGGAAATATTTTTTTAATCATTTCAGCATGTCTTTCCTTAGGCACAAAAACCTCTTATCCTGTCAGCAAGGTCAGTAAAAGGCACCACTGGAGAATGAAATCCTGTGTTGAGCTCACAAGGAACAGAAGGGGTATCAGCAGGGTCAGCTCTACCATGCAGCTTCATTAGTGATAAATTGTTTCTGTGGGTTTTATTATATTTTTGTTTGCTTGTTTTTGACACAAGCCACATAAGAACCTGAGGGAGAAGATTGCAACTACATTCCCCTGCTGGCTTTTTAACCACAAAATGAATTTAATGTCTGCAGTACCAGGGATGGACCCAAGCTGCACTTGCTGAAAATGTGGCGTTCAAGATGTTAGTTCATCGCATTTTCTAGATCAGGCCAGTTTAAATTCAAGTACAGCTCTGTACTCACTCTGGACTTCAATTCAAACATTTTCTAAGTCTGGAGTGTTTGCGTCCAGGGTTTTGGTTCAGGCGCTTCTCTGTTCAGAATTAAACATTTCAATGATCAAACATTTAAAGAGTTGTGACTGGCAATGTATGGATCCACAACATGGGGAAGGTGCAAAGAATCTTTTTGTTCCCCCAGCTAGGCTAGTCACAGTTGCAATCCTTGTTCTTAGGAAAGGGTAGGATGGAGGTACCCTGTCTATAATCCTGCTTCTTCCTCTCTCTCTTGCACTCTTTTCTGGTTAGCACTCCTGGCCAGTTACAGGTAAGCATCGTATATCCTCTTAACTTCTGTAGCAGTGAGCTTGGTCCACATGGCAAGCAGGGATCTCCTGCAGGGGTAATGGGACCCAGCACTGTCCTGGCTGTAGGTCTAACCATAGTACCTAAAGGCATAGTTAATAATGATAAGTGAAATTGTTAACCATATTGTTCATATCTATGATCACATCTGAAAGACGTTGTTCTCCACTGTTTGAATCTAAACAACTGCTTTGATTTGCTGTAATAGTCTGACCTGATCCTATGACTTACACTCCTCTGCATTTATTTTGCTCTCATTCTGTAAGTGCCCCATCTTCAAGCGCCTGACGAAGTGGGGTTTTCTCCCAAGAAAGCTCATGCGATAAATAAATGTGTTAGTCTTTAAAAGTGCCACCGGACTTCTTGTTTGTTTAGGCAAAAATTTGCGTGTCAGAGAGCACCCATGTCAGCTGACACAGGATGGAAACAAGGGCTATGTCTAGACTTGTAATTTTAAGTTGACTTTAGCTAAGTTGACTTAATGAGTCTGCACTCGATTTTTAAGTCGACTTTGAGGGTAACTTACAAAGTCGACCTAGAGCATCCACACTGGACGCCTAGGTCAACTTCTAGGAGCTAGGGGGACCTGGGGCAGAGGGGGCACCCCTTGCCCAGTGCCAGGGGGCTCAGCCTTTGCCCCATTATACATAGGTACAATGGGGCAAAGGGGGACAGCGACCCTGGCAGGGCATGCCAGGCTCCCCCTGGCAGGGAGGGCATTGGTGTAGTCCTGGGGTAGACCTAAGTTGACTTAGGGCTACACCAGGTCTACACTGGCTTAAGTTGACTCTAGGGTGTCGACTTAAGCCTTAGGTCGACTTACTTTGAGGTTTTATAAAGTTGACTTAATTTTCATTGTCGACTTTATTTTCCTGAAGTCGACTTAAGGAAACTGTAGTGTAGACGTGGGGTAAATTAAGTTGATTTAAGCAAGCTTAAGTTGACTGAATTTTCAAGTGTAGATGTACCCAAGGACCTCCAGCACAATGTATGACTTTAAGTTTGAGCTAAAGAGTTGGATTGGCTACAGAGGGAGCGACACAGTGCACATTTACCAGTGGGTTACATGTATCTAAGTGAACTTAGTTGCAATGAGTAGTTGATGTGATTAATGTAATTCTCTATGCATGGTGGATAATGAATAACTCATTGGAGCCTCACTTTCTGGCCTGTTTGCTTGATACACAAGCCCAGTTGTAGTAACTGCGCCTACAAATGTGGGTACGTAGCCATATGCAGATTTTGCATGAAGCCTTCCTTTGTTTTTTTTTTTGTTTTTTTTTTTTTAATTGTCATGATTAGTTTGATGCTAATTTGCTGAAGGGAAAAATGATGGCAGCTCACACCTCTGTTGAAGCTGTTTTTGGACTATTAGCAATATCTGGTAGACAGCAATAAATCACATTGTTCAGAAGCATATATTAATTTGCAAATGTAAGGCTAAATTAATATTCTTGAGAGTTTGGCATGCACAGAAAGAGGCACCACTCCGGCATTCTAAATGCCATGCAAGCAAGCATTCATCCAAAATAAAGTAAAATGCAATGTGAACACTTTGAGGGAGAGCACTAGACAGTGGCACTTGCTTTACTTCTAAAAAGGTACAACGTCTAGCTGCAATGCAGACTTAAAGGAGTCTGCCAGGATGTAGGAGGTGGTGAGGAGACTCTGGTCATGTCTCTACCCAGACCTATCCCTTCTGGGGCAAGAGGTACACAGTTTGTTTGGTTGACCTCCCCACTTGTAGAGATTTGCTTTCCTACTATGAATTTTCCAGAGGGGTAGCCGTCTTAGTCTGTGTACAGCAAAAAACAGCGAGAGTCCTGTGGCACCTTTGGCTATGTCTACACTTGTGAATTTAAGTCGACTTAGCATGTCCACACTCAAATTTTAAGTCGACTTAGAGGGGACCCTACAAAATTGACTTAGAGCGTCCACACTGGATGCCTAGGTCAACTTGTAGGGGCTAGGTGGACCTGGGGACAGGTCCATGGTGGCAGGGGGGGCACCCCTTCCCAAGTGCCAGGGGGCTCAGCCTTTGCCCCATTGTACTTTGGTACAATGGGGCAAAGGGGGACAGGGTGGGCAGGGCATGCCAGGCTGTGGCTCTGCCAGCCAGCCTGGCAGGGCGGGCACTGGGGAAGCCCTGGAGCCCCCTAAGTCGACACTGGCTAAGTCAACTTTCTAAAGTCGACTTAGCCAGCAAAGTCTACTTAAATGGAGGTTTAGTAAAGTCGACTTAATTTTTCCTTAAGTCGACTTAAGGAAAGTGTAGTGTAGACGCAGAGTAAATTAAGTCGACTTAAGCAAGCTTAAATCGACTTAATTCACAAGTGTAGACGCACCCTTATAGACTAATAGATTTTCTTCGGCATAAGCTTTCGTGGGTTGCATCTGACGAAGTGGGTTGTAGCCCATGAAAGTTTATGCCGAAGAAAATCTGTTAGTCTATAAGGTGCCACAGGACTCTCATTGTTTTTTCCTACTATGGCTTCTCCTGTGTACAGTTGGTGTGAAAGTGAATGGGATCCCTGTGTTCTCCCTTTTAGAACAACAATGCAGGGCAAAATCTTTCTCTGGACCTCAACTCTTTATAAGCCAAGTTTTAAACATCAGCAGGAACAAATGGGGCCACCACTTACCTCAGCTCAATCCATCTCCCGTATACTCTTTTCGCAGTTACACAGAATTTGGTGTGAGTGGCTAAATGTGGCACAACTCTGAAATGTAGTTCGCTAACAATGAATGTTCATATTACCAGTCATTTTTTAACAAAAATTAGGTCCAATAACCTTCACATTCCTGCATCAGTCTTACCATGTTGTAAATGTGCTGTTCTGCTAGCAAATTAAAATATGCTCTTGTCACTATGGTTGCCTAAAGCTTTTCTTGTCATTATGTCTCCTCCTCCCCTCCCCCTCCCCCAAAAAACCCAGTCCTTATTTTCTTCTGGTTTCATTAAAAGACTTTTCACAACAAATGCAAAGTTACGCTGCTTATAGGTGAAACAATGTGTGTCAATTATGTGGTCTGAATTGTAGTATTTGAGGTGTCAAAACACATCTCTTGCAATGTCCAGAGAGGCTGTAATAAAGATAGAAGTTTTCTCTTTTAGTTAAGCAACTCAATGGAGATTAGGATTCAGGGAATAAGAAATCTGTGGCAGAGTTAGAAACTGCATTCCTATGTGACATTGGGCAGGTCAGTCTGTGATGCATGTTTTTCAAAAGAGCTCAGCACTCAGGCACTTAAACTTGCCACACTTTCAGAAGTGCTCAGGAGCTCACTGAGGAGAATGGTAGTGACTGGATGCCAAGCACTTTTGAAAATCTGATCCATGTGGGCCTCAGTTCTCCCTCTATAAAATAAGAAAAACAGACATGGAGGGAGAAGGGGACTACTATGTTTTCCTACTTAAATTATGGTGTCTGTACAGCATCTAGCACCATGATCCGATCTTGTTTGGGACTCCCAAGGGCTATTGTAATACAAATACCACCCCTAATATTTTGAACCTATCTTCCTTTTTTCCAAATTGAGTGTAGGTCACTGTAAAACTTGTAAATCATGATTCTTCTCTCATAGTTCTCTGATCAGACCAGAACACACGCAGTTAAAAATGGAGACTAACAACTGTATGTTTTATTATAGGATTGTATGGTGCTATAACTAGTTTTAATTATATGAATTTCCTTATTGATCATGAACATTTATTCATAAGAAAGTCATAAGCAATGTTCTCCCATGATATTTTGAAAATATTCAGGAAGTTAATCCCATAGCATCTGTGTCCTTCAAAATGAGATTGACGTATGATTTAGCATACGGACATACATATTATATTTAATCCCATTGGTGCAAAAGGGTCTCATTTCTGAAGTCACCTGCTCCTGGGAGTACTTGTGTTGACTAATGGGATTATAGTAGGACTGCTGATGTAAATAAAGTCCAGAACATGCATAATGGGTTTGCAGAATCAAGGCCATAATGGTCAGAGTGGGTCACATTTTAAACGCACCTAATACTCCCATTTTAGGCAACTGAATGAAATGACCAAATTTTGAAAAGATTTAACACCCAGCTGCTCCTTTGTTTCATGGAAAGAAGAGGCCTCGTCTCAACCACCGTGGATAGATTTATGGCTAGAGGTTCAAAGAAGCTCACTATCCAGTGAACTAAACTCTTGAAAAATCTCTCTATTTGGTGTCTTGATGGGTGTTGAACTCTTTTGGAAATCTGTTCCCAAATATAGGAGCTGAGTTCTTTGAACAGTCTGGCTCAGTGAGAGTGGCTGGATTCCTGTTGTCTTTTGAAAAATCTGGCAGGCATTCCCTTTCCCTCCATCATCTTATATAAATAATGAGCATGTCATCTGTGATTCTAAGATAGTAAGCATCTCTGAATAACTTCAAATAAAAGACAGTGCAAGGAATAAAGGGAAAGAGTAACTTGAGTTATACGTTAATGCCATTTGCTTTCCACTAAGTTACATAAAAGTCAAGAGACTCATCCTCCTCTTATTAATGTTCAGCTCACTGTTATTTTAAGAAGGCTATTGGCAAATGGTTTCCTGAACTGTTTTCCTTCCTATTCGAGTAATGGGGTTTGTTTCAGAAGACAGGTGAGTCAATCACTTTTTAGCAGAGGTGTGCGAGGATTTCTACTTTTTTTTTTTTTTTTAAGGCTGTAGGCCCCGATTAAAATGCTAGATAAGTGAACACCTATGAATCTTTAGCCGTTAACTGTCTGAATTTTAGGCTTTCTGGTATCTTCTGTTACATGGTAGTGATAAGTGAGTCAACAACATATCAGCAAAGAAATTGAGATTTACAAGATAGCATCTGTAAGGCAGCAAGTCAAATGCTACTAAAATAAAAAGCCTTCTTTCTATTTCATTCCAGTTTTATTACTACTTGCTGAAAAAACTAAGATATTTGAGGCTTCCTGGGGACAAATGAATACTATGGACTTAGTTACTCAATGTCTTTGAATTCTTGTGAGGCGAGAAGACTTCTTTAGTTTTAAGGGACAGGAAAATCATAGCTATAATATGATATGTTTTCCATCTCCCCAGTGCCCATCTAAAATAAACAAGAGGCCAATTTGTTGCCATTCTCATCTGCCTTTGACATCCTCGTCATAAATCTTAATATGAACATAAATAACTGTATATTTGTTTCAAAATTTAGGAGAGCAGCAGATGTTTTGGGGGGACTTTGTCATAGCATTTACTCAAGGATGTTTCAGGAAGTACAACCTGAAATGTTGCATGATTTGGGGGTGGGGAGGGTTAGCCCATATTCAGCTATTAAAAGCTGATCTAAATGAGCTTTCTAGTAGAAATAAGCTAGTTTCTCAGGAAGAACTGCATCTGAGTGGCATCCTTGCAGTTGCTCTGCTGTTTTGCCTTCCTCATTGGACATGGCACCAGACTGGTAAGGTAACACAACAACTGTTTGCAAGTCTACACACTGTCTGATGTTACTAAGGTAACTGTAAATTGCACAGCAATCTGCTAAGGAGCCCCTATGAAGATGAAGTGGTCTGAGATGCTGTACTCTGGAAATGTCAGGCACTGGAACTTTTTCATATTACTCAGAATCAAATGAAAAAAGCAAAAAATGCCAAGTCACAACATCTGAGATAGATCTTACATCTATTCAAATTTTCTGTAAGCTTTATTCATTCCCTCCCCCACTCCTTTTACGCAGCATTCCCCAATCACTGGAAATGTCACACATGCATTGCTCAATCTTCTGGTATGCTGAATTTTCACTTGACACAGCTGAGGAGGGAACTGCAGGGGAAAGTGACTGTAAGCCACTATCTGTTTTCCCAGTCCTGGGCCAGCCTGGGGGCAAAACAACTCCCACTGTAATACAGAGTAGCCCTGCTCTACTGTGATTGAAATTAATATAGACTAGCCAACTGTGGTACCAGCCATTACCCAGCAATGTGATCCGCTACTGTGCTTTCTTCTGTACTGTTCCATCCCCTTGCTGCTCCATAAGAAAACCATATGAGGAGGAGGAGAGGGTTGGGTGGATGGTTTCTAGATGGCAGTGCCTACTTTATTGCCCGGTGATAGGAAGAATCTTTAGCTGCCCCTTTTTGTCTTGTTTGCATTACCTTATCCCTCTTTTTTATCCACCCCTTAGCCCCTTCCAAATTGCACCTGTGTATATATGAAAGAGAGCTTTTCAAACTCTGTGTGCATGTAACTCTGAATAAAAAAAATTACACCTGAGGGATCTGGCAATACAAATAAGCCAAAATGTGCTCTGTTTATATGGGTACACACACCTGAACCCTTCATTAGAGGTGCAAAAAATGAATGAATTGTCTGCATTTGCTCTCGCAATGATCTGACAGCAAGAAGAATGACTGAACTGAAAGTGGAAAACTATAGAATCATAGAATAATAGGGTTGGAAGGGACCTCACGAGGTCATCTAGTCCAACCCCCTGCTAAAAAGCAGGACCACTCCCCCTAAATTATCCCAGCCAGGGTTTTGTCTAACCGAGCCTTAAAAATCTCCAAAGATGAAGATTCTACCACCTCCCTAGATCGCCCATTCCAATGCTTCACCACCCTCCTAGTGAGAAAGTTTTTCCTAATATCCAACCTTGACCTCCCCAGCTGTAATTTGTAATGCTCCTTGTTCTGTCCTCTGTTACCCTCGAGAACAGCCTAGCTCCCTCCTCTTTGGAGCAACCCTTCAAGTAGTTGAAGGTTGCTATCAAATCTCCCCTCAGTCTTCTCTTCTGTAGACTAAATAAGCCTAGTTCCTTCAGTCTCTCCTCATAAGTCATGTGCCCCAGCCCCCTCATCATTTTTGTTGCCCTCCGCTGGACTCTTTCTAATTTGTCCACATCCTTTCTGTAGTGGGGAGCCCAAAACTGGACACAGTACTCCAGATGCGGCCTGACCAGTGTCGAATAGAGGGGAATTATCACATCCCTCGATCTGCTGGCAATACTCCTACTGATGCAGCCTAATATGCCATTGGCCTTTTTGGCAACAAGGGCACACTGTTGGCTCATATTCATCTTCCTGTCCACCATAACTCCCAGGTCCTTTTCTACAGCGCTGCTACTTAGCCGATCGGTCCCCAGCCTGTAGCAGTGCATGAATCAACTACAGTGATGATTCATTGCAGGTGTCAAATTATGCCCTCAAAAATGGTAGCCTAGTCTGAAAATCAGGTTTTGGGTTCTCTTCTCTCCCTCCACAACTCCCTTGAACTGCTACCCACAAAATTTATCCTTTGTGATTGAAAAAAATGCTCAATAATACTGTATAGCTCAGGCAGAGGACTAAATCAGATTTGTACTCAGTAGCAGGAAGTGGAATCATTCAGTTAATATTTGTTTTGGTGAAAGAAAATAAACTATTGCAGGAAACCAGGCTAAATTAGAGACTTTTCTTTTTAAAAACCTGTTTTGAATCCTTGACCATACTGCACTCGTGAGCTTCTGTCTTACTCCCTGTGGGGATGTCGGACCACTTGACTGTCACTTCATCTTCTTATAAGAGTAGCTCATCACCAACAGCTGCTTACAGGTTTCATAAACACATTCCAGGAGACCAGTAGGATTACCAAAAAGCATAAGCGATGACTTCACAAATGATAATGTAACAGCAAATGTGACAGTCTAGCAAGTGATCTTTTAAATAATGATGAAGGTAGCCTAAATTATGAAGTAGCAGTTTTCTCTACACAATATTCTCTAATTGTATTAGACACCTTTAGGTCAGTAATTACAGTATTTTTCTGTGCCCATGAAAAACCTGTTTGCTAACAAAAACCCACACTGGTACACGTTCATGAAAAGTACAGGCACAGATCAGGTGATGCCTACCTACTTCATTTACACAAGCAAATATCCATTTGCAAGGTCAAATATGGGGTTTACATACAAAACTAGGTGTAGACACCAGCATATTTTTCATGCCAGAAGCATGCCCTTTGAAAATGTGGGCTTGAGGGGAAAAATGAGAAGTTTTTCTTCTCACCCAAAGTATAGCTAAGAGTTATGGTGAGGTCCCAGGAAACTTTAAACTCTGGTTCAATATCTCTGGAAACTTAAAACAACGAGAGTCCTGTGGCACTTTATAGACTAACAGATTTTTTTCGGCATAAGCTTTCGTGGGCTATAACCCACTTCGTCAGATGTGGGTTATAGTCCCTGAAAGCTTATGCCAAAAAAGATCTGTTAGTCTATAAAGTGCCACAGGACTCTCATTGTTTTTTGCTGTACACAGACTAACACGGCTACCTCTGGAAACTTAGAATATCAGACTATTTATTTGTTCCTGGATTAGCTGCCTCTTCCTGCTGTGGCAGACTTTGTTTCCCTGCACCTTATTTTGACTGGTGTGCTATACAACCTCTTAATTTATTAAACTGTATGCTAATCTCTCACTGATTAGTTTTCCTGGACAGTTAAATACGTGCATGAGATTGTTCTTCCTGACTAACTTAGTAAGCAAGTACTAATTTACATGAACATGTCCTTTAGGACCAATCCATGCAAATAAGGAGTCTAACTTGTTTTCATACAATAGTTATTACTTATTTAGGGTTTTAAAGCACTCCGAGTTTCTAAAATAGACACTGTGTAAATTATTCCTGTTTAGTCACACTGTGTGCTGTAGCTAGTACCTCCTGATAGGATGGTTTTTGACTTTTTATTTTGCACTGTTTTACAAACACATACTCCTACACATAAAAGAGAGTTCAGTCACATTGGGTAATGCTTTGTAACATCTTCCTACTCAGAATTCAGAAAATTGTTTTCTTTTCATTTGTCTTCTATAAAAAAGTGTTGCTTTCCTCACTTTTTTTTTTTATACTGATACAAGAGATTGGATGACTCAGATTGGAATGGAGTGGTGGAGAGAGCTATTTTTGGAGAATGACTGTAATTCTGGTTTACACTTAAAACTCGTTTAGTGTGACATTGGCTGTACTAAAGAGATGATTTTGTTGTGTTTTGAAATCTGAGACTTCTAAGCTGTTTTGACTTTTGCCAACTCGCAGCCAAAGTTTCTTTACAGATGGTCAGGGGAAGAAATGTCCAAGACCTGTTAACAAAAAGCCTGTCAAAGTGTCTTAGAGCTGTGTGTCATAACACTTAAAGAGCCCTCCATCTGGGCATGTAAGCTATTTTCTGTACATTTGTATGAGTACCATTATAGCTAATCTCAAGAGGAAAAACTCTAGCTGTTCTATACAGTAAGGGTCCCCAGACAGGGTGTACTTGAAGGAATTAGTTTTAATGTGTCCTAATGAGTCTGTGAATCTAAAAGAGCTGGGTTTTTAACTAGGAAAAAGAATAGTCCCTTTCTGAAAGGACTGACATACACTTTTGGGGAAAAACAATGTGGAGACACTGTCGGCACCAAGGAATAACTACAGACAGATGTTGGCAATGGCATGTAGGAATGCAACAACCTATCTTTGCCCTAGGCTACAATTACCGCCGTTTTCGGTGGCAGTCGCTGGGAGATGCACAAGATACGTAAAATACCTTGCGTATCTCCCGCCGACTTCTTAAATCCTCCCTACGCACTACACTAAGCTGACCGGAAATGGCATTCAGTTGGTTACACAGCTGATGTTCCAGCTCTGGTTCAGTTATCAATTGAGCGCATCTACACAGATTCCTCAATCAAAAACTGATGATCATGCTGATGGCGGCGACTTTGCCGCCATCAATACAGACTTGCCCTTTGACTAACGCTTCCAGATGAGGGAGAGCTTAAGTCTTAACTGTGGTATTTTGGCAGGAGGAGAACCCACTCAATTTTGACTTAATAGGTTAAAACTTAACCTCCTCCCAGAAACCCATAGATAGCCAATACAGATTATAAAACGGGTCTACTGTTCTTTCAGTGAAAAATCCTGTTTATTAAGCAAGCCAATAGTCTGCACCTGCTTTAGTTTCCTAACACATCTCACTTGCTGGTGAATTTTCTGTACCTTAAAGTCTCAAAACCATAATTTGAGGACTTCAATAACTCAGTCATAGGTTAGAGGTTTATTGCAGGAGTGGGTGGGTGAAGTTTTGTGGCCTGCACTGTTCAGGAGGTCAGACTAGATGATCATATTGGTCCCTTCTGACCTTAGAGTTTATGAAGTAAATTGCAGTAATCCACTCTGGAAATGAAAAAGGCACAAATCAAGGTAATGAAGTCTTACACCAGAAAGTGTCAATATCCCTTAAAACTACTGAAACCTGATCATTCAGTAGTAATAGGTTGCAAAAGTGATTTTTTTTTTTAAAGGGAGGGGGAAAAATACTTTCAATCAAAAGAAGCAGATAGAATCCTTACCACATCTGTTACCACACCATAATAGTATCACCTCTGTTTTATGTGAATGTAATCTCAACCATTAACTCCCATATTCCATTTCTCCACCAGACTCTAGGGTTAGGGTTATGTGAATGAAATCTCAACCATTAGCTCCCACATTCCATTTCTCCACCAGACTCTAGGGAAGGTGCTTAAATGCACCATGTGCCTAGGAAACATTAAACACTGTCTCATCAGATATTAAGGGTATTGCAAAGTTTCCTCACTTATCCTTTTAATGACTTCATATCCATACTGAACAGGAAAAGTCAAGACTGAACCTGCAGCACTTCATATCAGAGAATCCTTATGGAAAACAATTGCCATATATTACTTTCTGAGATCTGTGTTAAGAAGAAAGGCAATCAAAATTAATCAACCCATGTTCTTCAGGCAATTTAAGATCTTGTAGTCAATAACATTCAAGGTAGCCAATAAATCCAACATTATCAGCGTGGACAATTGAGGTGAAATCTTGGCAAAACTCCTCCTGACTTCAATGGGATCAAGACTTCACACTCAATCTTTATTTGTCATCCGGCGGTCTATCTTGTTTACAAAAGTGACAATCTCCAGATATTTTGGAGGAAGATGTAAAAAACCCTGCAGAAAGCAGTTGTGCATACTAGTCCTCCTGGAAGTTTCCTCTTAACCCCAGTACTGGGAAGATGACTGAAGCTTCAACGCATGAGGATTTATACCTTTTGCAAAACACCTCATATTTCTTTAAAGTACTCACTATTATAACTCTGGGTGAAGTCCATAAATATTCTTATCCATAAAAGATTAGACACACGTAAGGATACAAAGAGAACAAGAAAGCATTTTACAAATAGATGAGAAAGAAGACCAAGGACAGGGTAGGCCTAATACTTAATGAGAAGGGAAAGGCAATAACAGAAAATATAGTATGTGTTGAATGCTTTTTGATTTTTATCAAAAAAATAAGTAGTGATTGGACAACTAACCTAGTGAACATCAGTGTAAATGGAGTAGGATCTGATGCAAAAATAGGTTAAGAATTATTTGAACAAGTTAGATGCCTTCAGGTCAGTGGGTCCTGATTAAATATATCCTAGAATACTTAAATAACTGGCTGAGGAGATCTCTGAGCCATTAGTTATTAGTAATTATTCCTGAAAACTTTAGGAGAACAGGATAATTCAGATGAATGAGAAAGAACAAAGGTAAAAATAGAAATAAGAAAAACTCAGGTGTATGGGGAGACTTTTGGCAGACCAGCAAAATGCCTGGACTACTATGATAACTGGAATATCAAATATCATGGTTATGGCCAGAAGCAGCTAAACCAGTAATTCTTAGCAAGCCTCTACAATGGCCTTAGCATATCTAAGCATGAAACCAGGAGTGGTTAAAGGGGGAGCTTAATCCTTTGTCCTTATAAGATCTCTATTGAAATTGTTGAGGTATGTTGGGGGAGGGGAGTTGGGGGGGGGGGGTTAACAAACCAGGAAGCTTATCTATATCTGCTCTTTAGGGTCTGTCAGGGCCTTCAAGATACGTGGACTCTGTGAAAACTAATCTGCCTTATTAATAGTTTGGGGAAACCTCTTGCTTAAACTTTGAAGTTGTTTGCTTAATTTTTTATTGACATGTTCTTGTTATACTAACCCAATAAATAATGGAAGTATTTGGTAGGTGATTCTTCAGGGACACTTCATTGACCAGTTTAGGGTCCCCAACAGCAGCTGAAAGATGAGTAAATCAGATGGCTGCTGCTGTACTGCTCCAGACTTCAGAAATTATTGATTTTTGTGGAGGTGCAGGAATGTCTTACTACCTGTTGCAGATATATGTAGGTGCTTGAGACTAAAATAAAGTGCAGTTTTATGTGAGAGCACTCTTGTTTTGTACTGTTTGAGTCAGCTACCTATCAGTCAGATGACCATGTCTCCATTGATTTATTTCCTGCTATTACCTTGCCAAGAGTAATAGTTAGCAAGAACTTTTCAGTTTAAGAACTATCATAACACAGGGAATTATAGACCAATCAGCAAATCTTCCATAGTTGGAAAGATAATGGAGCAAATAATCAAACAAATCAATTTGAAAGTACCAGAAAGTAATAGGTAATGTTCAATATGAACTTGTGAAGAACACACCATGTCAAACCAATCTAATGTTCTTCTTTGATATGGTAGCAAGCCTGATGGATTGAGGTGGGAGTTGGGGCAAGGAAAGCAAAAGATAATCTCAAATTTAATCAGGATTTTTTTCATGAGAAAGTTATACGAGACAGTATCAATCTAGAGAAAGATAGCCTAAACACATCTACTTAGTTGGGTGCACAACTGGCTGGAAAACTGTACTGAAAGTAGTTATCAGTGCTCCACAACTGACTTGGAAGGGCATATCAAATGGCATCCCACAGGGATCTGCCTTTGGTCTAGTTTTATTGAATATATTGTGACAGGATCAGCCTGGAGGGTTTCCAGAAAGTTCTAGAAAGACAGTATATTAGCCCCAGGCTCAGCAATTCCCTTTTCCCCTTGTAGCTGAGCAGTGTCACTCCAGGTTAGTTAGCACACCTAAAACTAACTAAAGCCCCACCCAGGACTTGCTAAAAAGCCTTCCCTTCAGAGAAATGGGGTAGCTGGAGTGTCAGAGTGAGGAGAGCTACTGGAGAGTTTGAAAGGAGGCAAGGTGTGATTGGAAGGCAGAGATCTGGAGAAGGTGCAGAACACTGGTCAAGAAAAGCCCCACAGGTACAAAGACTGGGGGAGGAAAAAACCCCTGCCTGAAGAGGGCAAAGAACTTTCCCAGGCCTGGAGGCCTGAGGGGAAACTAACCCACTGCTAGAAGGATGTGTGGGACCCACCGTTATAGAGGAGGAACTTTGTCACAATATTCATAAATGATTAGGATCTTAGCATAGAGAGTACACATACATTTTGTGATTGATACTAAGCTGGAAAGGGTTATGCAAAGGGATTTGATGGGTAGGATTGCAATGCTAAAGGATCTTGACAAATGAGAAATGGTCTGAAATAAATTGAGTGACATTTAAGAAGGAGAAATACAAAGTAGTACAATGGAGAAGGAATAATCAACTGTACAAATAAAAAATTGGAAATGACTGGCTAGGAAGCAGTATTGCAGAAAAGGATTGGGGGTTACAGTGAATCACAAAGTAAATATGAGTTAATAATACAATACTGTTGCAAAAAGTTATCACTAGGGTGGATTAATGGGGGAGTTATAAGACATGAGAAGTAATTCTTCCTCTCTAATTGGCAGTATTGTCTAGTATTGTCCAGTTCTGGGCACTGTTCTTTGGGAAAGGTGACAAACTGGGGAAAGTCCAGAGGAGAGCAACAAAAATTATTAAAACTCTAGCCAACATAACCTGGGAGAAATGATTGAAAAAACTGGGCCTGTTAAGTCTGCAGGAGAGAAGACTGAGGGGGGATTGGAGGCAGAGGGTGTAGGTTAAGTCTTCAAGTATATATAAAGAGTAAGGTGATTCATTGTTTACCTTATCCACTGAGGACAAGACATGAGTAATGACCTTAAACTGCAGCAAAGGAGATTTAGGATAGATACCAGGAAAATTTTATAACTCTAAGCTCTGGAACAAATTATTTAGGATCCAGTTGTGGAATCTCCGTCATTGGAGGTTTTTAAGAACAGGTTATCCAAAATTTGTTAGGGACAGTCTAGATAATTAGAATCCTGCCCAGATACAAATATGTGGATCTGCAAGAAATGGTCCGTGGATATCCGTGTTGTATCCGCGGATGCGGATATAATGCGGATATCCACGGATTTGCAGAGCTCTATAGATAATTCATTAAGGCACAGGACTCTATAATGCGGATATCCACGGATTTGCAGAGCTCTATAGATAATGCATTCAGGCACAGGACTGTACTAGATGACCTATCAATGTCTGTTCTAGTCCTATACTTCTGGGGCTCTAAGATAGTAGAGCCTTTCTTCTCTAGGTCATTTTTTCAAATCCATCTCAAATCAGTAATGACCGAAAATGGCTTTTTAGCTTTCTGCATGTACAACTAATTTAAGGGTTTTTAATCCAGTCAAAGATCTCCACATCATAAAATTCACCAACACAGATGTCACACTTGGTCATGTTGGTAGACTTATAAATGCTTGCATTCAATCTGGACAGATATGGATGGAAATTATTTACATAGATGTGGAGGAAGGTTGCACTTCCACTTCCTGTGTTTTGGAGATTAATAGATTACCTCACTTTTTTGGGAAAGAAGCCTGGCTTCTCTCATGACTATCTAATTCACACTCAGAATAGCAACATATAATGTGAAGGACTGAAGTACAGAGATTTCATACTAGCATTTCAACCTCACTTTATATTTCAAGATCCTTTGTGCCTCCTGTAAAATATGGAGGTGTGATAGAATTTACATATCTGCATGTATTTTTTTCTCCCTTTCATAATTGTGGCAACTCATGTTCTGTTTCTCTCTCTTTCCTTAAAAAAAAAAAAAAATTAGTCAAAGGACCAAAAGGAAAATGCATACACCTTTGTAAAAGTTTCTGTTGATGGCTCCCAGGCCATTAAGGTGTGTTTTTTTTGTTTTGTTTTTTTAAAAAAAGGTTTAGTTCCAAGGTGGGTTATAGTCCTCATGTTAAGGATAAAGAATTTTAGGCATTAAAGCATAACTTACATTTTTGCATGCATGGTTTGGTTTCTTTCTCCAAATGGGAAGACTTATACTTCCTTTTATTGTACAGCCTTATACAGCCTTTTATTGTATCTGGACTGGGGCAGCTGTTTACTTTAGACACCTGATCTTGTTGCTTAGTCTCCATGAGATGTTTGATCTCTTTAGATACAAAGGTTCATTTGAAACTTTTGGGTGGTTCGTTTGTGATGTCCCTCACTAACATCTACGGATACAGTCTGATATTTAATTGTTGGTTATGTATAAAATGATTAATAAACTAAGTACATATTACTTCTGCAAGCTGGGAAGGAATGGGGAGAGATTCAAATACGTGACAGATGCTCAAATATGTTGTTAGACGCTGCATAAGCAACAAGACAGATTCGGCTGTATCTTGTCCATGTTTTGAATGTCACTATAAAGATTTTGCAAAACTTTATTTTGAATCCTTAGTTCAAAAAGCCGTTGTGTGAATAAAAACCAGTGTGCTAGCCATGTATCTGGTAAGGTTTTTTTAGGCAGGTTGTTCTTGGGAGTGGTAGAGAAAGGGATTTCTCTATTCCTTTGATTTATTGTCTGACTGAAGTAATTTGTTTCCTGTTTGTTTATTTTAATGTTTCTGCATGGCCATTGTGTGTTGTGATTGTAAGTCAAATCAATCTTTGGGATGCATAGCAGAGGCGTCGTTGCCATTGGGCTGGCAGGGCGTCGGCCCCAGGTAGAATAGCCTGAGCCCCGGATCTATTTTCCCCAGCAGGCACAGGTTAAAGTAAGGGGGAACAGTTCCAGGGCTCCCAATTTTTAGGGGCCAGCGTTCTGGGGCCTCAAAAAATAGAAAACCCAGGCGGAATGCTGCGTTCCGCCCAGGGGCCCCAGCAAAGCCGCAGACTCCTGCTGCGGCCAGGCTGGGGAGATTCAAATCTCCCGCCCTGAGCATGCTCAGACAGAGCGTGCTCAGGGTGGGAGCGGCCTGGCCCAGAAGCGGCTCTGCCGGCCGTCCCTGCAGCTCCGAGCCTCCGGCCAGGTGAGGGGGCTGGGAGGAGGCGGCGGGCAGTGGGGCCGGGAAAGGGGCAGAGGAGCCGGGAAAGGAGCACGGGGGAGGGGGGCAGAGGAGCCGGGAAAGGAGCATGGGGGAGGGGGACAGAGGAGCCGGAAAAGGAGCCCTAGGCCTGATCTGGCCACGCTGCCTGCCCGTGATGGCAGCGGCAGAGGGGCAGGATCAGGCCCGAGGGGCCGGCGTGCAGCGGCAGAGGGGCAGGATCAGGCCCGAGGGGCCGGCATGCGGCGGTGGTGGCGGGAGCAGAGCGTGGCGACCGGCAGCATGGCCTGATCCGGCTGTCCTGCTCTGCCACCTCAGGCTGGTCCCGGGCCTTTGTATCAGGGGTTAAGGTAAGGGGGGAACGCGGAGACCGGGGGTGGGAATGGAGGGGTCCGGACTCGCGAGTCGGTCGAGCAAGGGGTCAGGATGGGGGGGCTGGGGAGGGATGGATGGAGTTAGAGGCCTGGGGAGAGGCGAAGGGGGCATGGGGACAAGGAGACTTGGTGGGGGCTGGGTAGTGGTGGGGGGACTGGGTGGGGGTGGGGGATGGGGGTGTGGCCTAGCTGGGGGGTGGGAGCTAGCATGGAGTGGGCTGGGGGGCCACAGCCCTAGATCTTTTTTCTATCCAGCAACGCCCCTGGTGCATAGATCTCTTTGTATGGGTCTTTTTTCATTGTTTTAACTCTAAAGAATTCAATGATGGGAAAACTTCTGGGGGTTTGGGGGGGGGGGGGTCGAATACAGGTTTTTAAAATTGTGTTCGTGTGTATACACACACACACACACACACACACACAGGTGACTAGATCCCTCTTCTAAAAAGAAAATACATCTATACAGCGTCCTTCACAAAAAGTCACAGGATACTTTACGGTGAAACCCAATTAATATTATCAGAAGTTAAAAGCAGTGCATGAAATATATATTTTTTTACCTTCATTTTAATACAAGAACAGTTTAGTAATTCCATATGTCAGTTGTGGATCTTACTTCCTACTGAGAGAAATAATTACAAAATGCTCTAAGTACCTATTGTCTCATTCAAGGTTATGTTCAGGACACACTAAAGCATCAGATTCAGAGCACAGAATGATAAGCTACACACTTTTGTCAAAGACTGGTTAAGTACGCTGGCCCCCAACCTTTAAGTACCGGTATCTTAAATGCAAGTAAAAGACAAAATACTTGAAAATTATCCTCCTGTAGAATTTTGCACTAATGTGTCTTTAAAAAAGAAAACAGTAATATTATGGGAGATGTAAGTGCAGCAAGAATGAGAGCTACCACATTCTAGAAAGAGCAATACAAATACACCCCAGAAATAGAGTTGCAAACTGATCTCGGTGGACAAGAAGGAAAAATACTTTTGGATCTATCACTGAGCAACAGTCTGAACCTAGCAATACACAATTATTTAAAAAAGGAAAATTACTTTGCTGTTGTTAAACCTGTTGACAGTGTAACACCCAAGTTACTAAGTGCTGCAGATGTATTCAGAAGAATATTATTAAATAGAATCTCTAACCAAAGAGAGGCAGCTAGCTTGCTGTCCCATAGATAGTCAAAGCCACTGAATTAGTTAATTATACTGCAGATAAGCCCTAGCGATTATCAAGTTTATATTAACAATAATTATAATTAATAGAAATGTTAATCACTTTACAGTGATTGCTTATGTAACTACAAAAGTGTTCCAAAGTATTGTACATCTTTCCTTCTGCATAGTAGTAGTTTTCTGTATGGTTATCATTGAAAATTATTTCTTCTATTGTGTAACACAAGTAAAAAGCTCACTACCTATTGTGTGGTAATTGAGTCTGATTTGCAAATCAGCATGCTGGTGACCATGAATGAGTATTAGTTATTCACAATATTTACACCAAGTAGCAATTTGGGTATATCATGCAGATCACTTAAACATGAATTGTCAAAGCTATAGATGGCATAAAAGAAGCGTTTCGCAAGCCAAATTTTCTAGTTGCCCCATTATTCTATTGCCTCCTTTTGACAGGAACAGATTAAATATATTTTATTTTAGGTACTTATGATCCAAATTGCTCTTAAGTCAGTATTGAGTGGGAGGAAAGTTAGAACAAAACCACAAACACTTAACATTCTTAGCTCTTAGAATATATGACAGTCAGAATGACTGAGTCACATGACTTACTGAATACCTCTTATGTGCTGTGACATTTAAAGAAATCTGAGCTGATATCAAAAAATGAAAACAAACATTACAGGAAGTTCAGAAACACTTTATCTGCTGTCACTGAAAAGTGATATTTTCCTAAAATTCTTTCAAAATATAAAACTTAGACTTCTCCCTATCACCTGACCCTCACCCAGCCTCTCCCAATCCCTCAGTTTTCAGATTTAATTCTTAAAAAACAATAAAGTCACTTGAATGGATCAGAATACTTCTTTCAAAGCTCAGATTTTTTTTTAAGCTTCCAATGCCATTGCTGCAATGTTATGTTGTCATTCTCAAATATTGCAAAAGCATCAAAGGCTGGTTAAAAAGTAAAATACACTAGCAAATATTACCTTTGAAGACAGAATAAAAAGAGTACCAGAGACCTCACTATTTTAGTAGGAAGTGTATATGTGTCTGTGAAGAGTTCACATTTTTCTATAAGTAGCTTATTGGTTTGTCCATGAGATGTGCTAACCTTGTCCCTCCAAGTGAAAAACATAAAGGTGTACATAAAGGTCATGTTTCTCTTCCATAATGTCAGATCAGACAGAATGTTTAGTAGGTCTTCCTAATGGATTTTAAAGATCAAGAACAGTGGCTACTGACATTTTCATGAAAGATGAAGTATGGCCATAACACTAAGTTTTCAATTATTTAGAGATTAAAAATCCTAGTGCCTGAAACGAATGACGGAAATGGCTACCTTGACTTCTTTGGAAGGAGAGATGAGGTGGAAGCAACGTTTCTCACTTGTTTGAATGTTTCTTGAGGCAGGCCCTTCATGCTAATAGAAAATTGAAAATGGAGATGTATCTAACTTCTCCAGATGCTGGATGGATAGAAAAACAAAGAAAGAAATGATTCCAACCTTTGGTTCTAGTTATTACAAGTTTTGATAGCTGAGATAAGTTCACATGACTCTCTGCCCTAGAGCAAAAGAATCTCAGTACAGAGTAAATCTACTTAAACTACTCTATCTATAATGAAACACTGAAGACATATTTTCTCTTTCTTGGTCCTCTTTCACATATTTGAGCCACAGAAGTAATGATTAAAGGTTTTATTTTTCACTAATTGTTTTCAGGGTTTAAGTGTAAGATTTCACACAGAGAGAGATGATTTAAACTCATGAAGCTAAATTTCGGTCACTGGGTCTCACTCTGATATAAGGGGTCCATCAAAAGAGAAGAATTCTCCCTCCACACCAGAGAATTTCTCCAGTGTAAGAGGCGGGGCCGTCCCTGGGGGGGAGCAGGGCCCAGGATCAATCGGCCTGGGGGCCCCCATCCCTCCACACTGGAGGGGAGCGGGGCAGGCTGGCCCATTCCACCACAGGGACTGCACAGTCGGCAATGGGGGGCCTGCGAAACCACATGCTCATCCCGTTTCCCCCTCCCCCCCCCAGGACAGCCCTGGCTAGAGGAGTATAAGGCTGACACAGATATCCCTCTCTGACTCTCCTGATGAAGGCTAGGTTGGCCAGGGCGTGAGGGGGAAAGGCTGCATCTCTCTCTGCTCTGGCTATTCTGGGAAGTCGGGAAAGGCTGTCAAAAGTCAGAGCAGCCCCAGGATCTGTTTGAATTTGTGCTGGGAGCTTTACCTGCCCCCCAAATAGCACAGAATTAGGGTAATGTCTCCTCTGCTGCATCACTGGTGGCACAGCACTGAATTTGCCCTTGGAATGCATAATTAGGGGGTATACACGAGTACCCATAAGCCTAAGTACAAAAAGTAAACTTATATAAATTATTGAAAAGGGAGCAGAGTATAAATATTTAGGCAGTATCTGTGATAATGAAAGAAACTAAATTACTCTCTAGAAAGCTTGTGACCTTGGAAATTAACATGAAATGTAACAGTTTACAGTTTACACAGTATTTAGCTTCAGTCTATAAAAATAAGAGGCGTCTGAGTGTGTCTGAGCCACAGGAAATAGAATTGAGAACTGTAGAGACACTACAAGGAAAACCTTAGGAACAGGCAACTTTGAGGAGAAAGCTTAATCTGTCTTGCTCCTGAGTTTTGGGTTTGTTAACCTTTGGGTAAGTTTGGATTATATACAGTATGCAAATACTCTGCTCAAAGCAAAGTGAGACCTTCCCCTTTTGCAATCACACTAGATCCTAAACAATGAACAAACCGTTTTGACATTGCTTCAACCTTCTTGTGAAATGCAAACAACTTTGAGATGGCAAGTTCCAGGTGGGTAACCGTGCTAGTCTTTGAGATGGCATATGGAACAAATTTAGAGACACATGTTATGCACAACATTACACAACAGGTTAGAACAAGAATAAAAGACTATTGCCTCCAGTTGATTCTTACTATAATTAGTCAGATAAATAGAATGCTTAGGCTGCATTCTTAATATTCCTGATGGAGAAAATAGACAGGATCTTATTGATCACAATTTAGACAGAATATGTGCTTCATTTTCACTCAGTCACATGGAACATAGCTTTATATGGCATTGTGAAAATGTTTTATATCTTGGGTGGAAGAAGGGACTATGATTAGCTCTCTAATCAATCCTTGTTGAGAGACCTTTCAGTATTTTCCCATAGGCCATATTCTTTTCTAACTACCAAGATATGAGGAAGCCAGATTTTGGAAATATGATCAGAGAATTGTACCTAGGATGCTCTCAAGTGTGTGATCACCTTCTCTAGGCTTTCTTAATTTGAATACCATTTCCCTAAACATTTCTTGAACTCACATCTTATGACAGGTACCTAGGGGTTTTTTTGCACATCAAATGACAAATTTAGGGCTTGTAAATGATCTGTATTTTTCAGACACTGCTGCCAAAAATCCCATCTTCTAGGCTGGTGTTTTCTTTCTTTCTTTCTTTCAAATGTCATTAAGGTAGTAGCCAACATCTCTCTCTAGAACAGTGGTCTTCAATCTCTTTTGGATCAGCACCCAGTTTTTCAATATTTTCACATTTGCAGTAAGTTTACCGCCCACCTACATACATTGTTACTTTTTATAAATTGCCACTGTCGTTAAATTGTTTGTAGCACCCCCCCCAAAATCACAAAATGGCCACTAGTGGGCGGTATTGCCCAGGTTGAAGACCACTGCTCTAGCAGCTCAATCTGATTTGGGAGAAGGTGGTCACGAAGCTAAAAACGCAACAGTTGTGTTGCATGTTAAGAAATAATTCATTATGGTTGGAAAGCAATTAATGGTTTTCTAAGAAGGTCCCTTCTTGATGTTGTAATTCCTTTTAGAAAGAAGAAATGCTGTTGCTTTCTAGAGATGGGCCATCTAGAAAGAGACTAAACATGATGCTGTTCATTTGAACTCAGTCTTCTTTGGTTTAGATTAAATGCAAAAGATTTGAAACACTGTGTTTAATTTACAAAATCAAAACCTGACCAAGAATTTACAAAATCCTTCACTCTTTTATATAATACTTACTTGTACTATTTAACTTATTTTTATATATAAAGTATGAACTCTCACAAGAAGGTAATGGATCTCTTGACCTGTAACAATGTGTTTGCTGATAAGCAATTCATTCTACATGATCTTTTGCTTAAATATTAAAGGTTTGGATAAGAGCATAAGAATGACCATACTGGATCCATATAGCTCAGTATCCTGTTTTCTGACAGTGGCCGATGCCAAGTGCTTCAGAGGAAATGAACAGAACAGGCAATCATCAAGTGATCAATCCAGTCAGCCATTCCCAGCCTCTGGCAAACAGCAATACCTAGCTCTCCTGGCTAATAGCTATCTTCCATGAACTTATCTTGTTCTTTTTTTGAACCCCATTATTGTCTAGGCCTTTACAACATCCTCTGGAAAGGAGTTCTATAGGTACATTATGTGAAGAAATGCTTCCTTTTGTTTGTTTTAAAACCTGTTGCCTGTTAATTTTATTTGGTGATCCCTATTTTTGTATTAGGAGGAGCTGATAACACTTCCTTACTTACTTTCTCCATACATAATTGCACATATTTCTTCTCTTGCTCTTTCCATACAGTTTCTGGCATCTTTATGACCAAGTAGTCATCTGTAAACAGTGAGAATTACAGAATTGCCTATATACATATCAAAGTATAATATCCAAAATACTGATGGAATAACACTTGAGTCTAAAATTGAGATCTTAAAATGAGACCATTGAAAAATCATATTTAGGCAGCTAAATCTGATTTTTTTTCCCCCAGAGGTGATGAGTACTCACAACTTTGTATTTAAAGCTATCTTTTTTTCAAAAGATCTCAGCACCAGAGTTGGTTGAAACTTAAAAAAAAAAATTGGCTTGAGCTTTTCTGACAGTTTATAGTTGCAGTTAGATTGCTTGAAAAAGCAGAGCTTTCTTTGCTCACTGTGTCTATTTGCCAAATCAGATGTACAAATGAGGCATTCAGATTTGTATAATCGTCTCTAATAACACCGTGAATATACTTCCAGAGTTATGGGCCTGTAGAATGTTCAGAAATAGCGTATTTTGTTCTATCTGGATAGAATCATTCAGATTTATGCAATATTTCTTGAATAACTGATCAAGTTGGTAGATCATTGGCATATAAATACATGCAACATTGTCATCAAAATTGTTTATGTATGGCATGTATTTAGTTCCTAGTAGACTGTAAAATAAGTTCAAATAGTCCTCTGAAAGTTTCACATTTGGTTGATCAGCTCTACCATTTTTCAATTTATCCCTTTTACTCACTCTGTTATGCCTCAAGTTTTATTCTTCTATTCAAGAAAAATAAGAAGGAATTGCTATTGCTGTTGCTGTGGAATGCTCCCTCTTTAACTTAACAGTACATCTTTACTGTGCTGAATTTCATTTGATCTAAATAGTTTTCAAGTTAGTACTTTAGAAATGCCATTATTCCATGTGAATGGGCAGATACCCTGACTATAAGTAGATTTAAAAAAAAAAAAATTACGTTGTGTAGATTTTAAAAAAGAAAAGCAGATATACCAGTCCCTGCTGGGAGTACTGTCTGTATTCAGACATAGAATAGAAATAAGGCAAGATACAAGGAATACTCTTTAAGCACTTGTGTGTAGCTTACTCTCACTAAGCCAATTTAAATCTTCAGAAAATACTGAGGTGTTTCTCTATCAGAGAATAGATCCATTCAGTAATCGGCTAGGGATTCAGAGACTAAAAGAAAAATTCCATTTGCTATTGCACGGTACTCCAGATAAAAATGTTCATCCTATAACAGTTTCATCTCAGCAACACACAATACTATTATATTCTTTCTTTGTATTTCAGTTCAATTTATTTTGTATTATACAAACTGTATCCCAAAGTTTTATAGAATCTAATGCAATTAGAATTAAATAACAAATAAAAGAAGAGAAATGATGTTCAGAACTGAGATGATTGTAGAAGGGATGGAGAGTTGATAAGACATAAGACAAAACAAAAAGATGGTTTCAAACAGCAAGAGATGTAGAAGAGAAGGCTCTCATACTAAGGCTTATAAAACTGTAACGGAACAAAAAAAAAGATGTGTGCTAGGAGAGTAGGAAGAGAGGTGGAAAGAGTGAGTTACTTCTCTGTTTGGCTGGGGTTTTGTAATGTGCCCATCACCAAGGTTTCTGAATTTAGAGATTAGAATTTGAGGATTGCAGGAGCATATGCCTGGCAGGTTTTGAAAATAAGGGTTCTATTCCGCCCTTATTCATATCTATGAGTCTCTGCTGAAGTCACTGAATTTGACTGAGGAAGGCATGCATCCTAAATGCATTTCAAGTGCATCCTAAATTAAGAATAAAAGACTGTAACATGAATACATAGCAAGAAGAGCATTCCATGTAGCTGTTCCTGGGTCAGTTGTAGTATGTTATTGATTTAGAACCCGTGGCTAGGTGGCCGTTAGAGCCAGAATGTAGTGCTTTCTTCCTATTGTTTTATACTGACCCTTCTGGTACATCCTTAAATAACACAGAACAAGGGTTCTGCCATTGTCTTCCATTTTGAATAATTTATTTGTTCTTGGCTGTTTCATCTCAGTTGGTCAGACAACTGTTGTGCATATTTCCATATAATCTATCTTTATCATGTTTAGGATCATACTAATGCACATTTATAGACTTTAAGGACAAAAAGTACCATTACGATGATTGTCTGACTTCTTGCATCACACTGGCCATAGAACCTCATTTAGTAATTCCTACATCAAATCTATCATAGAACATGAGAATGAAAGTGTCTTCAAGAGGTCATCTAGTCCAGTCCCCTAGAGTGAAGATAAAACTATGTAATAATTAGACCATTCCTGACAGCTGTTTGTCTAACCTGTTCTTAAAAACCTCAGTGATGGAGATTCCACAACCTGCCTTCACCATATTTGGAATAGTAACTGTGAAGGGGTTCCCTATCCTTCCAGAGACCTATAGGCAGTATAGAGTCCCTCTTTTACAGCCCCCCCCCCACTCCAGGAATGGTACTACTTTCTATCCCTCTGCCCCTTGAGATCAGCAGAGGCAGCAACACAGATGCCCTCTGCTCCCCAGACAGAGCAGAGCAATCACTTCCTTCTCATCCTGGTAGTCAGGACATATATGCTTGAGTGGGTATTGTTCTAGCTCAGGGGTCAGCAACCTGAAAGATAAGAGCCATTTTTAAAAAACCCTTCAATTGCCAAGTATTTTGAGAGCCACAATGGGTATAGCCTCCTGGTGGCAGGAGCTGGTCCAGGATGCCTGCCTCAGCATCCCCTGGTGGGAGCAGGAGGGGAGGAAGCCCCAAACCAGGAGTGGGCCCCCCCACAGGGTCCCCTAGTGGCAATGGGGATCCCAGAGCCCAGTGTGGGCTACCTGTAGGGTCCTCCAGTGGCGGGGGCTGAAGCCAAAGAGCAGCATGCAGCTCTGGAACTGCAGGCTGCAGATCCCTCTCTAGCTTATCTGTTAACTGAGGCACATATCACTGCATTTACTCAATTAACATTTTCAAGTTTTCCTTTGAATTGTGATGGCAGAGAAACTCATCTCTTTTTAAATGAAAGCTGAAATTCTGATGTAAATGTGACTCCAGAAGCTGGGTGGGCATGGGCCTATATTTTCTGTTTCAAGTAAGCCCTGAGTAGGGTGGGCATGCTTTGTCAGACTGCCTAGTTAAACATGTTCAACCCTCACCTAAATGGATCAATTTTAGAAGTGAGAAGGTAGTTCATTCTCTGTACTCATTCAGTCCTTGGCCTCTCTTCTGAGCATATCAACACATTCCAGTTGGGAACATCAGTTTGATGTAGATATCTGCTTGCTAAGAATAGAATGAGGCCATCAATGCACTTTGTAGAACAACCATAATACTCCTCTTAATGCCATTAAACTCAAGTCGCTTCCTCATCTTTTAATTCTTGAGATGTGGTATCCTCTTTTTGCCTGTATATTACACCCAGAAGAGGAGGATAAAATAATGTAGTGCTTCAAAATCTTCTCAAGATTTTCAGAACTTTAAAACAAAACAGTCTTAAGTCTGATGGTCCCCATGCTGTTTGTTTATATCACAGTGAGCCACCATCAGAGACTGCAAAATCTGACGCACATGATCTATAAAATTTCACCGACATTACCCCTGGAAAAATCCTTTCATGCAGTTATTGTGAGCTGATACTTTCTCATTATTGACACCTTTATTAGAGATACAGGAATATAACTGACCATGCTTGTTCCTTCAGGGGAATATTGGACCCTGTAGGTGTAAGGAGAGTGCTGGTGGCCTTCCTTACAACCCTTAGCTCAGTGGTTAGGGCCCTCATCTGGGATGTGTGAGACCCTTCTTCAATTCTGACTACTGAATATGGGTTTCCCCCTCTCAAGTGAGTGACCTAACTAGCAGGTTACAGTCATTTTCAATTTCTTTGGCCTATTACATAAACAGCTACAATATGAAAACTGAGGGAGCTCCATACCACAATATCCAATTGACCTGTGGTTAGGGCACTCGCAGTGTGCTGTGGTAGGAGAGTGGGGGAAGGTGACCCATGTTCAAATCCCTTAAAAGCAAAGGGAATGGGAAATTGAACTGAAGTCTCCCCACATCCTAATTTCTGGGCTAAATGTTTTAGGGGAGGCTGCCACCAACTCCTTCTCCCTGGCTGTATTTTGTGAAATGGGGCATGCTTGGAGCCTACCTTATCTTGCAGGCAGGTAATGCCTAACTTGAGAGTTCTGCTGGGGCTTCAATGAAAGAGAATCATCCAGGCACTTGCCTGAGGCAGCAATGTACATGCCCAATGGCTGAAACTTGTGTGTGCTGAGGATTCTTATAGAAAACAATTAAGCTCCTTCAGAGTTTTTATTCCTAGGATATCGAGGCATCCGTCTATTCTTGAGTGTATTTAATGGTCTAATCCCCAGACCAAGTCAAAGCAGAAGAAATTTCACAGGAAAACTCTAGTAACCCAATTTTCACATCAAAATATGTTGGATAAGTTTTGAGAGCCTCTGTCTGTGTCTCTCTCTGATGCTTGGATGAAATGAACTTTTCCAGGTTTATCTATCACATTGTATCATGCACTGTATAAGATAGCTTTTCCTCCTAGAGATCTTTTAAAATATTAAATACTCTTACAATGATCTAGCAATAAGGCTAGTTTTTTGAGTACCCACTAGAATCTTTTTTAGTACTTCTTAACAAACACTTCCATCAATAAGTTCTAACAATGTGAAAAATATCACATGTGGATTTGTCATCTGGTGCTGCTCTATTAACCCTACAATAGCTTTATTGTATTTAGTGCTAATAAAAGGAGGAAGACCTCTGGAACAATGCCATACATTCATTTAATCTTGAAGATTTGAAATGTTGGCTAATATCTGCTGTAATAACAATCAGACATGCGAAGTGCAGCCTATTAAAAAAAATTAAGTACTGCTAGTGACACTAATTGTCCTATGGCTATGTTGGCCACTTGTCTTCCAGTTTCACTCATTGTGTGACCTGTTGGGTTGGTTTAAAATGAGTGTCCTGTGGCACCTTAAAGACTGACTAATTTCTTCGGACATAAGCTTTTGTGGGCTCCAACCCACATGCATGCATCTGACGAAGTGGGTTGGAGCCCACGGAAGCTTATGCCTGAAGAAATTAGTTAGTCTTTAAGGTGCCATAAGACTCTCGGTTTTTTGCTGTATACAGACTAACATGACTACCCCTCTGGATTGGTTTAGCGTCCCCTATGGATGAGAAGGTGCAGAGTCTGAGAACTCTCAATGGATTTTCTAACACGGAAGTCTCTCTACATGATTGTACGCTGGAAGAGACTAATGGAGACTGGCTAAGTTTGACCCATACGGTGACAAGCTTTTGCTAGTATTTAAACCAGAGATGAGCAAATGAAATTTAATTTTTTTATAAAAATCATATCTCCTTCCTGCCCCTGACCCTCTTTCCTCTAATTCTAGGTGTATTATGATCCAGAGTTTTGGTTTGACTTATTGTAGGGAAAGGAGCTAGTCATGAAATTAAGAACAGGATCCAGATCTGGGTTCCAAGTCCCTAGGAATATTTGAAAAATGTTTTGTGTCAGGCTGGTTTCTTCTTACAGAGACAGCGAAAGTGAAATATTTTTTTTTTCTACTGCAGCTACCAGTGGAACCAATGAAATCCATATCAGACAATAAAATTACTGGATGGCTGACCTTTATTCCCTCCTTCTACACTATAAAACTCCAGCTAACCATACAGCAGTTCATTCATAAAAGTATCATATTCCTCCTATGTACTCCAGTACCTAAAATATTTTCCTGGTTGTCTGAATATACCATCTCTTTTCAAAGTCAAGTAAAATTTAGCTGTTCAATAGTTGTGTATCAAGCATCTATCACCAATGTCCTGACACCTATTAGACTAAGTACATCAACTATTTGATATTTTTAGAATTAATAACCTTAGTTAGCAATACAGGAGACTAGCTAAGTGGTGCTAACTTGAGTTGTACTTAACCAAGGGCCACTGTGTGATAAGAGTTGTTGTGGCTTGAGGTGGTGTGATCGGATGAAACATAAAACTTAGCTCTTGAACTCTTGTCATTAAAGGTCCCATGACCTCTTCTCAAGATCTATAGTGTTAATCCTGCCATTAAATTACAGATCAGAAAATTGCATTTTACTTGCCTGTATGCTATGAATGAGTGTTTTAAATTTCTTGCCTGGCATGAATATCAATAGCTCTTGGGTTAAGACAAATATTATGAATATTCTGAACTTCAGTGGACCTGTGTACAGATCACATGTATCAATTAAATGACTAGGATCTTAGTTCATCTCTTAAAAGGTCAGCCCCATATTTCAGGTAGTAGGATTTTAAAAGCATCTGTGGTGTTCAAATTCTTTTTCAGAGAAGTCAGTGGCAAAATTGTATTGGGGCACCTAGCTTCATGAGAACAGCTTTTGAAAATCCCACCTTTTAAGTTTAAAATGTAAGTGAATGGTGTCACTCAGGTCCACCAGACACCTCTTCTGAATGTTCGGAACACAGCAACAGGAGGTAGATCAGGTGGTTATTAAACAGAAGTAATATGTGAGTACTTGTTTAAAAATGAATAGAGCTGGTTGGGAATTTTTCAGCAATTAAAAAAAAAGCTTGTTCATCAAAAACAAAACTTTTATGGAAATGGATGGTAGAGAGAGATGCCCTAAAAAAATCAAATAATCTGTTGGTTGAGGCACTCACCTGGGATGTAAAAGACCTAAGTTCAAGTTCCTGCTGTGCATCAGGCAGGTTAAACAGTGCTTTAATACTGGCTTATTGGTGGGATCGCTCTTATTTTGGATGAATAACTTGGAGAAGTCTCAGTTTCATCCCCATGTGGAGTGGGAAAATTTTTTGAAATCCCAAATTTTTGTGGTTCAGGAAAACTGTTTCCCCTCCTAGCTCTCATTTCAATATAACGTTAAATGGTACCTTATTCTAAGTATGCATTTCTTTAAATAATTTGAACAAGTGTATTTCACAAGCATTAGAGATAAATATATACTTAAATCAACAACATTCACGTAAATCAATATACTTCACATTTACTTTTCTTACTTGGCATTGCATATCTATACAGCAGATCCATTACTACATTAATATATAAATCTCCTAGTTCAGAAAAATAATGAGCTGGATTAAACAGCTTTAAGTCATTGGAGCTACATCAATATTAAAATAGTGTAAGTGAGATCAGAACCAGATCTGTCAACTTGAAACGTTGTTGTCTGTGGTTAAAGGATAACAAGCATCAAACTGAACATAACAAAATGTGTCAAGTCCTAGAATTTGGGTATTTGAGTTGCTGTTGCGCCCCCTGGCTTAAAGTAGATACTATCATATATAGCAGTGATGGCGAACCTTTTAGAGACCGAGTGCCCAAACTGCAACCCAAAACCCACTTATTTATCGCAAAGTGCCAATACTGAGGTTTTAGTTAGAAAAAACAACTGCCATAGGTTGTTGAACCCTGGGCGTGCGTGCCACCAGAGAGGGTGCCGAGTGCCACCTCTGGCACGCGTGCCATAGGTTCGCCACCACTGATATATAGGGTTCTCGGGTTGGTTCAGCCATGGGCATAGCCAGTTCCTATTTTCTGGTCAGGCCCCTGAGTCTGCAGGGTGGGCCTGGCCACAGGCAGCTTCCGGCCACATAACTGAGACACTCCAGTTGCTAGGTAGCAAATGGAGATGAAGTGCCAGTGCTCTGGCTCCACTTGTTACTACGTGAGTAGAGCTGTGTGTGGATGGGGAGAGGCAACTTTGCCACCGCAGCAGAAGAGCCGGCCAGCAGCCGATGGTGGCAAAGTTCGTGCTGCTGCTGGGTATTGCAGTGGGCAGGCCTCATCTTCAAGTCGGTGGGCCCTGGGCCATCGGTGGCTACACCCCCTTCTCTCAGCTCCCCACTATATAAATTGTTCCAGCATCCCTACAAATTGGTTCCGCCCCCCCCCCACACACACACACAGGGCTAACTGCTTTGGGAAGTGTGTGTTACAGTGATTAAAAGCATGGCTATTACTTCACTTGGATAGCAATGGGGATACAACATATCTCTAAAGAAGGATTGTTAGAAATCCTCTACTTTCCACTTAGAATGAAGTACTAAGGCATGTTTTAAAGAAACGTCAAGCAACCATTACATGTGCAAATTCATTATACTTTAAGATAACAATTCCCATGAATATAATGGGAATGAAACAATCCACCAATCATAAAAGCAAAGCTAATGAGAATTGTTCTAAAAGTGTGTGAACTTGTTTGAAAATGTCTGATTGTCTCAAGCAGCTGGGAATTGTAGAGGATTCAGGTTTTCTTTTAAACATTTAACGACGAAGCAGCTAGAGCTAACTTTTTTCTTCCCAAAGAAGTGCGGCAGGGGGAGGAGGAAGCATTATTTTGATCAATGGTTAGAACTTGACTTACATTGTTCTATCTCATTTGTTTCTTAAATAATAAATGTGTTCAAATTGAATGCCCAGATATATATCCAAGCTAGAACTGTGTCCTATGTGAGCTGTACATCACTGACCAGATCACTTCTGATTTCAAATAGGATAATACCATGATGGACTGCATTAAATGGTTTGTAATTCCAATAATTAAATTCAACAGGATTAATGGTGTTAAACTGTAAGGACATTGTGTAATTTCTTTCAAACCAACCATTAGGCATAAAGATATGTCTCTGGACTCCTTGTAGCATCAGGGCATTTTACAAAGGGTGATAGAGAAAGAGATGTCTGCCTACTGGTTCCCATGCTATTCATGTGAAGCTCTTGAACTGTCTGTAATTGGTTCATAATTATTTGGAAAGCACACAAGTTATGCCATTTTTAATTACACTGAATTATCACATGCCATTTGTATGTTGC
Source organism: Pelusios castaneus (assembly GCA_007922175.1). Taxonomy (NCBI): domain Eukaryota; kingdom Metazoa; phylum Chordata; order Testudines; family Pelomedusidae; genus Pelusios; species Pelusios castaneus. Next base: position 3,815,316 of record ML685816.1, read on the forward strand.
ATACTTAACTAGTTTGTACTTAATAAGGAACGTAGCAGAATGAATTATTTTAAAACCTCTCTGTTGATGCTTCATCATGGCACACTTTTGTGATAATGTGTTTAATTATCTGTAAGAGATAGCCTTGCCTGCAGAAGTAGCACCTCTTGGCTCCATTTCTCTATGGCAGGGAACCTACTTACACTCCTTCATGTGGCCCAGCACTTCTGCTGTTACAGGGTATATGTGGGGAAGGCACCTCTGGCTCTACTGTTTCCATTTGTAACTGTTTCCTCCACCGGGGAAGTAGAAATGGAGTGCCACCATGCTGTCCTCAGCAATTGTGGCTGTCACGCTGTTGTCAGTAGGTAATTGATACATTTTTAAGGCCAGAAGGGACAGTTGTGATCCAGTACATTATGACGCATATGATTTTTCTGCTTCATGTCCTCTGATAGTAGTGGTTGAACTAGACTATATCTTTCAAAAAGAAAACATCCATTCTTGATGTGTGGAAAAACTTCTTGCCTTTCCAATACACACACAGCTGCCACAGAGTCATGCAGAATTTGGTCATGTTCTGATACAAAAAAAATTACATATCTACAGAATACTTACCCATATAATCATAATGCTGTAGCTTCAAAATATATATTACTTGATTTACTTTAAACCAAATCCATTTGCTGTGCAATTTAAGATCCCCCCTCCCAAATTTTATTACTTCAAAGAGAACTTCATTAATACCTGAAGCCAGCTTTCACTAGACTGTGTATACTTATTAAATAGTAATGATTTCAGTTATATGCTTTTGAGTTCAAAAAGGCTGATTTCCTTTTTTCCATCAGGCTTTTTGTTACAATTAGAAGCACTGCATGGATAAAGTGGTTTGGGAGAGGAGGGTTCCTTGAATCTTAAGTTTGTTGAATATGCATTTAGTTTAAATAGAAAATAATGATTTTGATTGCCTTCCTTCTCTAAGCCTAATTTTGTATAATGTTGCATACTGGGAATACCATGTCTTTCTATAAGTTCCTCTTAAGGGTCAAAACTAAGAGTCCTATAGAAAATAACGAAATCATTAATTAGACAGCTAAAAGGTTTAGAATTCACTGTAGCAAATGAAATATGCAGAAACATAATTAAATAACTTGACATCTGAGGCACTTTTGGACCCTAATAGTTCAGCAGGAAGCAGTGACACAATGCCATTCAGAATCATAGGTAATGAAAAATACTATAAGTTAATTTTTTAACCCATCATAATGTACTTATTAACTATGCTGAAGAGGACTGGAAAGGAATGGTCTGCTGCATTTTAACTTATTCAAGCATTGCACTGGAACTGCGCTAATTTATGCAATAAAACGATAGACCATTTCCTGAAATTGTGACATTTGGATTTGGTACCTAAGACACATCCCAGTGTGAGATTTATAAGACTACAAACACGTCCAATTTAAGAGAAAACAATGCAAGGGAAGAATTTCACTTTAAATATATTCAAAGTGGCAAATTGGCAAAAAATTTTAGGGGTGCACCTATGAATCTATCTTGCAATCCAGAGGTTTTTAATTAACATGGAGCTTAGCCGAGCTTAAAAAATTGAAAAATAAGAGAACAAGATGGCATAATAAAAACTAATTCAAAATTGCCAGAGCCATATCAGACAGGTAATGGTGACCTGCAGCCAGTGATCAGTAGCTGAAATAATGGCATGTCAGCTCTAAGGTAGATAATGTAATAGAGGTAAACGATGTTCCAACCACATATGGTTCAAATTTGGGGTATGGTTCACATAAATGCCCCACATTATTGAAAACTGGCATGTTTCAACTACAGTCTCTGCTTCTTCAGTTAAGAAGGAATGAGACAGAACAATGGATATACAGAGCTCTATGCTACCCTGGGCCTGAATGAGGGAATATTCTGGACAATATATGGCACTCCTTTGATGTTCAATGACATGGTATTCAGAATTTCATATTCAGCAGTGATACTAAGCTAGAGTGTTCTCTATTAAGGCAAATAATAATAGTTGACACATGCCTCTCAGTTGTCTCATCAGAGACAAATTTAACTTGCTTCCCACTCATACCATGTATTCACACTGACACTACTGTAAATTATTTACATTACAAATGCTAAATTATGGAACTCAGGTTACAGCAATATGGAGGATGTTAGAGATTATTTTAGTATAACTTTCACATTACTGGAGCACAGCTGGCCTTCTGATGCTCATTTTGGTCTTCTCTTCAAATCTGTTGGAGCAAGAAGTCTGAAAGGAGAAACAGTGGAAAGGATAATAAAGGGAGCAGGGCAATTTTCTTGCTTATCTTAGAGCCAAGCCTAGAAGCAAAGAGGACTTGGGAAACTAACCCTCTTATTTACACAGAATGCCCTCTTGCCAGGCCTTCTGCAGTCTCATATGTGGAGAGGTTTTATCTGGGCCAACAGGGAAAGAAAACCTCTGGCCCTCTCAAGGATTTCACCTCCCTTCCTTCAGGGCATTCAGGAAGCTTGTGGGCTTGAACAGGGGACTCCTCTGGCAGAATGGCTAGAAAGAAAAGTGCCTACTAGTTCCCATCTACCCAAGAGTGGGTTTATAAACTCTTGTCCCTGCCTGGGCACCTTGCTGTGTTCTGAGCTTCTGCCCTCTTCTGTTTGTGACAGTAAAGTAGGACCAGGTTTGGGAGCCTTGCTATGATCATTTTACTCATTTGGGAAGGCACTTTTACCTCACTGCCAGATGGGGCCTGGGCTCGATGGGTGCTTTCCTCTTTCTCTCAGCAGCCCAGAGAACTTCTGTGTACCTTGTGTAAAAATTGTGTTGCAACTTGGGAGATGCCTTGTACAGATACTTGTTCAATAGGGAGTCTGATTCCATGATAAGCAAGAATTGGAAGTGGATTAGGAAATGGCACTTTCTAATCAAGAAGGGGAATGGGACTGGGGCTCCTAATGTCTGGTACAGAGAGAAAACAGCACCCTCTTTCCCATTCTCCTAATCCTTGACTTAGTGGAAGTCATTAGGGGTGCATCTACACTTGTAAATTAAGTCGACTTAAGCCTGCTTAAATCGACTTAATTTACTCTGCGTCTACGCTACAATTTCCTTAAGTCGACTTAAGCTGTTGCTTAAGTCGACTTAAGGAAATTTTAAGTCGACTTTATAATACCTAGTTTAAAGTCGACTTTATTGGTTAAGTCGACTTTATTAAGTCGACTTAGCCAGTGTAGACGCGGATTAGCCCTAAGTCGAATTTAAATTGACTTAAAGGGCCCCTAGGGCTCCCCCATTGACCTCCCTGCCAGGGTGGCTGGCACAGCCAGAGCCTGGCGTGCCCACCCACAGGGCAGGACACAGCCCTGCCCACCCCGCTCCTGTACCCTGCCCCTGTCCCTGTCCTGCTCAGCCCCCATCGTACCCTGGTACATTATGGCAAATGCTGAGCCCCCTGGCACTTTGAAAGGGGTGCCTCCCCCCACCATGGACCACTCCCAGGTCCATCTAGCCCCTAGAAGTTGACTTAGGCGTCCAGTGTGGACGCTCTAAGTCGATTTGGCAAGGCCGACCTAATTTTATAATGTGGACATGCTAAGTCGACTTAACAAAGTCGACACTTAGCAAAGTCGACTTATTTGGCCAAGTGTAGACATAGCCTAGGATCCCAGCAGCGGTGCTGGTGTCAGGTTAGCAGTATACAGGAAACCTGGATACAACCCTCCCCTAAGTGGCATGGATTACTAAAAGAAAGGTCTGCACCAGACGAAGTACTGCTAAATAGCTCCAGATGCATTACTTAATAAAGCTGAGACCCTATTAAATCACATTCCTGATGTGCTGCTTTCCTGTGGTGCCTAGGAGAAGGGCAGCACTGCTTAAAAGAGCTATTATTTCATTTGAGGGCTGGCTGTTTGCTTATCCCCACTGAAGAAAATCATCCTCTGCTTGTCATTTTAATGTATTCTGGAGATTCAGAAGGGGATGTCAGGTGGAGGTAGCTGTGATCCTGAATCCTCCTATATGCTAAATGAAGGCAGATAAATGCCCTAAATAAAAACAGATAAGCTGTATTTGTCTTGTTAATAGGTTATTTTTGTCTGCTTAATTTCCCTTTCCTATGACCCTGCCACACTCTACAGAGTCTTTGTTGTGCGCATAAAAAGCGACAGTTTAAAACTTTTTGATAATCTGTCTAAATATCAACTGCCCTGCTGTCAGTGAAAGGCTGTACGGCTGCCACTGTTGAGCTAATGGATGGGTATGGATCAAGGTGAGGAGACTGAAAGGAATTGTGAGGGAAAGTGTCTGAAGAAGGCATGGAGGAGGGGCAGCGGATGAGGATGGAAATGGACTCCGGAAGGCACAAAACTGGTGGAACATGGAAGATGAAATGAAAGGAACATTTGGGACATAGAGAAAAAGTGAATGTGGATTCTATGCTGGAGCAAACATTGAAGGAAACGGAGAAAGGCAGAGTCTCTTGGCCATTTTTTTTTATTTGAAATTTGCAAGAAATATCAGAACTTTAAGGTCCTGACTTCCAGAAATGTTGAGTATGCACAATTCTTACTGAGGTCAGTAGGGGTTGTGGATACTTGATTTCTGAATCAGGCTCTAAATATTTAGCGATTGCAATATATACAAAACATCCTCTTCTACTATACACCATAACCTATGCTGCGATTTCTTATCATGGATCTTAAATAACATCTTGATTTAAGTGTTATGGCCTAGATCCTCAAAGATATTTAGGCACCTAAGTATTTAAATCAACAGCTAAATGGATAGCTAAATACTTTAGTTCTCATTTAAAAATACAAGCAGGTTTGCAAATTTAAAAAAAAAAACCTTGTTGAGTTAAGATCTTCTCTTTTTAGGGGCTTGTTTACACACCCATCATTAAAAACAGTTGTGATTAAATATATATAAAATAAAAAATATAGGGAATGAATCCTTTCATTTGCAGCGTAAGGTGAAGAAAAAGACATTTAACATAATACCAATCTTTTTTTCAGTTGATAAAGGACTGAAATGGAAGATTTCATATCTATTAGTATAAGATCTTTTTTAAAGGTAAATTGCTTGTACTTTATCCTATTCAATTTCAGCCAGAGGTTTTTACCTTCCTAAAGACTAACCTATAGTGTCACAATTACCCAAGTAAAACATTCCATTCAGCCATCCAATGACTATATGTTTACTTCTTCCTCTGAGCATTCTGTTGTCTTTGTTCTGAATGATGGAGTTTTTGTTTGACCAGGGTCATCTTTACAGGTTGGTTTGTACAGCATTGAGCACATTTGTTTAATGGCATTTTGCATACAAGAAACTTTGAATTTTCATAAAATGTAAACAGACCATTAAGATCTCTGCCTAATCCATTGGACCACAGTGACTTCCAGGCAACTGAAAGTGACATCCTGTGAAGGAAGTTTGTCTTCCTTTGGGAGCAATGCCTGGGAATCAGATTCAGAGAAACAAAGGGACCTTGAGCCATTACCTAGTCCAGCCCCTACACTGAGGTAGTATCATGTATAGCTGGGCCATCTGTATCAGGTGACTGTCTCACTTGTTCTTATAAACCTCCAATGAAAGGTATTCCACAAACTTCCTTGAAAACCTATTTCAGTACTCAAATACTTTTGTAGTTATTTTTTTTCTAACATCTAACTTAAATATCCTCTTCTGTATATTAAGCTAATTACTGCTTGTTCTACCATCAATGGGCATGGAGAACAGTTAGTTTATATCTTCTTTGATGGCACTCAAGATATTTGAAGACTATCAGGTCTCCCCTTAGTTTTCTTTTCTGAAGACTAAACATGCCTTTTTAAAAACATCACATAGGTCAGGCTTTCGAAACTTTTTATTGTTTTCATTGCTCTCCTCCAGACGCTCCAGTTTATCCACATCTCTCGTGAAGTGTGGCTAATGTAACTGGATGCAGTACTCAAGCTGAGGCCTTACCAGGGTTGAGTAGAGCAGGAAAATTACATACTTTCCCATGTTTTTCATATCACATCTCAGAACAATATTGGCTTTTTTGGAACTGCATCACATTGTAGACTCATTCAATGACCCAGTATACCCTTCCAATCCTTTTCAGCTGTAGTACCATCTACCCTATTATTCCCCATTTTGCAGTTTGATTTTTTTTCAATGTGTTTATTGAATTTCATCTTGTTAAATTCAGACCAATTCTTCAATTTGTTATGGTTCTTTTGAATTTTAATCCTGTACTCCCAAGTGCTAGCAGCCCCTCTGTTCAGTGTCGTCTTCAGATTTTATAAGCGTACTCTCCACTCCATTATGACTTAGATTCTAAGTCTTTAAACAAAATATTGAATAGCACCAGACCCCAGACAAACCACTGCAGAAGCCCACCAATGTGACAGGAAAGCATTGATAACTTCTCTTTGAGTTTGGTTTCTCAACAAGTTGTACTCTCACTTTTATAGCAATTTTATCTAGACCATATTACCGTAATTTCTTAGACCATATTTCCCTATTTTGCTTATGATGTCCTATAGGACTGTGGAGGAAATGGGGAGGAAAGCCCTATTAAAGTCAAGATATGTTGTTGCGGCTTCCTCTGTATCCACTGAGCCATGACAAAGAAGGAAAATAGGTTGCTTTGGAATGATTTGTTCTTGACACATCCATGCTGGCTATTCTTTATAACCTATTATACTCTAGGTGCTTACAAATTGATTGCTTAATAATTTCTTCCAGTATCGTTCCATGTTTTGAAATTAGACTGACTTTTCTGTAATTCTCTAAGTCCTCGTTCTTACCCTTTTAAAAGATTAGTACTGTGTTTGTACTCCTCCAGTCACCTGGGATCTCACCTGTGTTCCATAAGTTCTCAAAAATAATTGCTCTGAGTTGTGAGGTGGCTTCAGTTCTTTAAATATCCTAGGATGAAATTAATCAGATTCTGACTACTTGAATGCGTTTAAATTCTCTCAATGTTCTTTAACCAGTTCTTTCTCTATTTTGGCTTGTGTTCTATTGTCCTTCATGTTAATATTAATTGTGAACCAACTGATTAAAAATTAATCTTTTCCATGAAGACAGAAGCAAAAACCTCAGCCCTCATATTGTCATCTTTTAGCTCTCATTCCATGCTAAGTAGCGCTTTTCCTTCTTTAAAGAAAAAAAAAGGTGCTGGTACGCCAGCAGGAGCAGTGTGGGGGGTGGATGTTAGGATCCTCCTCCACTGCTGCTCCCCGACCCCCTGGATCCCCTCTCCGCTCCTCTAGGGCACCCCGGGATGCCTGCTGGTTCCCTGACCTCTTCCTGGCTCCTCCCCCCCCCCCCGCCCACCCACCCGCAGTTCCCCAACCCCTCCAGGTGCCCTCCCCACCCCCCACCACTCCCTGACCTTCCCGGCCCCATCCCCCTTACCTGGCCGGAGCTGCAGGAGTGGCCAGAGTTGCTCCGTGGCCAGGCTGCTCCTGCCCTGAGCCATGCATCTGGCCATACTCAGACCCCAGTCCCCAGCTGAGCAGCGGAGCCAGCCAGGGAACGCTGTACCGGTGCAAAAGAAGCCCTGATTCTAAGTACTAGATGCATACTTCCCTCGCTTTCTCTTTCTTTCGCTTCACTCTTAATGTATTTAAAGGACCTTTTTAAAAATTTCCTTTTATGTTCCTTGCAAGATGTAACTCATTTTGTACCTTATTGTTTCTCATTTTTTCCCTACATGCTTATGCTATTATTTTGTATTTCAGTCTTAGCAATCTGTCCATGTTTCCACTTTTTGTAGGATACCTTTTTAGTTTTCAAGTCCAAGTTTCTCCTTATTTTGGGTTCATTCCATGCTTTCCTCAAATCATGAAACATCGTTTCATGATCACTTTCACCCAACTTGCCTTCTACCTTAAGTTTAGCAACCAATTTCTCCCTATTAAGCAGATTTAATCTACAATCAAACTTAGTTATGTCTTTCACCTTTTGAAACAAGCTGTCTCCATTATATTCCAAGAAATTACTGAATACTTTGTGATTTTTGTTGTAAAAGTTGTCTGGGAAGCTAAAGGTCTATCAGCTTCCTTAATGGGAATGAGAAGGCCAAATGACTGGACGATATGAGATGCTGTCACTGTCTGGAATCAGAGATAAGAAAGTAAATGGAACAGTCAGAAGGCTCCTTGTGTATATAACCATTGATTTTATAATTCTCAATAGCACTGGTAATTCTAACACTGTCTAATCTTTCTCCCACTGAAGTCGGTAGTGAAACTCCCACTGAAATGAATAAGAGCATACTTTAGCAGTTCCAGAGGAGTTGATGTGGGATTGGGCCATTGGGTGTGTGGGTGGGAGTGTATGTATGTGGGAGAAACAAGGCTCTTACATTGGAAACTTGCATGCTTTATTATTTTTCAAATCAGAACTTAAAATAGTTTGCATTTGAGTTCTTTTTAATCTGTCCCATTACTTCTTTCTGTTAAAATATTAAAAATGGTCCAGATTCTCAGCTAGTATAAATTAATATAATTCTGAAGTCAGTGGAGCTATGCAATTCATGCTAGTTTAAGATCTGCCCTGATTGATTGTTTTCAGTATGTATTTATTCTCAGTTGAAATATTTTAAAGAGGTTAGACCCAAATTATATTTATAGAGATCCAAAGCATTTAACAATCAACGGGCTAGGCACCTATAAGACAAATTAAATGAAACAAAGTACTATATGTGAGTCTTAAATACATTTTTGGTTAAGTACAATAAAAGTGCTAACAACTTCGTTCAAAATGATTGATCTGATTTTAAATCTGATATTTATCACTGTTTTTGTATTCTGCATTTCAGTTACTGAAGGACTGAAGAAAAGGTTTTTCTGATGTAATAAGAGCCATATTCTAAATTAATTTGAGCTGAACTGGAAAATGATCTGCTCTAATTCATTTTATTGAAATATTTAACAATATATCATGTTGCAGAAATTGCACCCGCTAAAGATCCTAGCCTGAAAGTTAAGAGGCCTCAATTGATTTTTCTCAGGTCTTAATTTCTCCATGTTCAACATCCTAATAATAAAAAATAAGTTAACATTAAGAAACCTGTTCATGTCATTACTTTTATTTCCAGTTCAGAAATGTATACAGAGCAGTGGTCAGCCATTGTTTCTCATACTAATGCATTAACCTGTCCTGCAAAGCAAAGCTCTGTTCTTTCAACTGCCCAAGGTATGGAAAAGATTTTCCCAGTCCATCAGCTGTGAACAGACCAGAACTCAGGGGAACTGATGTGGTTCAGCTGCACAGGCAGCCAAGATTTGGGGAGACTGCATAGGATGCACTGCATAGGTGTGAACCTTTTGTATGCATTGAAGTGCTATGGAGGGCCTACATGCACTCTAGCTGATGAGGATGGTCTGAGTGAATCTGGAGATCCACCAGCTAGATCCAACCATAAAGAGATTAGCACAGTGTCCTTGCTGGGTTACTGCACAGAAATAGCTAAGGAATAGTTCTGTGGGCTGGACGGAGGATTCTTTTGCCCTTCCCCAGACTCCACTGAAGATGGGCACAGCTTTGTTTTGTATTCTGGCTGCAGGTTGCAAAAAGGACTTAACCCTAAAAGACATTATGCTTATTTTTACATGTGACTATCCCTGTGGAATGCACTAGCAATTATCTTAATTGGTACTCAGAGCCAGAGATGCCACTGTTACATGGTATTCTCTTCCTAATAGAGTAGTCATGGAGTGTGGACCCACTTAAATCCCTGTGCTGAACTTATAGGGCAAATATGACCCCTGGAAAATTCCTGTCTGAGTTATTTTCTATTACTCTGTTTCATGCAAGTAGCAGAAAACCTGTTTAGTAAGGTAAAGGAGCTTTTTCTTCTCTGGCAGGAAGGGAATGCTGTTACTGAACTAGGGCCTGGAAAATGTAGGCCTCTCTTAGGTATGTATGGGATGCCTCAATTCTGAGTAACCCTAGCCATAGGATAGAGGTTTGGTGAAACTCAGTGTACATAACAGGGTGCAGTTAATGGCATCGTCCTGTCCAAAACAGTTTTGTAAAGTTGGAGTTTGGAGTTTTGTAAAGGAAAAGTTCAGAACTATATACCCTCTTGAAACAGGTTTTTAATTCTCCCAACTCCTCTCTCAGCTTGAAAACTAAACTGCAGAGGCAGGGAAGAAAGTGATAGTGGAGGGCTACAAGAACTTAGTCAATCTGATGCTTCCCATGAAAACAGGACTGACTTCTCCGGGAAGGGGGTGGGTACCTTGTTTTTTACTTTCCCTTTTGTTCTACATGGTTGCATTTGGGTTTGTAGGGCAGGCTAATTGGCTTATTTCAGGGAGGCCCACTAAACTATTCTGAATCTAGAGAGAAGAAAGAAACCTTTATAACTTAAGTGAAAGAGGGATCTAGTCTTCCCCATACTCAAGCAAAGACATAGTTTTTTCTCTTTGCTGCTTCTGAATGGTTCCCTAAGTACAGGTTCTGGCTATACTATTTGTTCTAGAGCAGCAACCATGTAGATCGCCCTGAGACCCCTGCTATTTTTTGTTCAAAGAAATTTCTCAGATTAAAACTAAAAAGAGGGAATACTTTGTTTGTTTGTTCAATCTGTACTAAAACAATTCTTTCAGTTACATTTCAGAAATACATGTTGTACTGTATAGCCAGTATCAACCAAGCAATGCTATATAAAAGTGAAAGTTCCAAATTTGCTCCATGAAAAATGCTTTTTCCATTTTAAAAAACTACAGTCTCATGAGGAAAAATTAAATGCATTCAGTATTTCTGAATTAAGTGAAGGTTGCATAGGGGTGATGAGTGACATGACCATAGACCATACTTTTTAGAGAGTAGACTGTAAGGCTGTTCAAAGCTCTTATGGAAAAACGCGAAACCAGCCCCTGTTTTGTGTTCTTCTGCAAAACCAAATACTCTGATTCTTGTGGATCTAAATGAGATGTTCCTGTAAAATGGATTTTGGGCAGGTCCAGGGTCAGCATGGTACCCTCTGATATGTATCCTGGAATTGTGCTTGTGTATTTGAAAAACATCCTCTTGCCCTTCTAAGGACATCCACACAGTTGTTGGCACTGTTTGATGCATAGAGCCTGATACATGTTTAGGCTACAGTTCAGCAAGGAACTTAATTATATGACTACCTTTAAACATGTTATATGTTCCATTGACTTCATTGGATATCTTGCATGCTTAAGGTTTAGGCACATTTGGTCATAGTCCCCCATTCTGTAATCAGATCTGCATGGGCATGCTTTGGTACCATGCAGAGACCCATTAATGTGATTGCAGGATTTGGACCTTGAAGATAGAATAACATTATAGTAACTATTCCAGCTAAAGTAATCTGACAAACAAATGCAGTTTTCAGTCTGGAGTTAAAGAATATGTAAAGATGAAAAGTGCAACTGAAAGACTTCAATTGTTTGACACCTGGAGCAAATCTATCATTCCAGGAGCAAAGCTATATTTATTGCATTATGTATCTATATTAGGCATTGAAGAGTCCCAGGTCTCTGTGTCAAAAGGGGTTAATGAAAACCTCAAAGAAAAATTAGTTTAAAAATAATTTCACTATGAAAGATTTGTCAAAATTAAGAACATAATTGATCTTTTCAAATGGTGTGTCATAAAGAGCTTTCCAAATTTGAGTGTACATTTATTGCTAAATGACTGATTACCAAATTGATGAAACATAGCAAGCTCCATGTTTTGTTTACCTAAAGGCTCATAAATTCAGTGTCTGTTGGGTCTCTCAAACACGATGTTTTAGCAGATTCCTTTCAAGAAAACAAAGCCAACTACCAAGTCATCAGGTTGAAGTATTATCCCTTTCAAATGATTTTTCAACCCAATTCATTCCTTGGCTGTAAATATGAGCCAGATGCAGTACTGAGTTCTGATTAATTGATTGTCAGAATGTGCGTAGCACTTTTAGCATAGAAGCATTGTTGACATCTTGGGTAGCTAATGATCTATACCCCGTAGCCTATAAAACGTATATGTATATAAACAATAAATCTTCCAGAAGAACAGATGCTTCAATAAATTAAGTTGTCTTATTATTGGTGGTGTGAACGTCACAGTAAGACTTGAGCTGACGTATTGAGAGAAAAATATACATTTTGAACTCTGTGGGTGTGGAGACTTCTTACTTAAAACCTCACACCTAGCTCGAATTAGCTTGTCACTAGCAGCAGTGGAGCTAACCAATCTGGTGAACTTTGAGGTGCTTTACATCTGGAGCTACCAGATAACGGATAAATCTTGTTAACCATTATGTACTTATTGAGTTGACAGCAAAAGTCCTTCACTGGCAGAGCAAAATGAACTAGAATACCTGGACTTAGTCCCTCAATCTAAATGGCAGTCCATTTGACTACTTCTGCGTAATAATGTATAATTACACTTCATATAACATGTAATGTTGATGAATTATACATGCCTGTAAAGCATGAAATTTCTGTATTCAGATTTCAGTGAACTGAATGTCTGCAGGCCGTTGCAGTCTATTACACTATTTTATCACAAAACTGCCAAATAAAGTTATGGGCAAAGGTGCTGGGAAGCAATTGATTTGCTTTCTGTTGTAATTCATCCAATATTATGATCAGGAAACATATTGAATAGATTATTAACTGCAGCTATTCTAAGCTTTTTCACAATATTGGAGTTATACAGAGGGAAATATTGGGATTTCAAGATGTTGCTATCCAAAGTTCAACTGAACTTCTGGCCCATTGCAACTTGCTGTGTCAAAGGAAAAATAAGTGTCCCCTACTAACATAATAACTGATGGCTTACTGGAAACAGCCATAAGCTAGTGTTACATTTCAGTGATATTATTAATAAGTAAATTGTTCTTCTCTAAATGAGCACTCCACCTAAGGTCCACAATAGTGAATGAAACCTTACTGCTTACCTAAGATTGACTGAGAAAATTCAAAACCACTTGATGCATGTGAACATTCAAAAAGGATCTGCCAGATTATACCAACTGTAAATGTTCCAGAGTTTGTTCATGGCAATTAATTTTGCTATGAGGAATGTTTTTTTTTTTTTTTTCTTTTCTTTTCGCTCCCCATTTCTTTCTTTTCCCTTCCCCTGTATACTCTAGTAATGTTGGTGCTGGGAGCACAAGGGAAAACTTAATGTCTAAATTCTAACTAACTCTATATAATTATTTCTCTACTCATTTTAGGTTCATTGTAATTTGTGCATTCAGCCTAGTTACTTGTAAAAAGGAAACATTTTTTGTTTATATGACAGATTTTTTTCTAAGAAGAAAATGGAAAATCATATTTAATGTTCTAAATATAAAATAAAAATGCCTCCTTGATAATAAGCAATATGAATATTTGTGGGGGTTTATCGATTACCATTGCAAACAAGTTTTGAAAAATTGTCACCATTTGTGGTCAATGACCCTTTCCATTTCTTCTACTACACCTTGTAAAAAAATCTTCATATTTCATGCACATGCAGTGCTGCAGCCCTTTCAATATTGTGCACAAGCAGGCATTTCATTTCATGTGGCATTTTAAGAAGTCTTGCTGACATGATTTTTAAAAATTGCATCATGTACACTGTCATTAACATATTTAAATTAAACTGGGGGGGTGTTTGGGTTTTTTAGGAAAAAACTATTTATTCTCTACCTTAATTTTGAAGAGCTTTGGTTGCCGTTAGCTGCATCTTGTATACCATTAGCTGTAGCATTAGATTCAGAGACTGATAGATTTTTAAGGCCAGAAGGGTCCATTATGGTCACTAGTCTGACCTCCTGCGTAATCTGGGCTATAGAATTTCACTCAGCGATTCCTGCATCTAGCTGAATAACTTGTGAATGAACTAGAGTGTAGCCGAAGCCTGGCAGGTGGTGGAGGGGGCTGGCTGCAACCCCCGCCGCCTCCCCAAGCTTGGTGGCTGAGCTAGGCAGCCAGGAGGCAGCGCGGGCTGCAGCCAGCCCTCTAGCGCAGTGAACCCTTGGGGCAGCCCACTGCCAGCCAAAAGGTTGGCAGTGGGCAGTGCATGGTGGGACAGGTGCCCACCATGCACTGCTCCTTGTAGCACAAAGGAGCGTTCCCACGTGTGAATGCTCCTTTGCGCTACAGGGAGCACGTATGCACGCGCAAAATGTATTTATATTTATAGCGCTTTCCTTGTCCTGCAACAGCTTATTGTGGGACAAGTTTGTCGTGTGTACATAGCCTTAGAATATTCCATCGACTGTGTGAGCAAACATTGGAATGCTCATTTACTCCTCTAGTATTCAGATACATGAGAAAAGGTTTGTTTCACTCTTTCTTCTGTTTAAACTCCCAACAGCATATAATCTTATTGAGAATAACATAATGTATCAACCTTTGAGGAAATGTTATATGCTGTTGGTTCTGGGTCAGCGCAGCTGCTGTTCACATGCTACTGTTGTGTAAGACATCCTAATGTTACCATGTCAGAGCACCTTCTGTATTGGCCCAACCTTTCCTGCTGTTCAGCATCTGGATCCTACTCAATAGTGTGATATTGTCTCATGCTTGCTTGGTTTTAGGCGAAAGGTGCAATATGGCTTAGAGTAGAGCTTTCCCACCTGTGGATCATTACCCTCTAGTGGAGTGCCAAGAAGCCTGAGGTATCGATGAATAAAAACCTCCCTTCACTTTCCAGTCTCAACCTGAGAATCAAAGTTGTGTTTTTCAATTGGCTAGCTAAGTTAAATGTAAATACATGTGTTTGTATTACTATTATGTGCATGCTTGTTACAGCAAGCTTAGAATTTGGCCAGTTAAAATGTTTGTTGCTTTGTAATACTCCTTTTCTTCATTCATTTGTCCATTCAGCTTGGGGTTTGAGTGCCAATGCTGTGCCAAAGCACTTCACCACATTTGAAAATGTTCAAACAATTGATTAGCTTTAGCATCATAGAATAATAGGGATGGAAGGGACCTCACGAGGTCATCTAGTCCAACCCCCTGCTAAAAAGCAGGACCACTCCCACTAAATCACCCCAGCCAGGGTTTTGTCTAACCCGGCCTTAAAAATCTCCAAAGATGGAGATTCTACCACCCCCCTAGGTAGCCCATTCCAATGCTTCACCACCCTCCTAGTGAGAAAGTTTTTCCTAATATCCAACCTTGACCTCCCCAGCTGTAATTTGAAACCATTGCTCCTTGTTCTGTCCTCTGTTACCCTCGAGAACAGCCTAGCTCCCTCCTCTTTGGAGCACCCCTTCAAGTAGAATCATAGAATCATAGAACAATAGGGTTGAAAGGGACCTCACGAGGTCATCTAGTCCAACCCCCTGCTAAAAAGCAGGACCACTCCCACTCCCACTCCCAAATGTTCAGTTTACAAAATCTACAAAAAATATCACACCAATTTAGTCAGAATATGGAGGAGAAATGGGAGCAGTCTGGAGCAAAATAGGAGTCCATGTTCTTTCCAGTCTCATGATAATCTCTGCTCTTGACTACCTTGGGATTTCTTGTCTTCTAATCTAAGCTTTTTTGTCTTCTAATCGCTAAAACTGAACACGATAAGCTAGATCTTCAGCAGATGTAAATTGGTATAGTTTGTTTAATATGCTGGTGGCAAGTGATCATTATTTGGCATGGTCACTCAAGAGCCAGAGAGACACTGACATCCCTTTATGATGATAGTCCTTTATGTATGTGCCCCTCCTCCCCCCCACAAATGAACTAAGACTTCTCACAGAAAAGTCATGTCTAATTTGTCACCCAGCATCACCCACTGAGTCTCCTTTATAACTGCTGCTCAACTCTCTCATTGGTGATAGGGGTTTCCAGATTGCTTCCCTATATGCATTACTCTATATTTTAAAATTTATTTTCTTGTTTCTACTCACTGTAGGTCAACAAATCTCAATCTGTCCAGTTCTTCTTTTTCGTGATATATTTCCAGTAGGAGTAAATCATAATACACATGCTGTCCTGAAGTCCTTCTGATTGATGGAACTCTGCTTTAAACATTTAAGGAAGGTTTTTAACTGCCCATAGGGAGTTGCCCGTGTGGGTGGTGAGAAGCCCAGATATATTGGTTTTACTAAAATACCGTGTGAAATATTTTGCAATACTGTATTATGTGTTTCTCCCTATTGTTCAGTATTGTAAAACCTGGTCAGTAGGGAGTTATTTTCACAAAATGACAAATGCTAACTTAATTGAAGGGGAAATGACTTTGCAGATTTGTGGATTTATAATGCTAAGAATCTGCCTGAGTGCCTTTAATTAAATTCATTTTTCTGCATAGCTTCTTGTCACTTCAGATATTCAAAAAATCTACATGTGTTGCTGCTCCTATGCTGGTATTTTTTTTCCAATTGATGTGCAAGGCTTCATTTAAACACTTGTCAGCTGCCTGTGAGTACCTGATGGGACTGCCATTATTCCAAACACTACATAGAAATAAGAGTTAGAAATTGTTGCCTCTACAGTTTCCTATTTTAATTCTATGAGTGCATCCTATAATCCTGTATCTGTTTATCTGCTGCAGTGATAACTAACAAATAAGATAATTAAAGTAAAAGCAAAATACTCAGAGCCAGATCCTTGAACATATGTAAAAGTCCCTTTTTGTGATGTTCCCCTCCCAGAATCTGGCTTGGTGTGCTGCTGTGCCTCTCCCCCCCCGATCACCACTCCTTGGATCCTGACTTACCCTGCTTTGCCAGGTGGCCACCACTCCTGTGTTGGCCCATACTGGGAACTTCCATCCTACAGGGATTGGTACCCTTCCCAGATACCTGTAGGTTCATGTGATCCAGTTTGCCAGTTTTACAGAGAAACTGGAATGCCCCAGCTTGTGCTCATTCACACACTCTAAAGTTCACACAGCTTTAGATAAAACAAACACTAATGTTCTGTTTAGAACATGATTTTACTTGAGTATATAGCAAATCAATGCACAATCATTTAATAAAGTATTTAGGGGTTAATCACTGTCAAATTAACATATAAGATGCATTGCAATCTAAGTTCACTGTCCAGACTTACTCACAATGATCAGCTGAAGATGGTTTTACAGCCAGTCTCTGCATTTCCCTCATCAGGGCCCAGATCTTGCTTGTAGGTAGACATGTTGCAAGATGGAGATTTTCTGGCCAAAAGCACACTCACCCTTTCCAGTGTGTGTATTTATTCCTTTTCAAACACCCTTCACTCCTCCATCTTCTTCTAGATGATCATTGTTCAGCCTGAGCCAGGGAGCTCAATTTGCATTGTCTGTGTCATGTACCTCTTCAGTCTCCTTGCTGAGAGACAGCCCTGATTGTCTGCCTCCCCCTGAGCTATGTGAAATACTTGGGAACATGTTTCACATATCTACACATACATAATGCCACAGGAAATATGATACCATAACAATAGTGCAGAACATGTTATGAGCATTTGAAAAGGGACCTTGCAGGGCACATTTTGCATCAAAACACAATTACCTGCTGGAAGTGAACAGAACAGATCATACTCTAGGGAGCATCCTGTGACACCTTTGTACTTCTCCAGTGGACTAAAGTGTTTTTAAAACTTCTGTAAACAGGTCATCAAGGATTCTATCAGAGAGATTCTCAGATGGTATAACACCAATGTAGAGACTGACATCTGGGGGGTAACATGATCAGAGGACGTGAGAAGAACATTTAACCTACTGAGTGAGAGAGAGGTTGAAAAAGCAATAAATGAGAACTGGAGAAAAATGGATGTGTAGGCCAGGTGACAAATGGGGCATATAATATTATTTTAGCTTTGAGAAAGGAAAAGAGTTGGATTTTTAGAAATATTCTAGATGGAAAAGTGACAAGATTTGGAGAGCCTGACTCTTAGAAGAAAAGATAAGTGACAAATTATGAAGTTGTGTGTTGAGTGAAAAGGAAGGTAATGGATGTCTGAAAACAATACCATATTTCACAAGGGTGTGTATATCGTTTAAAAACTAACACACTGATCACTATTCTTGTATTATGTACAAAATGCAAGTTAAGTGTTGTACTGAAGTGGAATATAAACTGAAATTATGACTCATTGGGTACATCTGCACTGGAGCCTTAAGTCGACTTAAGGAAGGTTAAGTCGACCTACAGACTGCTGCGTCCACATTGTGCTTTTATTATGTCAACTTAAGCACTTCCTTAAGTCGACTTAATAACACCACCTCTTACAGTAGACTTAATGCTTAAATCAACCTTACTAAGTGGATGGGGAGTGCCCTTAAGTCGACCTATTTGGCCTCCAGGCCCCCTCCCAGGGCAACCCACAATGCACCACTCCTCCATCAACCTAGCTCCTGCCAGTGTGGATGCAGGCAGTCAACAGGAGAGTTGAATGTGGATTCTCTAAGTCAGCTTAACAAGGTTGACTTTAAGTCGACTTAAAGTTGACCTTGTTAAGTCGACTTAACAGAGCCTCCAGTGTAGACATACCCATTGTGTTTACCAGACAAGTCTGGAAGGAGAGTAAACCAATTTCTCAATGACAAAGAATAAACCAATGCCTTTAGCCAGGTATCATCAAAGCTAATTGGCAGTCATCTATCAGGTGGTTGTTCTTTGGCAAAGATGGGAGCAGGAACACGATGTTAGTTTTAGCAAACAGTATGGAACCTCCTTCACCACGAGACTCCATGTCTCCTTCCTCACAGCTGGACAATAAAAGTGAGAAGCAAAAACTTAATTAATCTTTCACCTACAACTACAAAAGAGCCAACACTTTGACTTGGGGGAAAGGGGAGAGATCCTGGCCTGAGAATTCGATCAGCCCTGTTGCTGGGCACATGTAGTAAGGAATGTAGCTTGAACCAAGTCTAGTTTGTTAACTTTTCACTACTTGTAAGTGTTTTATCTATATTTTTTGTAGCCATTTCTGCTTTTAATACTGCTACTCACTTAAAACCTCTTTTTAGCTTAACTTTTTAGTTAAAATACTTTAAAACTCTTTAAGCTTTTTTTAAAAAATTTTAATCTAAACTAATCCAGTGTTGTGGTTAAATTGCAATGTTTGGGAACTCTAGGTAAAGTAGCAAATTGTTGAACAGTGGTGCTTTACTCAGGCAATGGATTTTCAATATCTGGACTGTCCAGGAAAGGGCTGGCTAGTGCAGAAAATATATTTGCAAAATTTGGGTCTCGGTGTGTGTGTTTGCGGGTGGGGTGCGGTTTCACACTGCAAGTATTAACCAAGTCTGGTAGAAACCAGAGTGTGACTGGAGTGTTACTGACGTGCCGCTGAGGTCAGTTTCTGGACCAGGCCTGCAGCTGTACAGACACCCAGGGTATTACCTGTATGCTCTTAAGCTGTTTGTGAGTGGCCCTGGTTGGGAGCTACAACATCAAAATATTGTGGTGCAGCCAAGGTTATGGGGAAGATTGTGACACAACCCCTCAGTGGTCTGGCTTGCACCCTGGCATCTGACAGTGGAGTTGTCATCAACAATGGAGAAAAAGAAGGTGGGTTCATCAGGAGAGATGAAAGTTACTTTTTTTGCCATTATTTTCAGCAGATATTGGAGAGAGGCATATAGAAGGGACATAAGAAGTGGGGGTCTGAGAGATGCCAGAAGGAGACAACTTGTGTAACTCCCGTCGACTTTGCAACTTCCCTTCTATACGCCGTCTCCACTGTGCAGCATCAACAGGAAATGTGTTCTCGTCGACACAGTGATATGACACCTGAGGGAGTGGTTTTATTAGATTATCTTCCCACAGGGCTGTCCCTGGGTGGAGGGCGGAGGGCCCAGGGCCAATCAAGCTGTGTGGGGTCCCTGCCTCCTGCCCTGCCTCTGTGCTGGCTTCTCTGCCCTGGGCTCTGCTGCTCTGCCATGCCCCTTGCCTTTGGCTTGCCACTGAAGGCAGAGGGGCAGAGGCAGTGTTGGGAGGCAGAACGGCAGCATGGGGCCCTGCCAGTCACCCTGCTCCTCCCACCCCCCAGAGATGGGCCTGATCTTCTGGGTCAGCCGAAAGTGTCTTTGCTGACCACTCAATCAAACCAGATAAATCAATCTGATGGTGACAAATGTGCTGCTGTCAATGTAGATCTAGCCATAGCATGCTCTAAGGAGGAGATCCTGCTATCATCTGCAGACTTATGCTTGTGGAGGGTTGGTTAGAAGCAACCCTGTAACAGCTTTCCTTCAAAGTCTTGTCCCTCCTAGTAGAGGGATTCCCAAAAGGAAACCCATTGGCTAGTACAGTTTTAATGTGTAGACGAGTTCCAAAAGGGTTGCCACGTTAGTCTAGGTCCGCAAAACAAACAAGGAGTCCTGTGGCACTTTTAAAGACTAACAGGTTTATTTATCACATGAGCTTTTGTGGGAGAAAAGTGGGATTTTCTCCCATGAAAGCTCATGTGATAAATAAATTTGTTAGTCTTGAAAAGTGCCACAGAACTCCTTGTTTGTTTTTAGTGTGTAGAGTGGCAGATGGACAAAGCTGTCAGTTGAAGCACAGAATAGCTATGCAGTGGATTTTTTTAATGAGGGGAAAAAACAGGTTATTTACTGTCCCTCCGGAACAGAGACAGGAAAATTTAACCAGTCAAATACCTCTAAAATTTCTGCTCCATCTGCTGTGAAAGTCTAAAGAGGCAAAAAAACAAAACAAAAACAAACAAGTAAAAATAACCCACAGGTGGAGGTGATAAAAATCTTAGTGGAGTATCTATTTAAGTGCCTGCAGAAGTCAAAGGACAGTTAGCATTGATGTGTTAATACAGACTATCTAAAGAAGGACAAAGACATCAGACTGTGAAGATAAGCTCTGAATTTTCATAAACTCTATTTCACATGAGAACCAGGTATTTTAATATGAATGGAAGTAAATATTCATAAACCAATTTTTTTATAATGTGCACACTATGCAATAAAACCTGATAACAGCTGCTATTGGAACTCCATTTTTTGGCCTTTATAACAGGTGGCCACCCATATGGTGTTAACCAAATAGCCATTCGGAAACAAGTAATTTGTAATGCATTTTAATAAGTTACAAATGCACATCAGGGATAAAGAAGAGGATCTTAGTTTGTGTGCTGAGGTAGACGGGGCTTGATCCAAAGGCGAGTAAGTCAATGGAAGCATTCAATAGGCTTTCAGTCAGAACCAAATTGAGTGAACATGAAAATATGAATCATTATACCTACACATTTCTGTATATTGTATAACAAGTAAAGTGAAAAACTAAACAACATTGCACATAACAGGTGAAGAGTTAAACAAAACAGCTGATGTGAAAGTTTGCCTTTTGTGGGAAAAAAAAAACTGTGTGCAAATAAACCATAATATAACTTGCAGCAGGGCGTATTTTAATTGAGGAATGCATAGCACACTTATCTAAGTTTTATCTTGCAATATAAAATGAAAGAGTAAACTGTAACTCATTGCACAATGAATAACTTGATTTTGGATGAGAAATGGGTCTTTTAATTCAATCCCATATAAATATTCATAAACAGTCTGGATTTATACCATGATCCTCATACTGTATTACATTTAAATAAGGTTCCTTCAAAATTTGTGGCCAGGGTAACATTCTAGTTGTTAATCTTCAATTCATTGTGCTTGCAGTAGCATAATGCCACAAGTGTCCTTGTGTGAAGTGCCAAATGCAGAGGCACAGCAATGTAATATATTTCAAATAAGTTTTTTAATATTTATATACACTTCAGCTTTAAAGCATCAGATTATCAAAGGTTGCTTAAGGTTCTTTAATGAGAGATTTCCATGTTGGAGCAAACTTGAGAGAGGAACATTTGTTTTTTTTGTAAAAATTTGCTTAGCCAGTCATATTCTGTATTCCCTTTGCAATTATGTCAACTATAGGTTTGAATGAGAATTCTCACCTTTAAAACCCAGTTCATTTTCATCTTGATCTTGAAGCCAAGTAGAACAGGGTAGTCTATTTCCAAAGGGGTAGCCGTGTTAGTCTATTGTAGAAAGACAACAGAGTCCTGTGGCACTTTTAAAGACTAACAGATTTATTTATCGCATGAGCTTTCGTGGGAGAAAATCCCAGTTCGTCAGACGCTTTGAAGTCTATCTCTTCAAGGGTCTGGCAACATGGGGCTCAGTCTAGTGCAATAATCAACCCATCTGGGAAAGTATCACATCATCCATATAAAAGACTCAGGGAACTTACCTGGAGGGGAACTTGTTCCCATGGCAGGCTCTGGAGTGGAGAGAGAGACCTTTGGCCATTTGCAGCCAATTTTCTGTGGCTCTGTTTCAATTAACCATCCATGGCCTGAGGGACAGTTGTGGAAGAGATCTGATGATGATGTGTAATCCTTCCTGGCCTAGGGTAATGGGTCTGCAGCACTACACCAACATTTAAAATGAGTTAATAATTTGGTGGGATGTCACATGTAGAAATGCCCATTCCGCATTATGCCCTTGATGTATAATCGAGTAAATCACAAAGGTGGATGAGGAAGTAGCAAGTTCTTGACTAGCTCATTTTACATTTTCAATACACAAGTCATTGTGCAGCCAGAAAAGATTGACATATTGTGCTTATAGCAGGAAACGGTGGCTGGTTTGGGGTGTTAAACAGGGAATGGTGCATAGTGGGTTTGCCTAACATGCGTGCTGGATATTACCCAGGGTACAGTCTATGGATAAACAGGTCGGTCTACTCAGTTCTCCCACCTGGTGTATCTTTTATACTGCTTTGCTCTGCTCTCTCTCTCAGCCTCCAGCTGTAAGTTACTCCCAGGTATATTGTAAGTGCTATGGCCAGCCACCCTTGAATTACACTTCAGAGCAACACCAGAAAATTCCCAATCCTAGACTTGCCCCTGAAATATACATTGTATACTGCCCAGCTCTCCCCCAGACACTACAAGCACATATAAAGTCATTTTATTAATAGAAAATGAGCACACATCCTGTTATCCCAAATGGAGCTTCCCAAACACTTTAATCGAAACAAACTAGTTGAGATAAAACAAGTTTAACTACATAAAAATGAATTTCAAGTGATCACTTGATAGTGAAGCATAGATGTCAGAATTAGGTACAAGGCTCAAAAAAATAAAATTATAGCCCACAACTAAAACCTAACTTAACAATTGAGAGTAAATACAAAGCAAAAGTCTCACCACATGTTTTAGCAGTCTTACTGGCTGTATCTTTCAGTCATGGTCCCTCCCCAGTCCAAAGCTTGATGATGTGGGCAGAGATAGAGGAGCAATAATTCAGGGAATCTCCTCTTAAGTTATATTTCTATGTACTGCGCTGCAACAGCACAGCTGTACCAGAACAGCCGAGCCACTGCAGCACATCTACTGAAGACACTCTATGCCAATGGGAGAGCTTTCCCCTCTCAGCATAAAAAAAAGTCACCTCTGTGAATGTCAGAAGCTATGTATGTTGGAGAAACTGTACCATTGACATATCACTGCACACAGTGTTTGGCAGTGTAACTTGCATCAATTGGTGGTGGAACAGTCGCCTCTGAACATCGTAAGTTTTGCTGTCACAGACGGCCATCCCTGGCGGAGGCAGGGACCAGGGCCAATTGGCCCATGGGGGACAGGCCCCCTGGCATGGGGGGGGGGCAGGGAGGAGGTTGAGCTCTGTGCTCCTGCCCTGCCCCTGAGTCAGCTTGTCCACTTCTAGGGGCAGGGCAGGCTGGGGCCGAGTGGCATGCTGTACAGCCTCTGGCATGCCCTGGAGGGCTGCATCCTAAAGCCACACTGCGTGCCAGTTGGCCCCGCAGGGTCCAGCAAAGCGCGGGGCCCAGGGTTGTTGCCGCGGCTGTCACCCCACTCCCCCAACAACAGCCCTGGTCACAGGTAGTAGTGTAGACATAGCCTAATAGTCCCTTCTCTTCTTTGAGGCTCAGGAGACAAAGATTGTGGATGGGAATTTCCAGCTGGCTGTTTGTCCAGATGTACCGTTTTGCCCACATCCTCCTTTCCTGCCAAAGAACAGCCACTTAATCAGGTGATAGTACATTTGATTTTGTTGACACCTGGCTGAGACATCACCTAACCTTTAGTCTCTGATTTGTGACTTTACCCAGACTTTGCACTTGACGTAAATATCTGTGTATGTGTACGTGTGTAACTTTACATATGATGTTGCCAGTCATTTTATCAGAACAATAATGATCAGTAAATTGAGTTTTCAAATGATAACTTCAAAGGCATACATTGTATGAAATGTTCCAAAGGGGTAGTCGTATCAATCAAGTTCAGTAAGTGCCACACGATTCCTTATTTGTTTTTCACTGTATGAAATTTATCATAGTATTGACATAGTATTTATGGATAGCTGAATGTCTGCCACACGTATGTTTATATGTTTAGCAAGCAATGATGTCTTTGTCATTTAGGTACCGATGATCTTAGAAATTATAGCACAGTGAATTTTAACAAACAGTACAGCTTTATTGACCTTGTTTTTATTCTGACGTCCAATAGATCAGAATTTGCTTGCAATGTGCTTTTTTCTCCTCCTGGTCATCACCAGCAGGTTCAGAGGAAAGGTTTAAATGGTTCAGATGAAATGTGACCAATGACAGAAAATCATTTTGCTTGTCAATAGACAGCTCTTAAGCTACTCAAGATAGTGACCACAGATTAGTTCAGCTGTATTTTAACATCTACACTGCACTGATAGCATAATTCAACAATATTGACAGTCTTCACCTGAAAAGAATACCAATCCACTATTCAGAAGACAACAAAACTTTGTTCATTGACTTAGATTTTACAAGACTGTAGGAGGGAAACCTCTTTTATATGCTGGTCCTTAAGACACCATCTCAGTAAAGGGCTGCTGAATTTGTTCAAATACATGATATCTGTACAGTGTGACTTGTCAATTTTTAATAAGGTGTTGAACCAGATTATTGTTTTTGGTCTAGGCCAAGTATTTATTTACATTGTTGTCGCATTAGAAACCATCAGCTCAAGAAAGGAAGACCTTCTGATTAAGGTCCTACACTGAGACACTGACGATTTGGGCTCTGGCTCTACTACTGTGACATTGGAATTTCATTTAATCTATTTTTGTTTCCCATCAGTAAAATTGGGATATTAATGTTTCCTTTCTCCCAACCTATGCCTGTCTATTTAGATTGTAAGTTCTTTGGCACAAGGAACATCTCTTCCAATGTGTTTGTACAGTGCCTAATACAATGACCCCCAGTCCTGGCTGGGGCCTGTAGACAAGATCGTAACAACAAAAATTGTCTGCTATGAAACCAGTTAAGTTTTTCTGTTACTCTGTTATGCTACATTGTACAATATCTGATATGTAACAAAACAAAGGTTTAATGAATATAGATTTTAGAGACAAAATATATTTATTATTAATGTATATTAATACCAGTATTAATTTTGTCCATCTTCAAATCTACCATTCCATGTTTACTGATCCACTCATAATATGCCTGTTCTGACACTGCACTCTTTATTCAAGCAGACCTCTCACTGAAGAAAGTGCAGGCTTGGTTGTGTAGGGTTGCCAGACTGTATGTAAAAGAATGGGTTTTTTTCTTCTCAAGTTAACTGTTTAAACTCCATTGTCAAGGCTTTCCCTCTAACTTATAGATATCTTCAGCAGGACTTTTTGTCTGCTGTTAAATAGTATGCCTTAGACATACCAAGTGTGCAGAACCAAGGTTATCTCCCCTTAAATAGAAGATATTGTGCAGGTCTGTCTCTTACTCAAGCTGTCAAGTTTACCTCCAGTGAAAGCAGTCAGGGATGTCCTTCTCCCCCCATTAATTCACATTAGATTGTTTTATTATATCTTCTGAAGAGTGGTTCCATCATTATGCCATCTAGGTCTCAAAGCTTGACAAGATAAGTTTCTTATGGATAGTCTTTTGGTATCTTATTTTGGTACCGTTTGTGGAGTTCTTTAAGATGTTACAGAAGGAGTAGAGCATGTTACTTAAAACCTCTTTTCTGTTATGTAGGTTGCTTTCAGTATGTTCTTTTAAAGCAAAACTACTATGACAAATAGCTTATGATTTCAAAATACTCCACTTGGCCCTGTCTATTTGCATTTTTCTTTGCCATGCTTTCTAATGTTTCCATTTTATTAAATTTTCCTTGACCTCTGAATTCCATGAGTTTCAAATGGTTGGTTCTTAATAACTGCGTAACTTCATAACTTGAGTTGTTGTTTTTTTTTTTACCCTTTAGTTATTGTGTGTCCTGAACCTTGTCTTCGAGATAATGCTGGGGATTTTGTTTCTGTTTGTTTCAAACTTTAAGTGTTTAGGATTGGCACTGGGAGGTAAGATACACTGAAGAGAACCTAAGTTCTGCAGGGCATGGAGATGAAAGAATGCAATGGAGCGAGGAATCTGCAATTTAAGAACTCTGTATGGTTCTTTGCCCTTTATGCCCCAGCCTGTCTGCTCCCACAGGTTTCATATCTTGGATTCCTGCTCCCAGTTTCAGATTTGCCTTCCTATGGATTTGATTCATGTTTGGCCGTTCTGACTAACTCAGCTGTGAATTATTTCCAAATAATTCTTTCCCTGTTTCATAATTGGCTTTGTGCATGGTCTTACAAAGATCTTTAAAAGGAACTGCAGTTGTAGTTTCTCAGAGAAGCCATGTGTGGCAGAGAAGTATTAAATAGATTTTTCATAATATGGCTATCAGTTAGTTTTGTTTTAAGTGTCATCTGAACCACCTCAAATTTGAGCCTAAATAAATAAATGCTGCACCAAAACATCAAGGGGAAACTATCTTTTGTGAAAAATTGAGGGGGAGGACAAAATCACCCTTCTAATTAAAACAAGTTTTAATATAAACCATGGAAAGGTATCTCTTCAAACTAAGGATTTCATACACAACTGTTGCCAAACCTCAAATACCGTTTTCTCAGAAACTTGGTTGAATCAGAGGCAATATCGCAAGTGTTTTCCCATATATCTCTGGCAAACAAGATACCCTGGTAAATGAAAATGGTCACTTGTGATTATCATTGTCTCTTATGAAAACAGTTGCTTTCTCTTCCCTTTCATTGATGCAGCAAGTAATGCAAAATTACATTCTAAGTCCTAGAAGTCCCCAAAGTAAAGTAGGTCAACAAAGCAGGCCAGATTCCCAGCTGGTATCAATCATTTATTCAATGGAGCTATGCCGAGTCACATCAGCAGATCATCTGGATCATGTATCTCCTGCTGCTCTTTTTAAAGGGGACTGCAATAAGTAAGTACAGAGGAATACTGATATGTTGTGGCTTTAATCATCAAGCATTGATCCAGATCATTCCTTCTCCTATTTAAAGCTGTGGGAGGAACTCTCCATAAGGAACTTGGAGATTCCCTACCATTGTCCTTTGCGGAACAGGATTTGCTCTCCTCATGAAAAAGGGAGCTGGGCTCATCTGCAAATTGTGTCCATGCATGAGCGCACACACTCTTTCCATGATGTGACAAGCTGTTTCCTGGTTCTGATCCAGTGTGCCGCTGTGACCCCCCAATTCCCACTCCTGAGTCTTGACTTAACTCGCCTTGCCAGGTGACTACTCGCTGCTGAGTCAGTTCACACTCAGCCTCCTGCGTGTAATCAGTCTCAGGCAGTGGGTGTGCACCCACTAGGCACCTATGGGGTGGTCTCCAAGCAAGCATCCCAGATACCACACTGGGAACTTCTGTCTAACAGGGATTGGGATCCTTCTCCAATCACCATATACTCATGTCTGTCCATTTAACAAAGAAATGGATTGTGCCGAGCCTTCCTCACTCACACCCCCCAAAGTCCACAGAGTTTTAGATAAAACAAACACTAGTTTATTGATTAGAATATGATTTTGAGTATATAGCAAGTCAGTGCACAATCATTTGATAAAGCAGTAAGAAGTTACCACAATCAAAAATAAATAAATAAATAGCATACTAATCTAAAAACACTATCTTGGATCATACTTTAGCTTGTTCTCATCTTTCTTACCCCCAAGTCTGGCTGTTTGGTGGGTTTCAGGCAGACTAGGTTCTCCTGGCAATGTGGGTAGGCTGTGTATCCTGTACTTACTTCCAAGATGATGTTTCTCTGGCAAAAAACCAGCAGCTTCTCTCTTCACTCAAAATATCTACATTCCTTTTTCTTTCCCCCTCAGCCTTCCGTCCTCCTACCTGAGCCAGGGAGGCCAATTTACATCACCTTTGTCATGTAACTCTCCAGCCTCTATGCTAGAGACAGTCTGAGTTATGTAACCTGCTTCCCATGGGCACACATTCATGATGCTGCAGGAAACATGAAGCGATTGTAATCAGGTAGAATATTCATAAAGGAACCTTGCATGGCATAATTGGCATCAAATCATACAATTACAGTGCAAAAGTGAAGAGAAACATCCTATAGATCATAGTCCATTGTGCATCACGTGAGACATGAGACTGACAGGAGAGAGAATATGCATTTGCCTGGCCATCTAAGTTTCCACCCATTTCCTCTGTTTGCCTGTATAGGTCAGCCTCCACAAGTCTGGCAGTGAGAATGGTGCCACAGAACTAGAGTCCCTTCCCCTTTGTATGAGAAAAGGAATTGATCTTTTCTGCTAGATTCACATTCAGTCCTTTCATTATGGGAATCAAATCCACTATGTGAAATGACGGATGTACATTATATGGTTCCAGCTCACAAGCCTTACAGAATCTTCACTCTTTATAACTCAGTTACTGCAGGAGGATCACTATCTATCTACTAAACCTCCCCAGCTTTTATTTGTTAGCAAAATTACTTTGAATTTGTGAATCTTTTTCCCCAGTAGTCTAAACACGTTTCTTTCCAAGAATGGTTCTTTTGTTTCAAGTTTATCTCCAGGGAACTCTGTTTTATGTATCATTATATATAAATGAATGTTTTCCAAATACTAGGCTGTCATAAGCTGCTGGATTCTATATAATGTATAGATGTGATATCTAATCTCACTAGATAGATGCACTCCCATCCCATTCTGTTTTCATAGTCCTTCTCATAAGTCAAATAGGAACCCAATAATATTCAAGGCTGAGTCCAGCATTTGGACCCATGCAGGGAAATCCTGATCCTGTTCAGATCAGTGGCAAAACTCCTGCTGATTTCAATGGGGCCAGTATTTTACGCAAGAGGTTTGAGTAGTTTTGAAATTGGCCAATATGAGTTCACTCATTCTTCTACCTCCTAAGTCTTGTGGGAAAGTTTGTTTCCTAGCTTGGATATGCAAATTCCTATTGGATGTGATGTTAGAATTCTACCAAGTAAGATCAAAGAATTACTGTTTCACAGGGGAGGGAGGGCTTGCAACAGGCCTGAGGCTGATGCTGAGCTGTAGTGGACTTTGAAGTCTGATTATTCTTAAAACAACAGAGTCTGGTGGCACTTTTAAAGACGAACAGATTTCTTTATTGCATGAGCTTTCGTGGAAGAAAATCCCACTTCGTCAGACGCTTTGAAGCTTCACCTAGAGCTGGTGAGAGACCCCTTTGGTGGACATTTAATAAGATTAAGTGAATTTAAATACTGGCCTTCCCTAGATAGCTGTACCTGGCTCAATAAAGCTGCAAGAGGACAAGGCATGTTTCCTCACACTTGCTGATCTCTTCGATGGGAGAAGCAGGACAAGAAATTTCTGCTCATTCCAGTTGTGAATGGACTGAGGAAAGAATGACCCTTATCTGATTCCTCTTGGAAGACCTTAGGGGACAGATTTATAGACAGGCACTTGGACACTTCAAAAGACTGTGTTCCAGAGTTGGTAAGGCAGACATCAGTATCAGGTTAGGAAAGGCTGGGGATGTCGGGGAGACTAATTCTGTGGGTATTTTATGAGAAGCCAGATTTAAAGGATCTAAGGCTATACAAGTGGCATCTCCCTGCTCCATGAGATTTCATTCATTTGGGCTGATGGCACCAAGACCTGCATCTCTACTGATTTCAGTGGATTCAGGTATTTAAAGTATTCTAGTAATTTTTTGGTTATCAGCCATGAGTGTGCCAAACAAACTGGTTATAGCCATGTTTGTCCCAGGAAATTAAAGAGTCAAAAGTGGGTAAGGTAATATTTAGAAGTTGTCCAATAAAAGATATTACCTCACCTTTCTTCTCTCCCTAAAGAATAAGCTAATATCCTGAGCAAGCTTAGTTTTGGTAATAAATATTATTCCTCTTGCCTCTCCGGGTCAATATACCTAAAATGAAGGCGATGCCAGAAAGCAAAGAACTGGATAATCTTTCTGGAAAGTACCAAAAGCCACTTTGTGACCTCTGTGTTCCCAAGAACTTGTGTGTGACTATTAGATAGGAACATAAGAGATTTGGGGCTCCAAATAACAGGAGAGATGATTTTGAAAGTTGTATGCAATGAACTGTTCTGCGAAGTGTAGCTGTTACTGTCTTTATTTATTGTGTTGTGGTACTGCTTAGGAGACCAAGGATTTGTCTATATTTCGGTCACATGTTGTGATTGCAGCCAGAGTAGCCATACTGAGCTAGATTTAATTTAGATAGCTTGAGTCCTATAAGAGTGAATCTGTGGCTGTGCAAGCTTTAATGCAGGGTAGCCTCATGAATAATTACTTGTGGTTCTGGGCAGGCTTATACAGTCCTCAGTGAGGGACACAATTCTGCAGCTTCATTGCTCTGGGACCTGAGCTTGCAAGATTAAAGCTAGCTCAGGAATGTCAATTTGAACAGTAGTTATACCCATTGATTGCAGTCTAGACATATCCCAAGACAGGGACCAGGGTCCCATTGTATTAAGCAGTCTACAAACACACAACAAAAAGACTTCCCTGTTCCAAGGATCTTTCAATCTAGTCTAATAATCATTTTATTAATCCTAACTTTTGACAAAACAAGGATGAAATACTTCTTTTCCTGCTAAACCAATTATCATCATCAATAATTTAAGAGCAATTAGCACTTGAAAAAAACAAATATTGCTCGTTCTTTTTTTAAAAAAAAATATTTACCTCTTTTCAAATCTCTCAGAGGTTGAAATCTTGACAGGGTTTCCCAAGAAAAAAATTTCTATTGTATTTATTTTCACTTCTTAAACTCTCAGAATTTCCATTCAAATAGATGTCTCCTATTTATTGACTTGTTGAGTATAGAGGTCATTGTATGGTACATTCCTCTTTCACATTTTCATGTGGGTAGTTGCTGAGTATTAAGCTATCGTAATAAAAAACTAGGGAACATACAGGAAGGATTGAACACGAAATACATGTTCTAAGACTATTTAAAATGATCTATTATAATGGCCTTTCCTCCCTGTAAAATGATTAGAGGTGGTGAAGTTATTTGTTCCTCAGCTCATGATAACAGCACTCATTTGTAAGGAGTCAGAAAACCAATTTCCATTAACACAACTGGTTTTACTTAAAGACTTAACACTTAGCATATTCAGCTTTGTACTATCTGCTCATTTTTTGGACAAGAGCTCTCATTCAAAATCCTTCGAGGCCAAGAGTTTAGGTGGATGTGAAGAGTATGTGTTAAACATCTAGCAGCTTATCCATTTTCTGACAAATGCAGGCTCAGACTTAACTATTTTGTAGCCTAGACTTAACTGTTTGCCAGCACACCCCATTAGATCAGAAGAAATTTCGCCATCCCAGAAAGATCCTTGTATAACTTAACAGGAAAATTCCAGAGGACTTTGTAAAGAGACTTTAAGAAACATCACTATTCTAACTTTTCTGGAAAATGGATGGTGTTGGAGCGCAAAATTACAGCTTATCAAGCAATGAACAATAGAAAGATGATATGGAATACTATTTGCACAGTTGCAAAGTAATTGACTGAAAATAGTGACTATGCAGCTCATTTTGCCCATTTTCTCAGAGGGTGTCTATAATTTGAGGTCCAGTGGATCCTTTTTAATACTTTTAATATTTGACTGTGTCTCAAATGCTTGTTTGCACTTTAGAAAATAGTGAAGCGCAAACAATCACCTGAGAAATTTAGACAATAGTGAAGTAGTAAAAATTGGGGGAGTGGAGAGGAAAGGAGTTTATAAATCCATTTGTTCAAACTCTTGGACAGTGGAGAATGGCCTTAAGTGACTGCTAAGTAACAAATTCCAAAGGGGTAGCCATGTTAGTATAGTTCAGCAAAATAAACAAGAAGTCTAGTGGCACTATTAAAGACTAACATTTATTTATCACATGAGCATTCGTGGAAGAAAATCCCACTTCGCTAGATGCAATTTGTTTAGATTCAATCAGTAGACAACAGCATATAGGAGGGACGTGAGGGGAAAAGGGAAAGCAAAATTACCTGTTGTAATGGGGGAAAAAAACCACCGTAGTTTCTATTTAAGCCTAATCTGAGGATGTCCAATCTGCATATGAATTCCAATTCTGCAGTATCTCTTTGAAGCTATGATTTGTTATCCATTTGCATAAGTATGGCTATTAAGAGATGATTGATAGAGTGATCAAGAACATTGAAGTGTTCCCATATCGGTCTTTGAATGTTATTTCTGATGTCAGATTTGTGTCCATTTATTCTTTTGCACAGAGATTGTCCTGTTGGCCCAGTGTCCCCGGGGGGGCGGGTCGGGGGGGGGGCCCCCACGGGGGATTTCTGGAACATTACAAGATGTAATTTTGCTTTTTCTCTCACATCCCTCCTATATTAAATTCAATAAAGACAAGTGCAAAATACTCCACAATCCATAGAACACATACAAAATGGGAAATGACTGTCTAGGAAGGAGTACTGCAGAAAGGGATCCGAGTATCAGAATGGATCACAAGCTAAAAATTAGTCAACAGTGTAACACTGTTGCAAACAAAGCAAACACCATTCTGAGATGTCTTAAGAGTATTATAAGTAAGACACGAGAACTAATTCTTCCGCTTTATTTTGCGCTGGTTAGGCCTCAATTGGAGTATTGTGCTCAGTTCCAGGTGCCACATTTCAGGAAAGATGTGGACAAGCTGAAGGAAGTCCAGAGAAGAGCAACACGAATGATTAAAGGTCTGGAACCATTGCTCTATGAGGGAAGATTGAAGGAGCTGGGTTTGTTCAGTCTGGAAAAGAGGAGACTGAGAGAGGACATAACAGTTTTCAAGTACCTAAAAGGTTGTTACGAGGAAGGGGGAGAAAAATTGTTCTCCTTCCCTGCCAATGATAGGACAAGAAGCAATAGGCTTAAATTACTGCAAGGGATGTTTAGGTTGGACATAAGGAAAAAAATTCCTAACTGTCAGGGTGATTAGCCACTGGAATAAGTAGCCTAGGCAGGTTGAGGAATCTCCATCATTGGAAGTTTTT
This sequence comes from Pelusios castaneus, assembly GCA_007922175.1. Taxonomy (NCBI): domain Eukaryota; kingdom Metazoa; phylum Chordata; order Testudines; family Pelomedusidae; genus Pelusios; species Pelusios castaneus. The sequence goes on from ML685816.1 coordinate 3,848,538, forward strand.
AAAAGCAGGTTAGACAAGGACTTGTCAGGGATGGTTTAAGATGGTACTTGGTCCTGCCATGAGTGCAGAGGGCTGGACTTGATGACCTCTCATGGTCTCCTCCAGTTTCTATGATTCTATAATACAAATTTGGCAAAATTGCCCAATAAGAGAATCATCCAACCCTGTTAATGTACAGAAATTGAAAATTATTCAGAACATATCACTGGGAAAGATAATGGATATATCCCAAGTCATTGTGGCATTGCATATAATATCAAGGTTCTGTCACCGTTTTCTCTCTTGCGTGTGCACACACACACACATGCACTAGTCTAATCTCTTGTATAGCACAGGCCATGGGGCTTCGCTGAATTAATTTTCTGTCTGAACTGGAACGTATCTTTTAGGATAGAAATATAATCTTCATTAAAAATATTTCTAGTGATGGAGAATCCAACATAACACCCTAGTAATCACCCTTTCTGTTTGTTTCACCCTATTTCTAGTCTGAAATTGTCTAGCTTCAACTTCCAGCCATTGGATCCTGTTATGATTTTGTCTGCTGGGCTGAAGTGTCCTCTATTAAATTTCTATTTCTTAATGGGTTTAGAGACTGTGATCAAGTCACCCCATAACCTTCTTCTCTTTGTTGACTTTTTCTTTTTGAGCATCGTCTATGTCCTACAATTCTTATTATGGCTAAGTAGTTATTTAGGGTCTGATTGATCCAGGGTCCAGTGAAGTCAATGGAAAGACTTCAAGTGGCTTCACAAGGCTTTGGATCAAGCTTTTAACCCTTCTGCTGCAGATGGATTTTTTGTGAAGGTCAAACAGTTGCTGATTTGTGGTTGGGGTGTTTTCTTTTCAAATCTTTTTTTGATAGTTTTAATTTTTTTCAGAGGTGCATGATGATATGCTTCTCTTTGTACTTCCTTTTAGCCGAAGAGCCTCCTTCAAAGAATCAAACAAAAACAGCCATTTAAACAGTGCTAGTAAGAGAAGAGAAAATGAAACTGCAAAAACCACAGAAACCTTTTTAATATGTCAGTTACATGCCACAGATGAAGTTTACACTAATTAGAAATCATCTGGAGGCATCGTAGCAGATTGAGCCTTCGGCTGGAAGTACTTCCTGACAGGTGGTTTACCACAAAGCAACATTACAATTACCTAACACACTGTTTGATTTGTGTAAACCCTCATTATTACTCACATTATTTAATGAACTATGTGCATTCTCTCTCTTCCCTGCAGAATGCAATGTTCTAGTCCAATTTTACAAAGAAGGCTGTTCCGTTTTAGCTCCTCTCTTTTAGAGAAACAGTAATCATCCCTTATGAGGAAGCAATGGCTTAAATTTAAGTGTCAAAGCATTAATGTTGCACAAAAGAGGTGCCTCCTCTTGTGAGGTGCTGAGTACTCCCCAGCTCTCACTGAGTTCAGTTTAGTAAACACTGAAGCTCAGCTTAGTAAAACACCTAGCATATAGAGGGGGAAAAAAGACATCATAGAATGCTGATTCTCTGGTGGGAAATGTTATATAGTTTTAGTGCTCATCTGAAATATGAAAGAAGGAAATTCAGATACAGATTTTCAGGTTATATTTAAGTTACGTAGCCTCATTTGGTTCACTTATTGCTATGGTACTTTTTTGTATTGGTTTTTTCAATTGTCCAAATACACTCAGACCAAACAGTCTGAGTCAAGGATAACAGACCTATATAGATCATATAGATATTTGATATGAGGTAAAAGACACTTAAATTTGCTTGACATGCTCTCCTCTGTTACCTCTTCTATTTAATGGTTAGGAAAACACAAAGTTAGAAAAGGAAGAAGAGAGGAAACACTATAAGAGATGAGGAAAATCAACTCGTTTCAGAAATTCTTTCCGAATACTCTCTCATGTCTTTATTGCACATGGGTTTGGCCACTTTTGCCACACACACAAAATTCCTATTTGTTTCAGTCAATGGCTTTTCCCCGCAACTGTTTCTGTTAAGAAAATTGCCCATGTTCTTCGCAATTACTTAGCTCTCACTGACTTAAATGATTTGGGATTTCATCCTAAAGCCTAAGTGATATATACACTCAAGGTCACATGGAAAATCTTTGGCAGAACAGGGAACTGAATGCATATCTCCTCAACCCCAATCCAACATAACTACAAAAGCATTTAGATAGGGAATTCTCAGATTTCTAATTTGTTAGAATTATAATTTGGAAAATCATTAATCCTATAATAGTAATCTAAATTTCTTTTTTACCCATTTGCTTTTTTTTCTATCTCAGTAATGTTGCATAAAAACATTCATGGTATTTTATATTTCAAGATTCAATGAAAATGAAAAATGTCTCTCACAAGATTGAGTGGATCTTTTTATGGTCACTGGTGCTTAACCTTGAAATAGCAATGTAATGAATGTTCTGCATTTTATTTAGGTTTTATAGTTAGTCCCTCATTATAATCACTCTCTTGGTAAGCTAGAAAAAATCATATACAACTGGTCAACTGACTTACCGGTAATTATCTCTGTGGGGTTTTCTTTAATTTAAAAAAAAAAATTAGGTATCTCACACTGATCACACACAACTTTTTTTTAGTAATACAGTGTATTCCAACAAAGGTTTTGAAATTACTAGACCATGTATAGCCAAAAATGAGAGATGGTAAATGTTCCCCCTTGGTAAAGATGAATGAATTCCACCACTTTTCCTCTTTGTAGATTTAGGGTTGGAGTTCCTAAAGGGAATATAGGCCTTCATTACCCGCACACCTCAACAAAATTCTTACTATTTTACTACTGTATTAAGCGCTTTGGAAACTTGGTGAAAGAAGAACTGAGTGCTCTATGACCCTTAAGAATGCCCTCAATTTTTTAGGTAATACTTACTCTCCAACATGCACATGAGGATTGAAGATTTCCTTCTTATGGGAGGCTTGCTGACTGCTATTTATTCAAAAAAACCTTTAGGAAATTGAATGAACTACACCTCTGCACTGATAGTCTTGGGGTGTAAATTTTAAAAGCTGCTTTTTTTGCTGAATCTTCAAAGATAACGAGTCACTATTTAGACTGGTTATACACAAGAGAAGCTAGAAGTCCAAATCTTTCTTGAAATCCTAGAAACATTTCCATATGTGATCCCCATATGATTATAAAGCATAATGGAAATCAGAAGAGCATTTCATTAAAATTACTTATGTCTAGGCAGAGTTGACTAAATGTGCACACGCTTATCTATGCTAGGTCTTACAAATGATCCTGTAGAATGGGAATTTTGTGCAAGTTGAATTCTACCAAGTTTTTCTAAGGGATTCACTGCACCAACATTGTGTGAATAAAAATGAGACTTGATTAACTGAATAAACAATAAAAGCTCAAACTAATTGCTGTATCCTGTATATCTGAACTGTTGTTCAGAAAATATCTAGTCTTCATTAACTGTAAAAATAATAACTTTGTTTTATCCTATTAGTACTCCTGTCAAAGTAAAAGACTTAACATTTGTATCAACAAGAGAGTAAGTTAAAAACCATCCGCATCAATAACACATGTTTAAACCTTGAAGACATTTGGAAACAATTGCATGCCTTCTCAAATCTTTTGAGCAATAGAGTGCTGCTGCTATGAGTAAATCTCCTACAGTTCATCAGAGGAAAGCTCTCTCAAACATCTTGATATCTCATGGCTTCCCTTGTTCTTCCACTTTGTTGCACTATATTCTTATAGCTAAGAAAAAAGGAGAGTTCAATGGCTGTATGGTTTCAAAAGTGTGGACTCTTGCATAAGTTCTTCAGAAGTCCCAGCAAATTTTTAAGTTTGATGCAAACTACTGCAGCTGAGCCATTTGAGAGACCATTGGTTCCTACCATGAAGAAATAGAAAAGGGAAACTTGCACAATTGACTTCCTCCTGATCTTGAAAAGGGGTAAATTAAGTAGTAGGATTTACTCCTGGGAAAGGATACATCTTGTTTCCACCACCAATCTCGCACCTTCTCCTTCTCTTTTCCCCCCTGCAAGTAAAAGAACATTTTTAAACTCTGGCTGAAAATCCATATGAATACCACCTGCAGAAGCTTTCTGGGGAATGTACTGAATGAATACCCAAACCTTGGCATATGGCCAGACCGATCTCCAATTAGGGCTGCCTAGTTTTGTGTTCATGTTGGCCTATCTCGTTCCCCAGGAGAGTATACGGATCTCAGGTGCCTTATACCACCACAACCTCTAAATTTTAAGACAGTAACCCTACAAAAATGTACATGCTCTTAGCTTTATCCTACTGACTTTCACTGAGATTATTTATAGCTCATAAAATGGTGTGCCTAAATCTTCTCTGGATTTGAGCCTAACATTGTATTGAGACATAAATCTCACATGTAAGAACATAAGAATGGCCATAGTGTGTCAGACCAACAGTCCATCAAGACTAGTATTCTGTCTTTTGACAGTAGCTCATGCTAGATGCTTCAGAGAAAATGAACAGGAAAGGGCAATGATCAGGTGATCCATCCCCTGTCATTCAGTCCCATCTTCTGGGAGTCAGAGGTTTAGGGAAACCTAGAGCATAGGATTGCATCTGTGACCATCTTTTTAATAATTGTGATTAGTAGACTTATTGTCCTTAAGCTTCTTTAATTTTTTTAACTCATTTACACTCTTGTAATTTATAAACTCACCAGGCAATGAGTGCCACAGATTGACTAAGCATTGTGTGATGAAGTTGTGTGCATTGTGTGAAGAAGTTCTTTTTTGTTTGTTTTTAAATCTGGTGCCTATTAATTTAATTGGGCTTATGCAAGGGATAAATTACATTTCTCTATTCACTTTCTTTTCACCATTCATGAGAAGTTTAGTTTTTATTTTACTAAAAAGTGGTAGTGGAAACCCTTTACCAAATTTAGGTCAAACGCATTAACGAAGTCCAAAGACACTTCAAAAAGCATTTATTTTGTGACATGTGGAGGAAATCACTTTGATTTTTGCCTAATTCCCTCACTGACAAAAGACCTACCGATCAGGTGCCAATAGCTTGAAAGTCATTTTGAGTCAAAGATATTTGAACTTCAGATAAGATATAATCCAAAATTGGAAAGACTCCCATTGACTTCACTGGGCTTTAGATCAGACCAATAAAGATTCAAGCTTAGGTGCCCAGTGATAAAGTAATACATTAAATTGAAAAAGAGATAGAAGCTTTGTGAAAATACGAGGATTTTATTTATGCAGTTGTAAAACCAACAAAATAATGGATATCTTTCAAGGATAGTGGGTTTAAAATGCTGATCACATTTTGTGCAAAGCTGATAGTTAACTTGTCAGTTCTTTGCTATATTATTTATTTACCCACCCACCCCCACACACAATTTATCCCTGCCCCCCCCCCCTCCCCAAAGCGTGAAGCTGAAATCAAGGCTAGTCAGAACATCATGGCTTTTATTTGTATTGCAAAAATAGCAAGTCAACTATATGTTAGTGAAGCTGTAGGAGGCTGTCTTACCTTATAAAATATTCTGATATTCTTGAGGTGTCATCTGTTCACAGCTTAATGGGTGCCTTATATTTTCTAGTATATTTGGATATATGCAGCAAAGTACAGTGTAGCTTTCCTTGAAAAGAAATATGGGTGGGGAGGAGGGGAATCTTTCTCCACATAGTTGTATTAGAGCAGGGGGGAGAACACGTTTTCATGTCCATGTGTATGAGCACACATTTATATTTTAGATATTATGTAGATGGTTATTTATTCATAGTAAACAATGGTTTCCTTATTAAAGTTTAGTATATACAAAAGGCATTTTGCATTATTTCCCAAAGGCACACCAACCATCACAGGATGATAAAACTGAATAAACCATAATTCCAGTAGGTGCACAATAAACTGATTTTTTACTTCATGGTAAGAATGTCAGTAGAACATAACCTATAGTCTCTGTGACTAACCTCTATATAGTAAGTAAACATTCTGTGGTACTTCTTGCTAATATATACATACATGCTCTTACGTTAGAGAGAGAGAGAGAGAGAGAGAGAGCGCATTACTACTATGTTTGCAAATTGATTCCTTAATTAATGGAGCAAATAATTAAGGAATTAATTTGCAAATATCTAGAAGAGAATAAGGTGTTAAGGGATAGTGAGCATGGATTTATCAAGAACAAATTGTGTCAAACCAACCTGATAGCTTTATATGACATGGTAAAAAGCCTTGTGGCTAGAGGGGAAGTGGTAGATGTGGTATATCTAGACTTCAGTAAGGCTTTTGATGTGGTTTTGCATCACTTCTCATTAACAAACTAGGGAAGTACAACCTGGATGGAGCTACAATAAAATGGGTTAGCCAACTGCTCCCAGAGAATATTTATCAGTGGTTCACAGTCATGTTGGAAGGGCATAACAAGTGCGGTACCTTGCAGATCAGTTCTGGGTCCAGTTCTGTTCAATAATTTCATAAATGATTTAGATAATGGCATAGAGAGTACGCATAAAGTTTGTGGATGATACCAAGTTGGGAGGGGTTGCAAGTGCTTTGGATGATAGGATGACAATTCAAAATGAGTTGGAAAACTGGTGAAATGGTCTGAGGTAAACAGGATGCAACTCAGTAAGGACAAATGCACAATATTCCACTTAGGAAAGAATGATCAGTTGCACACATACAAAATGGGAAATGACTGCCTAGGAAGGAGTACTGTGGAAAGGTATTTGGGTGTCATAGTGTCATGCTAAATATGGGTCAACAGTGTAACACTGTTGCAAAAAAAGCAGCCATCATTCTGGGATGTATTAAAGGGAGTATTGCAGACATGAGAAGTAATTCTTCCACTCTACTCCACACTGTTTAGGCCTCAACTGGAGTACTGTGTCCAGTTCTGGGTGCCTCATTTCAGGAAAGATGTGGACAAATTGGAGAAAGTCCAGAGAAGAGCAACGAGAATGATTAAAGGTCTGGAACCCTCAACTTATGAGGGAAGATTGAAAGAGCTGGATTTGTTTGGTGTGGATGAGAGGGGACATAAGAGTTTAAGTACCTCAAAGGTTGTTACAGGGAGAAAGGTGAAAAATTATTCTCCTTAACCAACAAGAAGCAATGGACTTAAATTACAGCAAGGGAGGTTTAGGTTGGACATTAGGAACAAATTCCGAATTGTCAGGGTGATTAACTACTGGATTAAGTTGCCTACAGAGGTTGTAGAATCTCTGTTATTGGAAATTTTTAAGAGCAGGTTAGACAAACACTTGTCAGGGATGGGCTAGAGGGTACTTGCTCCTGCCATTTGCTTCTTGCTCTATCCTCAGAAGTTAGAGAACAATATTTCTCCCTCCTCTATGAACTTGAAAACTATTTATCCCCCCTCTATTTTCTCTAGACTAAACAAACACAGATTCTAGTCTGATTCATAAAAAATGCTTTAGTGAATAAACGTCTTTAAACAAATTATCAGAACCTGAAACATTGAAGAAATTAGTGCAAAATATATCAAATAGATCACTATGGTGTTTCTGACTGCTGTTAGGATCTTTCAATAATTTGTTCATGAATTGTACATTGTTACAAATATGGGGCACTGAGGTGATGGGAGTGGCAGGAAAACTTGAAGGGACAGAAAGACAGCGAAGCTGATCTTAATGGAGCTATACTATTGCTATATACCATTGAACCAGCTTAGGACTTGGCTCCAGAATTTTGTAACTGTAATTCTACAGATAACCATTGGATAGTACTGGAGAATGTTCCTAGATTCAAATGAAGAACAACAACCTCTTGGGGGAAGAAAACCCAAAATGAAATATTAGCATCTGATCTATAACCTTGCCATAATATCCATAATATCTTTGGCAAAAGTCAGAGGATTTTACATGGAAGATGCAAAGCATGGAAGGATCAATTAATCAAAGTTTTTAATGAAAAAGATCATGCCTCTTTCCTCTCTGCTACCATCTCAATGGTCATTAATCTGAAGTAGTTGTGGAATGTCATGTTAACTCCAGAAAAATATTTCTCCATTGTACTTTACCCTGAGAATATTGACATGCTATATCAACAGGCTGTCTAAAATGTATGAAAGAGCACAATTCATTTTAAATGAGAATGATAGTATTTTGGTTTTTTGAGTTCTAGACCATGTTAGTGTCACATTACTTATATGACAGCTTGTCATTTATCTGTTCCATCAAGAGATCATTCTGCACGTTTAAGAATACAAAAATAAACAGAAATTGCAGAACAACCGTAGCATTCATTGACATTCATACTTGAGTAATCTTCTCAACTGCAACAGCAATGTCAGGATATTGCCAACAAGATGCTAGCTAAAACTAGCTGTTTCACTGTCTGTTTATTTGTTACGAGCTAACTACAGCCACTGAATGGAAAAGCACGGAACTGAATAGAATAGAGAGAGCTGCTGTTTTGCCACCCCGCCTCATGTGAGGGAACTTTAGTTCCTTCGAACTCCTTGTATGAAGAATATTCATATCCCACTATTGTCCCAGCAAGGATTGTCTCTCACTTAGATGGTGTCTTCTAAATGCACAAAATTATCAAGGTCTGGATGAGGTGACAGCATTAGCTATTGTATAGGGCGCTGCAGTGAGAGTCAGAAGTCTTGGGCTATATTCCCAAATCAGCTGATAATTTACTGTTTAACTTGGGGCAAGTCACTTCATGTATCTGTGCATCTGTTTCTCCTCACTTTTTATCTATTGGTACTGAAAGCTCTTTTGTGCTGGTATGTGTTTTAATGATGCATAGCATAATGAGGGCTAATCTTTTTCTACAGTAACAAAATTGGCAAACATGAGAAATACTGAATGATTAAAGTAATACAAGAAAAATGTTAGTGAAATCTGGTGAATCCCCCATGTTATTTCAGCACCTTCCTTCACTATGATTTTTCATGTATTCTTTATTTTGGCAGTTTGTTCAATCTTTGAGGTGCAGCAGGATATGAATTATGATGTAAATTGTAGGCATGGAAATATGGTGCAGAATTATAAAGCATTGCCAATTCAGACAGAATAACCTGACTCAGCTGCAGAACCCAAATGTGTCAAATTATTTTAAGGAGAAATTTCAGACATAGTAAAAGTTTCAGTACCATATCCAGAGTGGATCCTGGGAAAACAGCTGTGCAGTTTGTTCCCATCTACTGCAGGAATAAAACCAATAGATACTGTGAAGAAGAATGTGTCATTCAATTTAGTTTCATCCTCTGCCTGTGTGATTTGGTTACTCAGGAGGTTGAAGCTGGTATTGTGAGCTTTAGTTAAGAAATTCCACTTATCAGAAACTTGCACCTTTTGCGCAAACATATGTGAACACAATCTGAATGCAAAGGTGGTGGTGCTGCAGTAGTCTTGACAGACAGCATGACTTTGAAGCTGGCCACAGATTCCCGAGTCAGTGAAATGCTTGACAGGAAAAGATATACAATATTAAAATTACTTCATCCATATCCTGGGTGGAGAGAGAAACTTTCAGAAAGTGTAGACAAATAAGATTGAGGGGGGGCGGTATTTGGAAATCAAAATGATCTAAAACAATGCCATATGCAAACAAATCTCCGCATTATTCTTGGGGAAACAGCCTACCAGTTGAGTACAAAACAGATTGAAGAAACAGTGATGCTGTCAAAAGCAATGGTTAGAGGAGTATGAGTCAACACAATCAGTCCTATACACATCATATTTATTTCATCTTCATCTTAGAATACAGCAGTACAGCCACTGCCACAATTGAAGTAAACAAATATCTGAATGATGAAAGGTCAATCATTCAGTGACCCTTTAATGTAATGAGAACTGAAAAACCAGCTGGCTAGCCAGCTCTGGAAAAATTGCTTTCGTCTGTTGGAGTGCTGTGTATAATACAGATTTACTACATCCAGTTACTCTGTGATAGACAGTATGAATGAGGCAACTTAACAGAGACAAGGCAGAACATTGTATCTTTCAAATAACGAATAAGTAAAATTCTGAAGTTTATATGCCCATCTCTTTCATATCTGCTTTGGCAGAAAGACAGTGTAAGGCGACATTGAGGAGGATTATAAGCGCAAACTTTTTAGTGGCATATGCCCACTTTTGATCCTGAAGCTCCTTCCCATGTGGAATTCCTATTGAATTAGCGGCAGTTGCACAATTGGATCAGATACAGGAATAGACCTCTCTCATTGAAAGCCAGTGAAGTTTTGCTGATTTATAGTAGCTGAGAAGGAGCACAGCCGATGGTTATCCAGAAAAACTGTAATGGAAAATTTTATGACTGGATGTGTCTGCATTCAAGCCCCAGTCCTCTGCATGGTTCCTTGCCTGAGTAGCTGGGTCAGGGAATGGATAGAGGCACAGGGGAAAAGAATCTTCTCCCAAAACACATGGACTGGCTCCAGTCAGTGATGAAGTAGCAGTGCATGCTCCGAACATGCTCTTCCTCCCGCTGGGAAAAGGGACTGGAAGATCTTGGTAGCAGTAGATTCTTTTTGGTCCTTCCCCAACCCACCAGAGCCCTTCTCAACTTTGCATTATCATGTATTAGGCCCCAGGAAGCAAAATTTTGAAGGAGTGCATGGCCACTGCACAGCAGCCCAATACACCTATCCCTTCCCTGCACAGTAGAAGGATTCTGGAGGACAAGATGGCAATAGCATGATTTGGGCCTCATTACAGGATAAAAAAATCGATATGATAGGGATATACTAGGGTTAGTGTGAAGTCTGAGGCCTCAAAAACCATAGCCTTCTATTTATTCCATTCCAGAGCTGTGATATAAGGTTGTTTGAAGATTTTCTCCCACTCACTCACATAGGCCCAGTTTTAATCATGCCATTTTTCCATGCGTGGAATTCCTATTGAATCAATAGAAGTTTGTCCAATGAAAAGGTACAGCAGTGGATCCTTCCACTGAAAGTCAATGGGAAAGTCTATGCGTATTTACACCAAGAACTTCACCACCAACATTCACCAGTCTATGCATATTTACACCAAAGTCTATGCATATTTACACCAGGAACTTCTCAATCAGTAGTAAGTATGGATATGAAGTCAAGGCTGGATTTTTTTATTTTTTTGGTATGTATTTCTCCGTGTTTATAAAGAGCCTCTCTTTAATAATATATTTCAGCATTTTAACTATGTCTCAGTAATAATTAACACCAGAAAGAACTTAAACAGAATGAATACTGTATAATGTGAAAAATAATTTTAAATGCCTTACAACAATGAACAGAAAATGCTCTGGAACATATATTTTGGTGTGGTCTGTGCGGTATCATTCTGGGTAGAGTCCTGCACTTAGGCAAATTTCCCAGCTGTTGAAGCATTGATCCCTTTGCATGAAAAAACACCTTGCTTACAGAAAGAATACTACCACAAATCTGGCTGTAACTGAATCTATTCATCATGTCAAAATTAAAAAGGAGTTATTGTTCTCATTTAAAGAAGTCAATTTCATTAATGCATAATTCAAATATGTACCCCAAATTATTTATTTCCCTCTGCCTTCTACAAAGACATTGAGAAAGACATGAATAAATGAGTATGCAAAAGTATAAGTATTTCTGGGCTGTAGAACAAAAAAAATTAAATGTCCTTACTTTCAATACTGTGTTATGATGGAATACAGGGGAAAGTAACAGTCTGCTTGCCAGCATAAGCTTTAGGACATTGATATATGGATTTACTACTTGTGAAATGAAAATGGAAACAAAAGCAATTGTCTATGTATTATATGCTGTTAACCATCTATGCTGCTTTAATATGTTTAGGATGACATGCGGATAAAGAGGCATTTACTTTCAACATCACAAACACCAATCTAAAATAACTGGCATTCACTACCACTGTATCACAACGAATTATTATAGTCTCAAAATAGGAAGGCCATCGTAAGATTGTATCAGAATTTCTGTTTTGTGAGGACTCTGCTTCAGTGTTTCACCTTTTATTTAGAATTCTCTTTTGTAAACATGCCATGGGAAACTTGAACCAAATTTGAACCACTGATTCATATGTATGTGAAATGATTTCAGTAGTGTTGTTTTTAGGAAATAGCACAATTTCACATTTGCTGCCCCAGTAACTTTGGGGCATCAGGGATAATCAACCACTCATCATTCCCTCTCTCTTGTTCATTTGTATATTTGGGGAAGGGTCCTTATTTCCCTGGTCTTATGGCAACCGCTGCCTTTGGTAACTGATTTACCTCAAACTCACATAACATTATTCCAAAGAAGGGTCCTAGGAGGAGCTGTGATGAAAGCAGACTGGGTTTGTATGGAGTAGGTTACACAATTTCTTTTCAAAAGGCAATTCTTTGTTTCCTTTAAAGAGTTGCATAAAAATAACATACAAAGTTCCAGCTCCTTTTCCTGTATATTATTAGCTTTTTACAAAGTGGGGGTTGCGGCTTTCAGAATATTTACCTCTTTAAAAATAAGAAATTTATAGCTGTGGGCCCCTACTCAGATGACTGTGATACAATTTAACAAAACTGTCACTTAAAAGTTGCAGTAAAACTGAAGGTGCAGTTAAAAATGTTGTTTGATTATGATATAGTTTAGCTACTATAGTTTAGCTGGGACTATAACAATATTTAAAAGGGAACTGGATAAGTTCATGGTGGCTAAGTCCATAAATGGCTATTAGCCAGAAAGGGGTTAAGAATGGTGTCCCTAGCCTCTGTTTATCAGAGGATGGAGACGGATGGCAGGAGAGTGATCACTTGATCATTGCCTGTTAGGTTCACTCCCTCTGGGGCACCTGGCACTGGCCACTGTCGGTAGACAGATACTGGGCTGGATGGACCTCTGGTCTGACCCAGTACGGCCTTTCTTATGTTCTTATGTTCTTACTATATTACTACCAGTACTTTCAATGCCTTGGTCAGCATGAGAGAGGAATGAACTATAGAGCTTCGCAAAGACTCCAGTGGCAATAAAATATACATTGAAGATGATAAATGTGTAAGTGCTTTGTGATTTTTAAATAGCACATGTGAATAATTTTCCTTCTGTTAAGAAATGATAGAATTCACAAACAGATTCAAAGGGGTAGCCATGTTAGTCTAGTTTAGCAAAACAAACAAGCTATGTCTACACTAGCAATTTAGGTTGACTTAAGAATGCTTAAGTCCACCTAAATTACTCCATGTCCACACCAGTCTTTCAGTAAGTCAACATAAGGGTGTCCTTAAGTCGACTTAACTACCACCTGTTAGAACAACTTAAGGTCTAAGTCGACTTTATTAAGTCAGTCTAACTCGGGTGTGGATGCCCTAGGTCAACTTAATTCCTTAAGTCGACCTAGAGTTGGGGGAAGGGAGCTGCGGCTCAGGGACAAGGGAGCCCCAGGGGCTTCCGGGAAAGAGAGCCATTGGTGGTTCTCTTCCCCGGGGCTCCCCTGTCCCAGGAGCCACTGCCGGTGGCTGTCTTCCCTGGTGCTCCCCAGACAGGGGACCCTCTGGGGATCCCCTGTCTGCGAAGCGCTGGAGAAGACAGCTGCCAACGCTCCACAGACAGGGGAACCTCTGGGGATCCCCTCTCCATGGAGCACTGGCAGCTGTCTTCTCTGGCGCTCCCTGGACAGGGAAACCTTCAAGAGGGAGCCCCTGAAGCTCCCCGCCCGGGTCTCGGCAAGAAGGGAGCCCCAGCCTGCGCTCCCTTCTCCAGGACCTGCACAAGTCCCAGCAAGAAGGGAGCCCTGCTCTCTTCTCTCCAGGACCCGCGTTGGTCCCGGCAAAAAAAGGAGCTGTGGGTTCCTTCTGCTGGGAAGCTGCGGGTCCCAGCGAGAAAGGAGCCGCGGGTCCCTTCTTCCGGGGACTGCGGCTTCCTTCTCAGTGGGGAGCCAAGGCTCTGTCTATACTTGAAAAGTTAAGTCGACCTTCTTAAGTCGACTTAACAGAGTCAACTTATCTTTTTAAGTGTAGAAATAGCCAAGGAGTTTTGTGGCACTTTCAAAGACTAACAAATGTATTTATCGAATGAGCTCTTTTGGGAGAAAATCCCACTTCGTCAAAACATCTGATGAAGTGGGATTTTTCTCCCATGAAAGCTCATTTGATAAATACATTTGTTAGTCTTTAAAAGTGCCACCGGACTCCTTTTTGTTTCACAAACAGAAAACTTCATTTTACAGTAGTTTTAAGTATCCAACTTTTTAATCCTTAGCTTTGTTCATGTGAAACTGGTTGCCATGTTTCAGTTCAGGAAGAAATTTCTTCACATTGCATTTATTACAGGTGTTTTTTAGCTATTCTCTGACACAACTTTCAGCGATTATCTGGTGTGGGACACAGGGCTGTAGGACTGATGCTTACATTCGTTGCAGGTAGGATTACGGGGCCAGAGCTGAAAAATGGCATGTGAATAACTGTCTACTTCAGACTAAATCCCTGTCATCAAGGCCGGATTAAGGCAGGGGCTTGAGGGACTGCAGCCCCAGGCTAAGGGAGCCCCCACCACTCTGCAAAAATAAATCTGGTCCCTGACTGTCCACTCTGCTCCAGGTCTGGAGCACCTTAGGCCCCATGCAGCACTCCAGCCACCAGTGCTGACCTGCCTCGCCTTCAGGCTGGCAAGTTTGCCTGCCCCGAGTCCCAGACCCAGACTGCTCTCAGCACTGCTGTGCTGTCCCATGCAAAGTTGCCACCCCAGAGTGCTGGCCAGTCCAAGTGCGAAGCACCAGCCCCACTCTTTCCAGCTCCCACCCCATGCTCCCTGGCCAGTGGATGCACAGCTCATCCACTGCTGGAGGTGGAGTGCCTGCAGCACTGCGACCTACTCCAACTGTGAGTTGGGCAGCAACCCCAGCTGGGTGCCAGTGGCTGCAGCGGCAGCAGAGGAGCCCCCCATGAGGGGTGGGCTGCAGGTGGCTGCAGTAGCAACAGCAGAGTGGGCCCCCACAGGTGGGCAGACAGAATCATAGTCCAGGGCCCACAGGAGAGTTAATCTGGCCCTGCCTTTCATTACGTACTTGGGCTACAAAGTCTAGAGAGCCTCTATAAATATGACATGTTATTAAACAGGATTAGATTACCTTGTAGTGAAAGCTATTGGTTGTCTCCTTTTTTTCCTAAGATTTTTGTGCAGGTTTGAGAACAGAAGGGTTGGGAAAAACTTAGATTGCGGGAATGGACCTACAAAATACTATGGTGATGTTCCCCATAAGAAACAGTGTCCCTTGCCATTATTGCTATGGTCTGAAAATTATTTGCATCTGAATCTTCTTGGGGCCCAGATAATTTAGTGGGTGTGAACAGCCAGCTAACATATTGTTTCTATTATAGTGACTGCAGAGTCATGTTTAATGTGCGTGTTAGTAAGCATCACTTCTCAAGGTTGTCTTCTAACACTTTGTGAGGGAGTTAAGCCCGAGTGACTTTGGTTGGCCAGATGTTTAACAAAAGTTACTGCTAACAGATCAGTGATGAATTTTTTTGATACATAGGCAAAAGTTGATTGGGCCAAAGATCATACATACACTTGTCCTAGATGTTACCCTACCTCTTATGTAGTTTTCATAATTAAGTCATTGGAGAATGTGTAGAATCTTGATTCAATATGAATTATATTAAAACTATCAAGACACTTGCGTCTCAGGCCTAAAGTGGAAGATTGCCTACTGACTCATTATCATATGGCACCTTCTTGTGTCCTGTTTTCAAGAGACTTCTGTTTGTGATTAGTAAAAAAAAAAATGGGTTATAACATGCACATGTAAGACTGCAATCTTCAGCATGACTTCAAGGTAGCAAGCCTCTGGTCTTCAGTGACCTCAAACATTATGTTGGAACTCCTAATTCAATAAGAGAATCTTTTAGAGTGAAGTAGAGGAATCACTGATCCCTATGAAAGATGCCAACCATGTAGAAAAAGGGTGGGAGGGCTGTTCTGCATGAACAGGAGACCGGAAGTTGCATTTTGTTCCATTCCCATGACCAGTGATTTGCAAACTCTTTAGGAACCTCCCCCACCCTGTAGAATTTTGTGTAACAATTGCACCCCCTCATTCTCCAAACACTTCCCAAGTTCAGAAATAGAGCCTACATCCTTAATTTGGTGGTGGGAGGGGGGCACAAAGGAAGCAGCAGCTCGCCCATGGATCCGGAGCATTATGTGATCGGCCAGAGTAAGTGGCGGTGGTGGAAATCACACCTCATAATCCGGATTTTCCTCAGGCAGCGGTGTGGATGCAGCTCCTGCCTCCAGGAGTCTGCAGAACAGCAACAGCCCTGAGAGCATACCCGGCAACAGCAGGGGATGGTTGCTGCTGTGGGATGCTGGCGAAGCAGCACTCCAATTGGAGATGGAAGCAACTGTGCAAAGTGATGAGCACGGAGCAGAAGCAGCTCTGTCCCCTGCTCCGCCAGCTGGGCTGGACCCACTTCCCGCAACAGTCTCCCACCATCTCTGCTCCTTCACCCGCTGAACTGTCCCCCAATACTTGCCTGCGGCTGCCCATGTAAGGCGCCAGGGTCCCCACTGCCACCTGGCCTTGCTTGCAGTCTGGTGCCCTTCACCCAGCAGGGGGAGATGGCTCCATCATAAATTTGGGGGGGCAATATCTCCCCAGGCTGCCCGCAAAATCCACCCATTGCACTGCCCCACAATCCATCTCATGATCCCTTAGGGGGTCCTGCCCTCCCAGTTTGAGAACTGCTGCCCTAGACTGCCCCCCACATTGCAGAGGAGACGTGAAAAACACTGGTTACTGACTAAGTCTAGCCTGAGATACAGCCGAGAGGAAAGATCAATAACTCTATATGCAAAATAGCTCAAGTTATATCTTATCAATGAAGATAATGGTAAATATCAATTTAGATCTAAGCTAAGGCCAATCGCATGAACTAAAGATCCCGAAAAGCTGATGGGAAAAGCTTTCTGTAAATCTATTTGAGTTCACTTAAATTGCTACAGTTCCCACTGAAGTGTGTGCGTGTGTGCGTGCACGTGTGCACTACTAACTGTTTCTCAAAATAGACACTAAAATCTTGTCTGTTTTAAAACAATGAGAGATCCCTGTGTTAAACCAATATCGTTCTAAAGTTGCTATAAGTCTGGAGTTTTCAAAATTATTCTGTGTTTGTGTTAGAATGCCAGGAAATTACCAGCATTATGTTAACATTGAGAGGGAATTCTATAAAATAAACCAAGCTTAATATAAATATTTTAACAGTAAAGTTCAATGAGAGAGGTTAGTAAAAAGGGAATTTCCCAGGAAATTATTTAAAGCTGTATTTCCTTAAAATTTAGGTAAAGTAACAGTCTCTGCTTTTAGCTGAACCTAAGCTAAATTACTCAAATTAGAGGGAAAGCATTCTCTCATTAATCTTGCTGTAAAATCCTAAAAAAAGCTGCTTCTCCTTAACTTGCTTAGTCTCATTTAGTTACTAATTGTTGTAATTGTTGAGCCATTGACTTAGTAATTTTATTTCAATTATAATATCAATTTGACTATTTTACTGTACTTCTGTAAATTAAATCAACAGAACTATAAGTTCACCTAGCCAGTGGCAAATTTTACCTAAACTGTTATTTATTTTATAACTGCCTGCTTAATCTTTTAATAAATTTATAAAAAGATGCACTGAATTTGTTATTCCTTCATACAAAGTAACCTACGTAAAAGAAAAAGATAAAATCCATTCATTCCTGAGCCATTCTGTATTTCAGTAATTTAAAATGTATTCCTACTATTCCTCCAATTACTTAATTTTCTAGCAAAGACAAGCCCTAAGAGGCCCTGCAGAAGTGATAAGTAACTTGAGCTATGCTTGGTGAATGACAGATAGCCATGGTAAGAGCTATAGTAATACAGTCTATGATAAGTTTGATTAGTCCCTCCACTTTCTTAAAAAAAATGAAATTAAAATAAAAATAATTCCTTTCTGCCTGGAGTTTTGTCTTTGTCACCTCTTGGCAGAAGGAAATATTTTCGATTGGGTTAAAAATTTACTCAATAAGGTATTTCTTGGTTAAAGACTTTAAAAATAATCCTTTTCACTTTTCAATTCTTCTGATTTTTAAAACTAAGTTATGGCTACACCAAAGAGTCCCTTTGCATTTATCATTAGTCCTCATTGTAAATAATGCCAAGGAATATTTTTATTAACATTTGCACTATTAGAAATTAATATAATATAAAATGTAAGGGAACTAAATGAAGGTTTCTTTTGATGTACCAAATTTGCATCAACAGCATTATAAAATTTGTGAACAATTGTGGAGTATTTATGTAGCTTTTAACTTCATTAGACAAATAACTACAATTCATGACAGTGGCACGTGATAGAATAACAGAGGGAGCTTGTATGTTACATGAAATAAATGTTAGTCTAATTTGTCACTTTACTATTCTGATGGCTCTACTGGTGGGATTTTAGTCATGGGTCAAAAATGAACTGAAGATGTTTTCTTCCCATGGTAAACTAGGAATTGCAATATAAGGAAAATGGTGATATTGGCATAATTACTTTCTCTCTCTGCATCACTCTAGCACAGTGGTCTTCAACCTGGGCGATACCATCTACTAGTGGGCGTTCTGTGATTTTTGGTGGGTGCTACAAAAATGAAGGAAGAAGATAATGGCCATGCTTATCCAGCTGTAATTTATAAAACGTTTGTATGAATAATGAATAAATTTTGTTTGAATGAAATTTGTTTGATATCCAATTTAAAATATCCGAGTTTAAAATTTAAATAAATTGAAAATTGCAATTAACAGTATGACAATGTAACAATTTAACAACAGTGGTAATTTATAAAAAGTAACAATTTATGTAAGTGGGCGGTAAACGTACTGCAAATTTGAAAATATTAAAAAAACTAGGCAAATGTGAAAATATTGAAAAAATATTGAAAAACGGATCCAAAAAGGTTGAAGACCACTGCTCTAGCACATCTGCCTTAGAACTTTTCCCATACCCTACTATCTGGCTTCCTGCTACAGAGGTTAAGAAATAGTGTACTTATACTCTTATCTGTGCTCCACCCATCTTAATCTCCAATCAATGTGGGTAAATACAGATAAGTGCAAACAATTCATTGTCTTAACCATTCATTCAGATCTGGGTAACTCTTCTGGTCTTGGGGGGGGGAGGGTTGATTTATTTGAATTATCGAATTCCAAAGGCATAAACTCCCTTTCTAACAAGTTTTAGAATTCTTTTGAATTATATAATGTTCTGATATCAAGATCATAGTGTGAGGTCACAGAACCTCTCATTAGTCTCACTTGCCATTTGTTTTCTTTAACTAAAGCCTTTTTATGAAGAGATACTTATTTATATCTTGAACTCCAACATTCTTTTTTTCTTTTTAGTCTAGTCTTATATGTACTGAAGAGACAAAGTATTCCCGCTAAGACCCAAGTTTTGTTTTGTTTTTCTTAAGATCCCTTACATATTCAATGGCACTAGAACCTAGTACTTTTTAATGTCTCCTCATAATAAATTTTGTAATATTGCTAATGTACTTAGGACTACACTAAACATACTTATCATAGCAGCTGCAACTACTATTCATATCGCTTTAGTAATTATCCTTGCTAATTACAGTTGGGATGCAGAATTGGGTACTGTGTGCTACATTAAAACTAGAGAAATTAAAACAGCCATTTTATGGAACTATTATGTTCTTTTGGGGACTGCAGATCTTAGTGAAGCATTAGCTAATTAAAAATACCAGCATAGTTTCTGAATAAACCATTAAAGTTAAAGGTTACTTTCACACTTGAGTGGTATATGTCAAAACATTTTTTCCCAGTTTGTAGGCCTTATGGCATATATAATTTAGAAACAGTGTGCGCAGTGGAAAATTCTGTATATAATGGCACAGAAACACATTGGGTAAGGGATCTTGAAAGGAGATTTGCTATGTTGTCAATTCCCGGTTTTGCTTCCTGTAAGAATATTTCTTCAAATCTCCATCAGACTTTAGTCTTTTTAGGTCGGTAAGTTTTTATCCGTCGTGTGTGTGTGTGTTTGCCGGGGGGGGGGGGAGGGAGGAGAGTTCTGCTTTCTGTGTTTGTAAAAGTGGGCCTTCTGGAATTTTAAATATTTCACTATATTATATATTTGAATCTCCAAACCTGGTATTGTTTTCAAATGAGGGATGATTCATTGGAATACTGCTTCATTTTGTACCTAGATGTACAAATGTTTGCGGTATCTTATCTAGCTCTGATCTGATCAGTTGTGATAGAAAATAAATAGACCTAACAGACTCAAAAAGAGACAATCTCAGACTAAATATATTTATGCTTGAAAGGATTAAACTTTTTTACAGGTAAATGCCAATAAACATCAAGTTTACTCACACAAACTGAAAAGTATTTTCATCAATGATAATTGAAATTTACAGGTAGATAAAATAAGAAAAATATTTCTTGAAAATATATTAGAATTTGATTTAATGTTATTTACTTTCTGTATTTTGACTTATGATATCAACAGTTTATATTTTTAAGGTTATAAAGCTTTTGCATCTCAATGTCTACTGTCATTATTGCCCTCCATAATTTCCTGCAGCTGTGAAAACATAAATAGATGAAAACTAAATTTAAAAAAATGTGGAAGGATAAACTAATATTGTGCGTGCGTGCGTGCGCCAGTTTGTGGTCAGTGGGCCCCAACAAGTGGATCTCACATTCTCCTAAGCCAACCTGCTCTGGGCAGAAGTGGGTCTCTATTCCTATTTCTGGTCTCTATGGCACACTCCCAGATGCAGTCCTCATGTCTGCCACCCTTCTTTGGGAAATGGGGCTCTGCAGCTTGACTGCCCTACATCCTGTGCACCAAGTTGCTTATATACACTCCCTCTGAGATCCAGGTGACTGTGGGTTCTCCGAGTCTCTTCGTTAACCCCCTCAGCATCAACATGGCAAGCAAGCAGTGAATACAGGCTTAACACACAAATTCCTTAACCATAGTCTCTTATACTAACTTAAGAAAGCACAGGTCTTTGCAAAATACCAAACAGTTCTGAGATACATGCCCCTGCAGGGTCTGCTTTCACCTCCCTTCTGTGAGTCTGAGATCTGCTCAGCGTTTGAGGCAAGCCAGCACCCCTACTGCATTCACTCACTCTGTTCAGACTAGTCTTCTGGGGTGTGGTAGAGGATAGGTCCTCTTCCAAAGCGGGTGTTCTTCTTGCTACTGTCTTTAACCGCTGCCAACTGTCAATCTGTAAATTCCAATCCTCAATCAGGAGTCCCCCATGAATAAAACCATTGCCTCATGGGGAGACCGAGTCACTGAGAGGCATTAAAAGTTGACGATGGCTGTTTCATTGATAATTTCCTCTAACGTGTCCCATATATCTACCTAGCAAGTCAGTGTTTGGAATAATCTGGCCTTATCATAGAATCATAGAATAATAGGGATGGAAGGGACCTCATGAGGTCATCTAGTCCAACCCCCTGCTAAAAAGCAGGACCACTCCCACTAAATCACCCCAGCCAGGGTTTTGTCTAGGTCAGGCTGGTGTGTTCTGTTTTGTTTTGTTTAACCACAGCTAACAAAATGGAAGATAGGGTATAAAAATGGAGTTCAGAACCTGATACAGACATACCCCCCCCCTCTGTCACAGTCTGTGCCACACTTGCAGGATAAAGTTGACTGGGATTCCTTCTACAGTGATTTATAAATTGTGACTTGTTTCCAGAAACAAGCTTCCTCTTTCTGCCTTACAAGATGCCATGTCATTGCTAAGATTATGTTTATAAAATACTTACTTAAAGTCTCAAAACTTTAACCTCAGCTGACAAGATATGGTACTTAGTGAAGCAAAGAGTTCATATGTGTGTCTTACAGGGAAAAAAAAGAGCATCCCAGCATGGATGCTGCTGCTTTCTCCGTATGGTCTGATTGATGGCCTGCCTTTGCCTACATAATCTAATAAGGCAGTTATCAAAATCTCACCTTGAAAGATTCATGAATTTGCTTCTGACTAGGCAATACAAGTGATGTTCTCTTCAAAGGTTTGTGGAAACCTCACTGATGTTGCTCGTGCGTGTTTTTGACCTCTGTAAAATGAACATCGATCAATGCTAATATAGCTAAAGATGTTCCATAACTTTATTGTTCATATAGGGGAAAAATCTGCTGACAGTCTCTCGATGCTAGCATTCATCCCTAGTATCCATATCAGTTACTTCTACACTTGCCTTTCAGTGTTACCTTGCAGTGAATTTCTTTGCTGGACACCATGGCTGCAGGTGGGAGACAGGCATCTACCTCCCAAACTGATATTTGTACTTTTGAAAATCTTTCCCATTGTGTGGAATAACTATAAATTCTTGTGAGAGAGATTAAAGAGTGAAAGTTTGGGGAAAAATACTGCAGGCAAAACAGATCAATTAAGATGTGCCTAGAGAATCATTAGTGTGATGAGAGATTTAAAATAGAAGACATACTGTATTACAGGATGATGTTTTAAAGAGGTAATATTGTATCTTTATGATGGATGTTCAGATAGAAATGAATATCAGGAAAAGCGCATTGAGCTGCTGTATCTCAGAATTTTGAGCTGGCATCAGCCCTTAGGTTGAATTGGGTTTTTTTTGCTTAACCACTCTTAATGCTTTCTAATGTCCCCATATTGCACAATTAAAATTGATGGGAATTTTTTAAGAGACTTCATTGGAATTAGGAACAGGGCTAAAAAACATACAGAAGCCTCAGTTTTATCTTTGAAAGCCTCTTGAGAATGTTCCCAGATCCATAGGTATCCATTTCTGTTAGTTTCAGAACACAGTTAAATCTAAGTATGTGCAAATTCAGCTTTTCTACACTATACCTACAAAAAATTATTTGTGAGTCCCAGGCCTGGTATTTCTTTTATAGCCCTAGTAGTGTATTTAAAAATAAATAAATAAATCCAGGGGCACAGATGAGAACTATTCTCACAAAACCCTCAGGTTTCAGCACTATCTGTTCTGTGTAAATGCTAAGTAGTGTTCTAATTGCTATTATCACCAGGGATTTGATATTACTGGAAGGACAACCCTGACTGAAAGTGTTATGTAGGGATTTTCTCTTATTTCCTTTGGGCTCTGGCCTTATGTGCTGCTAGCTGCTGGGTTTTTTTTTTTTTTTTTTTTTTTTTTTTTTAATATTGTGAAATATTCTTTTTGGCTAAAGCTCCTACTTTTTTACTTTTGCCTAAAATCAGAGTCATAAATTCAAATCTTTTGAGTCCTTTAACAGTTCAGTTTGTGTATTTCTTACCATATAGATCTCTGAATACCATCTCTACGAAATAATACTCCACCAGAGTTAATCAGAGTAGGTAAAATTCTATTCATTAATAGAAATAAGTATCAGTAATTTTATTCACTATACATTTCTGCTATGAATTTGTAAAAGATTAAAGATATAAACAATTTCAATAAAGAGATTATTTTGCTGAGGACCTCATCCAAAATCCATTTCTAGCATTGGAAATAGTCCCTTTGATTCCAGTGAGTTTTCAGTTAGTCACTGAACTTGCAATTTTTTAATTGATTTATTGCTTGTAACAGTTGTTTTCGATGAGTTCCTTTTTGAATTTGTATTTTCATCAAATGATCATTTTTAAATGTATATGTATATAGATAGACACTTATATTATACTAACTCATTATTCTCCTTCAAAACCCTCCTTTTAAAGCTCTGCTCAGCCATGAAGCCTACAAAAACAGTGACAATGGTTAGGCTGCTCTTGTGCTGAGCCTACAGCATACCATACCAACCATATTATCTCATTCTTTTCTTGTATTCTGCAATCCATCTGCATCCAAATGTTGTCTCTTGTTTTAGATTATAAATTTTTTTGTTCCCTGTAAGTTCAGCTCCAAGCAAATTGGTGTCCTGGTCCATGACTGGGACTTCTAGCTGCAACTGTTATTTTACTACTATTACTTTAATGACTAATGATGATGATAACAAAAATAATTATCCTGAGGGGGTAGGTGGGAGGCATCACTGTGAACTTCCTGTACTATAATCAAATTAATTAATAGGAGTTTTGTCACTGACTTCTGAGAGGCTAGGGCTTCACTCAACATTCTTGTTTAGCTTTCAAAACTCTGTCTATGAATATTAGCCATTCTCTTGAAGTTTATGAATTTGTTGTTTGGGTAAGCACTGTCTATATGTGTAGTGATGTACAAGACACGATAAAGGACACATCTGCCCTAAAGTCTAAAAGGACAGACACAAAGAATAAAGATGGCCTAAGAAATGTAGCATAGGGAGCAGTTTGGGGCCACCACTGTGATAAAATAATTGTTAGATACTCTGCAGTGTTTCCATAGAGAACCTGAATTCCTAAAAAGGCCATATATGAATCCTTGGTATAACTACAGACCAGCTTAACCAGATAATTTCAGGATGACCAACAGAAATCCTATATTTGGAAAAGCTGCCGTGGATCTTACTCGAGTCAATCTTGCACTAGTTTAACAGCATCTCAGAACCCTAACAAACTGGAAAGTGTTTCTATTTAAAGTCTAATATTTCCATATTGTTTCCCTGAGGAGGTTGGTTGAATTGCTGATTAACTGTACAAATACTGTCTTGATGGACAAAAAGAGTGTGTATTTTCAATAAGAGCATAAGGATGTCCATAGTATGCTAGACAGCCGAGTATGCTGTCTGTCGACAGTGGCCAATGCCAGGTGCTTCAGAAGGAATGACCAGAAAAGATGATCATCAAGTGATTTAAACTCATCCAGGTTAGCTGAACATGATTAGAATGCTCTGTTAAGATGCAGGCTGGTATGTTTAAAGCTGTTTACTGGCTGTGTGGTAGTCTGGAAGGGAAGTCAGAGTGTGTCTCCAGAAACAAAATGGGCAATGACTGCCTAGGAAGGAGTACTGCGGAAATGGATCTGGGTGTCATTGTGGACCATGAGCTAAATATGAGTCAACAGTGTAACACTGTTGCAAAAGCAAACACCTTTCTGGGATGTATTAACAGAAGTATTGTAAGTATGACATAAGAAATAATTCTTCCTCTCTACTCTGTGCTGATTAGGCCTCAACTGGAGTATTGTGTCCAGTTCTTGGTGCCTCATTTCAGGAAAGATGTGGACAAACGAGAAAGTCCAGAGAAGAGCAACAAGAATGATTAAAGGACTGGAACCCTTGACTTAAGAGGGAAGATTGAAAGAGCTGGGTTGGTTCAGTCTGGAAAAGAGGAACCTGAGAGGGGACATAAGAGTTTTCAAATACTTAAAAGTAGGAAGAGGGAGAAAAATTGTTCTTAACCACCAATGATAGGACAAGAAGCAATGGGCTTAAATTACGGCAAGGGAGGTTTAGGTTGGACATTAAAAAAAAATTCCTTACTGTCAGGGGCTATGTCTACACTTACAAAAGCTAGTTCGAATTAGTTAATTCAAACTAATTCAAATTAATTTTAGTTAATTCGAACTAACTTAATTCAAACTAGCATGACCCCACTAGAATGCTAGTTCGAACTAGCCATGTCCATGCAGGGTACTTGCTTAGTTCGAATTAGTCAGTTGCAGGAAGGTCAATCTGCCGATTAGTTCGAACTAACATGGCCACATTGGATTAGTTCGAACTAACTAGTTCGAATTAACCATTACTTTGAACTAAGCAATCGAATTTATTAGTTCAAATTAAGGCAGCCCTTAATTAGAACTAACGAAAGCCTAGTGTGGCCAACACTTAACTTAGTTCAAATTAAGCTTCCTTAATTCGAACTAACTTGCAAGTGTAGACATGGGTGATTAACCACTGGAATAAGTTGCCTAGGCAGGTTGTGGAATCTCCATCATTGGAAGTTTTAGACAAACCCCTGTCAGGGATGGCTTAAGCGAGTACTTGCCATGAGTGCAGGGGACTAGACTCGATGACCTCTCATGGTTCCTTCAAGATTCTATGATATCTCTATTCAGTGTTGCATGTTGGAAGGCCACTGATGTCAAACTGACATCATTGACTGTTATGTTTCCAGATGTTGGGAAGGGAAAAAGATGAAGGGAGAAGTTGGATGGCTACTCTGAGCCTGAAGAACTGTACATCCTGATAAAGACAGAATGGGTTAGCAGGAAAAACCTTTTATGGTCTTTTACATTTCTGGGTGTGTTTGTTGATAAAGTCACCTAGAGACTCCCCTAAATGGAGAAAGCTATAACACAGAGGGCAAACAATGAAATTTATCTCTAACGCCAGTAGAAGTGTAAAAAATTCCTAATTCAAGACCAAAAATGATCTGTTGTTTACTATTTGGGCTGTTAATTTTCATGATTTAGTCATTTCTGTAGCAAGCAAGTTACTTGAGTTACAGAATATCTTTCAAACTAAGTCAGTGGTCTTTGTAGCACCTAGGTATCTTTGTATGGAAAGTTTTCTCCTAAAGTATCTCGTCCTTTTTTTAGTCTTACACCTCAGCATGGGATTGTGTTACCTTGTTGGGAATCATCTTTCAGGTCAGTCAGAAGAAAACTTCAAGAACCGAAGCTAATTCTTCTTGGGCATTAGAATCCTAGAAATGACATTTTCCAAAATAATTTTGACTTAAATCCATATTCTTGATTTAAAATTGTTGAAACAATTTTCAATGTAATTAATTTGTTGTTGGCTGAAAGATTGAGACAGAGGCCATATTTAATTATAATCTGGGTCTTGAGTATTTCAGTACCTGCACACGGGCTGACTATTAGTGGCCAGAGCAGTAGTTTTTTGCTGCTCTATCTTGTATCCTTCCAGAAAGTCAGAAGAAAACTTTTTAGAAAAGAGTCCCATCCACCACAAATGCATCAATCTATTCAGAAGACCACCAACTCACACCTGGGAATGTGCTTCCCAGCCTGGGTCGAAAGATGAGGATTAGCTCTGCTTGAGCTGGTGAGCTAAAAGTAACAGTATGAGTGTGGCTGTTTGAGTACAAGCCCATCCACCCCCTAGGCCTGTACTTAGCTGTCCATCCTGTGTTGGCACCCTTGCCGCAGTATCCACACAGCTATTTTTAACTCTCTGGCTTGAATAGAGCTAGCTCATATCTTTCTATCTAGGTTCGGAGGCACACTAACGGTTGTGTAGACATATTTTCAGGGATTTCTGCTATACCTAAAATAGGAGCTGTCTTTTATACCTGTATAGTAATAGCAGATGTTGTCTTTTAATTCCTTCTTCTGTATCTACATCACAGGCATAGTGCAGGAATTAATTAGCTAATATAGGTAAAATATTCTGAGGATGGAAAAGCATTTAAGTATTTATTTATTCATTACTATTTATTAGAATAAACATTGAATTTCAGTGGAACCCATTTTAGAAAAACTGATGATAATGGGGGGAAATCTAGGGAGAAAAAATATCAGGAAGAAGATACAGAAGGGTAACCAGAAGTTTTTGTAAAAAATACATTAATAAATATCCAATGTTTGTATGCAGCTAGGTGTCAAAGCAATATAAGTAGGTGGTAATGTGAAAAATGTACTTTAGTTGAGAGAGTTATGAGAAGGATAATGTGTTTGGCTTGTCACTTATTTTACTTTTTTTTTTTTAAAGCAAATAATAAGTTTGTGTCAATTTTAATCCAAACCTATCACCCACGTGTAGAAAAGGAGTGGAAATCTGGGATGAGGGGTAAAGAAATAATTTAGCAAATGGCAAGAAACATAAAGCTACAACAAAGAATCAAAGGCAGGCTGATTTTTTTTTTTTTTTTTAAATCAAGTACAGTCACATCAAGTCTGTGAAAGAAACGGTAGGACCTCCTAAAAATGGCAAGTGATATTTATAGACAGAAAAGTAGGCATTGCTTAAAAATAAAATACATTCTTTTTTTGTTTGGAAGGGAAGATGAGCAACAAAGACCAGAGGCTGACTTAAATTTCCCAATGGGGATAAAAATGACAGTGATAAAAACAAGGTTTTGTTAGGAAAAGGGGATCTAAAAATGTCTGAAAACTACTAAAATGTTACGGTTCACATTTTGAAGAAAGTGGCCAAAGAGGTAAGTAAATTTTAAATAAACCCAGTTAATTGAACGGAGAGGAGGTTACATAATAGCTACTAGATCAGGGGAAGATTTAAAAAAAGAAAAAGTTGAAACCCCATACACCTGGCATAGGTTGTGAAGATACCAGAAATTCTTAACAGGCACAAGGGGAGTATCTTCAAAGTTATGATTAAACTAATCATATACAGCAAGTCGTTCCCAAAGAAACAAGCTTTTTCCCCCCCTTTTTTAAATAAGCAACAGAAAATTGACGCATGGTAAGTTTTTTTACATAGTTCATCTGCATGCTTTTAAACAGAGTAATACATAGTAACTACATGATCCCCTAAGAATGGCAAGGGATAAACTATTTGAACAGATGAAGAATTGAGTTTGGCAGGAACGACAAAATAAATGGAAGCAGATCATACTGGCAGAGAATGGATATGTGACAAAGCTCAGAATTCGAACTGATTGCCTTTCCTTTATGTTATATCAATGATCTGCAGAACGGAGCATGTATTTAGGACAGAAAATATACTGCTGATAAACTGCTAGTATGTTTGACATTGGACTATGAGTGCAAAGGAGGAAGCAGATGGGGTGGTGGGATGGAATTGAGAATTTGTTGTATCAACTAGGAGACGAGCAGGTAGGTGGCTTATGCAATTAACTGTAGAGAAATATGAGTTGAAAACAGAGAAAGGAAATAAGCAGTAATCTCAATGCTCATATGCTACAAAATATTCCAGCAAGAGAAACATCTGGGACTCTGGAGGATAGAATGAAAATGAAACCTTTGGTATAATGCTCAATGGCATTAAAAATGATTATATGTAGAAATATAGAAAGTGGATATTACTTAGAGGGAATTATTTTTAGTACTAAGCAAGGAGGGTATTGATTTAGCAACAGTCAGACTGTATTTTAAATTGTGTGCAATTCATCTCACCTTCTTATAGCAAGATAATCTAGCTATACAGGTGGTACAACAAAGGATTGCAGAAGACAACAGTCTTATACAGACAATCAGGAATTTGTACCTTTCAAAAGGCAATAGACTACGTTACAATACGATGATGATGATGTTAAAGTGATTGAAACATATTCTCAATATGTTCTGGAGACACCGAGGGCTAAATTCTGTTCTCAGTTCAAGGTTGCTGACTGCAGTGGTAGATTCATCTTTGCAAATAAGGGCTGAATGGTCCCTTCTGACCTTAGAGTCTTTGAATGTGGGACTCAGATTTTGTTTGTTGGTTCGTTCAGGGTGCAGGTGTAGAGAGGAAGATTCAAGAAATAGTCAGAAGTAGGAGGGCAGATATTTTTATGTCTAATTTGTATTATGTATAAGATGTTGGAATAGGTAAGCTTTTGCTCTTTTTCCTTGTTTCTAAAATACAAGATATAAAATATAGGTCTGTGTGTATTTTGAGGATGGGGTAATGATTTTAGAGAAGAATCAGTGGCATAAAAGGATTCAGGGGTGTCTTCTGATACTACAAGGCTGTATTCTAATACCACAAGTATCTGTGCATAAACAGGATACAGGAAGGGCCATATTCTACCATTGAATGTACAAACTGGGATCTCAGTGAAGTCCCGCTGGGTGTACTATGCATGTATCAAAAACTGGAATTTGGCCTTTGAGAAAAAGATGGTGAATTGTTAAGCTAAAAAAGAGCCAAATCTGAAAAAGAAAATGGGCACATCTTTAAAAGCAGAATGGAATTACTGTATCACAGAGGAAAAACTCTAGATTTATCAGGCAATTGTAAAGTGATGCATTTGTCAGCAAAGAGGTTAAAAGAGTTTCTTTCTGCATTATATTAATGTGAACCTAATGATTAATAAATTAGTGGATTGATATTTGAATTATTATAAAGAAATTGGGAGGATGAAATAAGGAAGGATATGTTAAGTCGGAGAGTGTATCTTCTGAGTTAAAGTAATTCTAACATTAAGTCCAAAGACCACACTGATCATTTAGTGTAGAATATAAACACAGTTTTCTACGTAGAGCAGGAAACAGTCACTTAGGCTCATTAATCAAAAGTGTGTGATCTGACTGATCAAAATAGAGTGGTAACAGCGTTTGTCTATTTTCTTCATTTCCAGCTAAATGGATTCTTATAGGTTAATGCAATGTTTCTGGGTTCTCAAAGGGAATTTAAAACTAATCATTTGTTTCGAGTGAATCTCCTAAGTCCCTGTATAAGATGTATGAGTCAATGACAGGGAAGGAGACCAGGCCCATGGAGTGACACTCTGATTTAATACATTGATGTTTGGGCTTTGACATACAAAGGGCAGGTCTACACTACTGCTTAAGTTGATCTAACTTGTGTTGCTTACGGCTGTGAAAAAGATACTCCCCAGAATAATGCAAGTTATAGTGACCTAAGCCCTGTGTATATCAGCACTATGTTGATGGGAGGTGCTCTGCTGCTGACATAGTGTCTGACTTTCATGAAGGTGGACTCATTGTGCCGGTGGGAAAGCACTCTTCCATCTGCATACAACGTTTTCACCAGATGTGCTACTGAACTTCCTAAATTGCTGAAGATTTGAATGAACTCAAAATCTCAACTTGCATGTCTCTGAGACTGATCAGAACCAGTATGTTTGTAGTATATCTTAACTATATGCCTTTAAGGTTTAACTCTGAGGCACTGCAATCCTAAGAGAGTCAAATGAAATATTTCATTTAGGCTATATATCAAAGCTTTAGTGGATTGAGAAAAGTTGCATGTGTACATGGATTGGCTTGGCACAATCCCACAAATCATATTCTGTGGGATGCAGTGGACCATAAAATTGGAAAATAGGTACTATAACTTCATTCAGTGAATGTGAACCTATATGAGGAGACTTAATGTTTTTATGTGGTTGTGAACCATGTAAAAGAGGATAGATTTTTAAAAGCAGTGACTATATTTTTGTATAACTTCTGCAGCATCCAAAAATTCAAAAGAAATAACTTTTGTGAATAGCACTACAAATAAGTATATTGTTGTAAGAAAACCAATAAATGGAAATGTGTAGAAGTTTGGAAAATAAAAAGAATTCTTTCAAAAATGAACGGGAGCAAGGAAATCAAAGGAACTATAATTATTACAAAATAAGACCAAAGGAAAGACCTATTTGAGATTACTGGCTAGTCAGCATAATGTATACCAAGTGCACTTGTACACTCATTTTGAAGTAGTTATAGGCTAGCTAATTTGTCGCAGTTTAAAAAGTAAAATTAATAGGGTGAACTATCAAAATTATATGCATTAGCTTTATCATGGAAAAGGCTGTAAAATCTTATGAAAATAAGAGAAATATTTGTGTTTAAACATTCCAGCTAACAAAAAAATTAAACGTCTTCCCACCCTGTTCTCAAACAATGACTGTGCTACATACAAGTGAATAATGTACATTTCTAAGCTGTCCCCCTCCAGCACTGGGACATTTACTGAGCAGTATACTTTCAATAAAGATGCTATCTATTATCAGATTTTAGTTTGACTATTGGTCTCTATACCTCTATAAGAGGTAATAAAGGGTCAACAAAGGCATATTTAGATAGAGCTTGGAGTTTAAAGGGATGTGCATTGTGAAGGGAGACACCTAATACCTTGACTCTCATACAGTCAACAAACCAATTATGAGGTGAGTCATAGTACTGTAAGAAAGTGCGAAGGTTAAGATGCACCTTGTCAAAGCAATATAGACTTTGTCTACTGGGGAAACTGCTAGTGGTAGGGCACTCTTTTCTCTCCTTCTCCTCGCACAGGAAAGAGAGTTACCTCAGAAAAGTAAATTTCAGGTCATGGCAATCTCAATGAATGCCTAATGTGAAGGTTCCCCTGGTGACCTAGAATCCTTTTTGTTCGGGACTGGATGTTTACATCCACATCACAGCTTGGAATAGGATGTCAGTGAGTTACTCCCATCAATGAGGCCATCCAAATGAATTTAAAAGGCCCCTGTTGGGGAGGATAGTTCAGTGATTATGTACTAAATTCTTCCTGTTCATCCCTTTCTTCTGGCTCAAGTCACTGGGTCACAAGAGTTGTAGGCAGGTGCCCAGTGCAGGTACTTATTCAGAGACTCAGGTCCTTTGATAAACCAGAATTGGAAGTAGATTAGGAGAAGACATTTCCCAAAGGATAGGGATTAAGTTGGGACTTCTAATGGCTGGCACAGTGAGGCAACAATGCCCTCTCCTCTCCCATTACTGGGTGAAATGAGGTGGGGCAGGCAGGAGTGTCCCAGCATCACTACTGGGACTAGGTTACCAGGATTGAGGTTACCACGTTTGGGGGACTGACAGCAGTCCTGCACCAGGTGAAAAAAATTAGAAAGGAAGGATTAATTGCTCTGGATGAGCTATTGCTGGGTAACTCCTACGTGTATGATTAATAAAGCAAAACAAACAAGGAGTCCTGTGGCACTTTTAAAGATTAACAAATTTATTTATCGCATGAGCTTTCATGGAAGAAAATACCACTTCGTCAGACACTTTGAAGATGCAATAAATAAATTTGTTAGTCATTAAAAGTGCCACAGGACTCCTTGTTTGTTTGGCTGACCTAAACTAACACAGTTACCCCTTTGGAAATTAATAAAGCAGGGCCTAGTTAAACCATATTCTTGGTGTCTTGTCTTCCTGTGGTATCCCGGGCAAGCCTGTGATGGGGTTGACAGAGTACAAGTGAATGCTAACTGTATCATCTTAACCTACAATAGAAAGCAAATAGCCAGCCACAGGGACAACATTTATTACGTGATGCTGAAAAGAGAAAATTGAAATCAAATTTAACTGGATAAATCTAAAAGAAAAACCAAATAATTAAAAGTGAAAGCTAGTTGTGGAGGGAAATACATTAAGCCCTACTTATCAAAGTTATTGCTCTCAGATTACTATAGATTTGCACTGCCATCATTTATTTCAGGTCACCTTGTTAATTGAAGATACATAAAAATAAACAGCATAAAGAGTCAAAAGGAAGTTGGATTTTTAAAATGCTTTCATCTTAAATATTCCATAGAGGTGTTAGTGACGCATTTGTTTAAAATGCATTACATTTACAATGTCCCAATAAAAATGGATTAATAGGAATGATCATACATCTTTCCAATTCATCAATTCGTTCTATAATGTTTATTAATTGTTTTATGGCATCATGTGGCTGTTGTGTACCATACTTTGGTATCATCTGACCTATTTTTGCACTCTGAAAGCTCTGAATACAGTGTGATGTACATCACCTATTTTACTATCCCACAAATCAAACAAGATCAACAGTCTCTCACAATTGTACGATGTGTTATATACAGAATTGTTAAAATGGAAGGAGGTCACTTCTTTCCTACAGTACAGAGTTTCCTGTTTGATTCCTACATAGGGTATAAAAGTCCATGCTTGTATTAGTTCATGTGTAAGAGAGTGGGTACTCCCTTTTAAGAAAAATCTTCTCTTTAAATATTATGTATGCTAAAACTATTATGTGTTGCAGTTCTACATGAGTGGAATGCATCAATAACAGGTGACTGAATTTCCAAAGAGGTAGCCGTGTTAGTCTATTGCAGACACACAGAGTCCTGTGGCACTTTTAAAGACTAACTTTGTTTTTTTTTCTCACAGCTTTTCCTTCTTGAATAATCAAACACACTCAATGGCGGACAGATTGGAAATATCAGTAAATCATGGAAGGCTATATATTGTCAAATTTGTAAAAGTTTCACTTTAAATTATATTGAGACATTTTCCATTAGCATTTACTCAACTTAATTGTAAGGCTGCACCCATCTGGAGCTAATCTGAAAATCAGAGGTTAATGGTCCCAAAAGATGACTTGTACAAATTACATGGAATATTTATAAATTCAGTCTCTATGCTGGTTTCCATTTTAAATGTTGTTTTCACTTGTCTGTCAGTCACTCCAGTAATTAAGTTTTAACTGTTACATTGTTAACATATAATTAACAAAGAATCCAGTAATGGCATTTTTTTAAATTTGCTGTTTGACAAAGGATTTCTACTCATTGTAATGGTATATGCCTTAAAAAAAAACCACTAAGAAAATATATATTGTTTATTGCAATTCCCAATCCCTCTGTATGGCTATGTCTACAATGGCAATTTAAGTTGACTTAAGAAGGCTTAAGTCGACTTAAATTAAGCCACGTTCACACTAGGCTTTCATTAAGTCGACGTAAGAAATTCCTTAAGTTGCCTAAATGAAAGCTTAAGTCGACTTAAGGACGGTGTGGATGTGGAGTAACCGTTAAATCGACTTTATTAAGTCGACTTAAGGGTGGTTAGGTCGACTTAACAAAGTGGACTAAGTCGACTTAAAGCTAAGTCAACTTAGTGCACTTTAAGTCGACTTAAAGTCGACCTAAGTTTTCCTAGTATAGACATAGCCTGTGGGGATTTACTCCCCATTTGAAGTTCCTATAGTGGGCTTCCTGACACCATTTAATTATATAGTCTCTATTTATATGTTTGCATCACTTTTTTTGAAAGGTGAATCATTCTCCTTTCATTAAAGAAGCTTTCTCCAAAGGGGTTTTCTCAGGCTGCGAACTAGCTGGTTGCAAAGGTTGACTTTAGAGTTAAGGTCACAGTGACCACTGGTGGTTCTGTGTGACGCTATTTTTATTTTTTAAGGGATTGTATGACTGCCTTGAGTGTTTGTTTGAAATCTCACTACTGGAAAGATGTTTTTTTAAAAAAAATTTCAGTTTAAATTAAGTTTATTTAAAAAATATTCTGGAGAGGCCCCTTTGAGCAAAGCATGGGTCTGTGTCTCTTCATTGGCTCTGATTGAAGTATTTGCTCTGTGTGCCTGCATCACAACAAATGTGACTCAGGAAGATGTTGGACAGCATTAGAGTATGTCATAAAGGTTTTTACTAATCTCTCATTTTACTTAACCTTCCTCATATATAATCCAATTGTTAAATTCCCTCAAAGCAGCAACCATGATTTTTTTCTTGCATGTTGACAAGTTCCTAAGGGGTAGCCGTGTATCTTCAAAACATCTGACGAAGTGGGATTTTCTTCCATAAAAACTCATGCGATAAATAAATTTGTTAGTCCTTAAAGGTGCCACAGGACTCCTTGTGTGATGTTTACTGTTATCTTCACGTGAATGTAGCCTGCCTTCTAAATCCAGACGACATGTGAATGTCATTCACATAATTCCTTTTGCCCATGCGTTGAAAGCATCACTGATGTTCCAAGGGGAGAACTGGTTATTGGAGACTTTTCCAAGAGAAGGTTCTCAGATTTGGGTCTCGTGTTTAGCAACATATTTTATGGTATGTTGGCTCAATTGGAAGTAAATAGACTAAATTCTAGACAGAATTAACTGTGTTATGTTCACAATACATAATTTAACAAATTTAGCTTCTTTCTGTGTTTGTGGAATATCTCCAAGCAGATCTGGGTTTTGTAGAGCTTATTAATTATTCAAATGTAATAAATGAGTATCTTTTAAAAATTGTTTTACCCTGGGCATTAGCTGCAAATATTCAAATTTTGAGTTGTGATTGGCCAGATAGGTTACAATGATATTGTCTCCTGGTTGAATGGGCATGCCATTAAATAAAATATAATATTCTACGATGAAAAAATATATTTTTAACTGTTCTAGAAAATCATTTGAAAAGAATCAGTGTCTACTGCATTTTATCCAGTTTTAGAATAATAGTCACTGAAACCCACTGCATTTCTATCTAACCCTTATTAAAGTCTACAGAACTTTACCACAAGTGATTTCATTTCCATCTAAAAAAAACCCACATAGACAAAACGCACAGAACAGAAGAAACTGACCAAAAACCTCCAGCATTTTAACGTCCTCTACTACACAACAGTTGAAATTATAAAAACAAATGAATTTTGAAGAATGCTGTAATATC
Organism: Pelusios castaneus; assembly: GCA_007922175.1. Classification (NCBI taxonomy): domain Eukaryota; kingdom Metazoa; phylum Chordata; order Testudines; family Pelomedusidae; genus Pelusios; species Pelusios castaneus. The sequence continues at coordinate 3,884,400 of ML685816.1, forward strand.
AACAATCATTTCTAAATTAGTCAATAAGACTAATTCCCTCCTCATGCATCTCTCCTAACTATTAGTTTGTAGATGATTATATTCTAATTGACTTCCATGTTTAGGCCCCAAGCCTGAAAACAAATGTATGGTTAACTTTACCCACGTTACGTCCCATTGAAGTTAATGGAACCACACGTTAATAAAGTTAAGTACCTGCATAAATTTTTACTTTCTTTCTTAATTACACTCACTGAAGTCTTCACCTTTCATGAGTCTTCTTCCCTTATTCCCCACTGAGCTTCAGATTAATGTCTTCCAAATTTAGCCTAATAGGGAAGACTTAATTCTTAAAGTATTTTTCAAGTTTAGATGATTTATTAGGGGCATTTTTCTGGATCTCTCACACCTATAAAGACCTGTGCTCTTATATTATTGCTCAACAGGGATTCAAGAATAGTTTGGATTAGACTTTAATTTACATTTGCCTTGTTTCTAAAATGCAGTTAACAAAGCATGTCAGTCATATGTTTAGATAGGAATGACAATGATCAACAAAAAACTGGTTATTGCTTTACTTAGAAGAGAATTTAAGATAAATCTAACAGATGGGATAGTATGGCTAGTAGCAGAAAACTATTGTCCCTCAATTTGTGAACAATAATACCTCTAACCTTATAGTGTTGATTATTCTTACAGACAGGGCCTGTACACAGCAAACAAAGGTTAACTATCCCAATGGAAAAACTGTATGTAACCATTGTGTTTTAGTCTGTTAAGTACAGCAAGATTTATTGAACTGGAAGATACTGTATCATTTTATTTATATCAAACCTTTAGAATTTGGCAATCTTAATAATGACTTGGGGAAACATGAGATGCACTTTTTTTTTTAACCCGGAGAGGTTGAATTATGTTGTCTTGAGGTATTTCCAATATACTTTATTGGCCAATCACATTCACATAACAATATGTATCACTCAAGATTCAAGGAGTATAACACATTTAAATGTAAACAACTTCCCATTAAACCCCATTATTTCTGTGAGAAAATCTTGCAGGATCAACACTGCTGAGTAGCCCCCTAAGGATTTATAGCTATACACTTCTTTCCGGAGCAGTGGACTTCTTGTATAATGGCACAGTTCCTTTCCCTTTCAAAACAACAGCCTCAAAGAGACTAACACGGCCTGAAAACCAGAACCTTGACTTAGAGAATTGGGCTATTTTCATCACAGGCCATAAGACACAGTTAACCTGCATTACCATCAACAATTTACAAATCGCACAGGATGGTCTGAGAGAATCTGATGAAATTTGTCAGACTACAGTGAATATTGGCTTAAGTGCTATGATGAGCCTGCAACTGGTAATCTCTTGCAAAATCAAAAATTAACTCAATTTCCTTACCATATTTTTCCTGCATCACACTAAGACTTATTAAAGTATGATATGGTCACAAAATGCACATGACAGCTGGGCTATTAGTATATATTTTGATTTAGAAGGTATCAGTGGGGGAGATGCATACATATGTATTTTGTATACATATGTTATGTAAGATGAAAAAGGAAAATAATAAAGGTACATGCAGTATGAGAAAGCTGGTGCCACCTGTTATGGGACTGTTACATGTCTGTGTACTCGCAAATAACTAGTTATAGAAAAGGTAGTGCTAGAACATGTTGCTCAGGAATATGTAGCATGATTTCTCCTTTTACTGTTTCTGTAGGATCCATACAATTTGTTGTATGCTGCAAACAGCTTCCTCCAGCAGCTGTCAACACTATCAGCAAACCCATGATTCTCTAATGTGGCCTTGGTGTCCCCCTCTGGCTCTCTCATCTTGGCCCTATGACCTTCACTCATCTCCTAACTTTCTCATTTGTTGATCATTTGCTTAGCTTAGCTGAGCTCATTGGTTCCTTCCCTTCAGTTGAGGGGCTGGATCTTTATTTTGGGGTTGGCTTAGTCCTGTTTACATCACTCTGTACAATAGGTATTCTAACATCACCTGTTTTCCAAATTCTTCTCAGTGGAGAAAAGCCTGCAGGAGTATTAGGAATTTAGTTTTGAACTGCAGTGCCTCCTCTGTGGAGGTATTAACATATGCCGTAATAACAAATAAGAGGAGTTTCTGTAGCATAAATCAGATAGTGTTCTAGTCAAATATATCCTGGATTTCCTATGCAGGGTATCCCACCAGAAACTCAGCTTAGCCCCTCAATTATTTGTCAATGTTTCCTTGCTGGTCATGGCCCTTATGGTTGTTTACCAGCAAAGGGTCACCACAAGATAATGGAGGGAAATCGCCAGGGTATTTAAGAAGGTTAGAGACTGTAGTGAAGAGAGAGACATCCAAATGTGTAGAACCTAATCTCTGCAGTGAACCTGCAGAAAATCTTCTGTGATTGAGGAAAGGGGCCAACCTCCCATTCAGAGCACTGTACTCCAGATATGCATCCCACTCTTGTCATTGATATTTGCCTCTATGTTATGGTTTTAGCATCCAGACAGAGAAAACAGCTGACTCTCTCTTCTACCAATAGGTAATTTTTCTACAGATTTATCTTTATCTCTATTGGGTGCACACTTTCCCAGTTTATTTCACTTTTGTCAGCTGATATAATGTAACAGGGTAGTCTTTCGAACCAGCCAAGGCCAAACCCCTTTAAGGCAAAGGATTCTGGTATTGTAATCTATAGAGGGAATACATGACTAAAAGGATTGCGTAGCCACATGCTGAAAGCAGGACTGATTTAATAGAGGCAGCTTTCTCTTGAGAGGCTTTAGCAAGGCTTTGGTATCGGCTACACAGAGGCCCAAAAAAGAGGTCTGGAGAAGAGCAGATATTTGGAAATACGCTAGGAAATGGCTGGTGAGAAGGCCTGAATAGAGACAGTAATTGTACATAATGGTTGTGGTTTAAGTTACTAGGACCTGTAGTAGAAGGAGAGCATGAACCATCATGATAACACATAGAGGATGGTGAGAACATCTCTGTGACCCTGGGGTAAAGGATTTTGAAGGGCTAAGGAACTATTTAAACCGTTGTTCAATTGGTTAAACTTGGATTTACAAGGTGAAGTTTGTTGCCCAAGATGTCGTCATGAGGGCTTCTGTTACCATGGAATAAGAGGATGTTTTGGTGTGACTGGAGGGCCAAAGCACTTAAAATCATGACTTAAACTAAAAGCTGCATCGATCATGAGTCAAACTAATAGTTGTATCAGTGGAAATCTATTGGGGTATGGGTCTATGTTACTGATGTGATTTCAGGATAGGTTCCTAAGCCTCCTATCTTGCAGACACTTAATTTTATGTCAATGACATTGGGGACTATCATGTGCATAAAATTAAATATGTGAATAAATGTTGGCAGGATTGGGGCCTCAATCAAAATCATATTTGTTTTATACCTGTGAGATTTGATTTCAAAATCAGTAGATAGCTTAAAAAAACCAAAACCCTTATAGACTGAGTCTTTGTCAGACATATTTTGCAGGAATGACTGAGCTCTAAACCAGTGAAGAAATGGAGTTTCTAATGGAAGTAATGATATGAGCTTCAGTATCAAACTATAGAAAGTTTTTAAGCTCATGGTTGGAACAGGGATTTTTCCTTTCCTCCCTAATGTAAATATGTTTTCCAACAGGTTATTTTTTTTAAGTTCTTGCCCTTTAAATTATGATGATGATTTTACAAAAATCCAAGCTACAATATGGGTGATGCATCCATTTAAAATATTTGATATTTTAGAATTTGACAAAACAGTTCAGTACTGGCAGGTTATTCAGTATCAAAGGTAACTTTTTAAAAAAAGATCAGAATTAGAAAAGAAAATAGTAAAATGGGCTAGAAGAACAGTGAAACTGTTTTCCAAGTTGCTTTGCTCAGAGAGTTATGTGCTCCTTTATACTGTTGGAGTGCTCTTTGAAAGGCTTCCATTGACTTGGATGTGAGATGGATCACCCTTCGTGCATCCACAACTCCTTTTCTACAGTTTCTCTGCAATTTGGTTCCTCTCAGCTCTGCTCAATGGAGCAGAGCAAATGTCTCCTGGGTAATATACTTCATAGTAGGAAATGTGTACAAACCAGTTCCTTGATTGGGTGTAATCCCATGAGGTACCAAGTGCCATTAACTCTCTTGGGCATTAACAAGAGTAGGGTATACATGGCCTGTTAGTGATGATAAAAAATTCATGAGCAGGGACCATCTTTTTGTATAGTGCTTCACACAAATGGCCCTTGATTCATGAGCAGGATGCCAAGATGTTGGCACAATACAAATAGTAAATCATAATAATTGACAGGATTGACTCATATGCAGAAATGACACCACTGTCCAGGATCCAAAGACAAGATTCTACAACCCTGTTGTGCTCCTTTAGAAAATAAGAATTAGCCGCCTCTTAAATCAGTTGGCATTTTCATGATGACCCTACTAATGCCTCTATAGCTTTAAAAATCTTGGCATTTATAAACAAATATATTCCCCACACATTCTTCTTTCTCTTCACCTCTTAACCTGTTTCCCGTCTCCTTCCCGTCACCCTCACAGCTTTTTAAGATGTTTCCTTACCCAACTACAACTATTACAATTGGAGACTCTTGAATATCCTGCTTCTGTTGCAGGCATGCTGTGCATCACTCATATGCTGATGTTTTTAAACCAGTTCATAATATAGATTGTAAAAGTGTCAGCAATATCCTTTTGCGTATAGCTTGAATGTTAATACTGGGAGAAGGAAAGTAAAAGGTCAGAGTTGCCTTTCCTCTTCCAACTGCCAGGCAAAAAATTGTAGACTTTTAGAGAGGGGTGGGATAGGAATATACTTACACCCCATTCAGGCAAAATCAGAGCAGCTAAAACACGTGGCAGATCCTCCATTGATTTCAGTGGAGCTGCAGCAACTTACATTAGCTGTGGAGTTTCACCCTCGCCTACTGGCATCTTTCAGCCTGATATATAAATATATTAGAAAGTCACTAAACAGATTTGGATCATCAAGTCACTGTAATTTTCTCATTTACTAGATACAATTTTAGAGCTCTCACTGCTTATTTCCACTTTCCAAAGAAAAATACAACACAGTAAATGTTGGGCATGTGGAAAAGATGGTGATATAGCGCAGTTACATTAGCCCTCTTTACTTAATGTGCGCTTTGTATCGTGTATTTCGGTCAATAACAAGTGCTGTTTTGAATGCCATCCAGAATGATTTTTTAGTTTTTGACCTCTGCTCTTATTCCCAAAGCTGATGTCATGTTTAGAAAATAAATTGTCCAATGATCTGGCACCAGCAGTCTCCTCTTGAGAGTTAAATAAACCAAGAATATTCTATTCTTAATTCAATTGAATTTTTTTCCATTCGAGTTCAGCGGATGTACAAATGCATTGCTTTCCTCTGTTCAATTTTATATTTCTTTTATTATTTCATTAGTATTACAGATAGAACTTCTAAAAATGTCTTTGATCTGTATTGTTCCCGTAGTTCAGTCCAAGGGCAATATAACAATTATGGAGTTGAGATAAGTTTAAAAAGATTAGAAAACTTAATGGGTCCCATCTTCAAAGTATTCTCAAGTGTTTTGTATCAGTAACAATAATTTATTCATTTCCTACAGAATGTTTCCTATTTTTTGCACTTGAAAAGGAAGAAGAGTACAATCTATTAGAAGGAAAACATCCTTCTATATACAACCAATAGAAAACATTATTTTGCTAAGGTAAACTATAAGATGATAAACTTTAATAACCATAATGACTATTGGGAAAACCCAAAAAGAAATGAGAAAAATGTTAGTCATAGACAGACAGCCTAACAACTTTTTTAAAAGAAAGTACATTCAAAACATTATTCTTATAGTCCTTCTGCACTTTAAATTCCTATTGATTTTAATGAGTTATGCACATGAAACCATAGTATGATCTAGGGTCTTATCTTGATTACTCAACTCTTAGTTATCAAAAACTGCTATCCAACACAGGACTATGTCCTCTGATATCAATTAATTACAATATAATTCCCTTTAATCCAAATTCACTCAGTCTCCATCCATATTTGGATATCTGAGATATTTTACTAAGTTGTACAGCAGAAAAGACAATTTAAATCAAATTTAACCTGAATAAACCAATTCACTGCATTCACAACATTCATATTGATGATTTCTTCAAATGGCATTTAAAAAAAAAAAAAAGAGTAATTCAGGTCCATATAACAGACTGAAGGAGCCCTACCTCGAATCCAGCAGCCAGAGTTAATTCATACTGAACTCTGCTACAACCTAAGCAAAAATGGATGGAAAGGTTTGGGGTCTTTTAAGGTAATAAATAATGGCTACTGATCAGGGACAATGAGATGCTAAGACCAATATTTTCAAACTTTGGTGCCTAAAGTTGGTCCCCCAAATCAATACAGTATTGTGTGGGCCTGCATTACCCATCAATCCTACTCTAGCCATTCTTTGAGTCTTGCTAAATTCTTCACCCTTTTCACTCTTCAGTGCTCAGATCAATGAAGGCATAGAGTATCAGGATTGTTTCCTTGTCCATCTGTCCCTCCTCAGATCAGGATCCATCTTCCTCAATATTTGGAAAGCTCTTCCCACATAGTAGCTATGTCTACACTTGGCCAAATAAGTTGACTTTGCTAAGTCGACTTAGCATGTCTACACTCAATAATTAAGTCGACTTAAAGGGGACCCTGCCAAATCGATTTAGAGTGTCCACACTGGACGCCTAAATCCACTTCTAGAGGCTAGGTGAACCTGGGACCGGTCCACGGTAGTGCCAGGGGGCTCAGCATTTGGGTACAGTGGGGGCTGAGCAGGACAGGGACACTGGCAGGGCATAGGAGCAGGGTGGGCAGGGCTCTGTCCTGCACTGTGAGGGGGCATGCCAGGCTCTGCCTGTGCCAGTCACCCTGGCAGGGAGGGCAGTGGGGGAGCCCTTTAAGTCAACTTAAAGTCAATTTAGGGCTAATTTGCATCTACACTGGCTAAGTCGACTTAATAAAGTCGACTTAGCCAGTAAAGTCGACTTTATACTAGGTTTTATAAAGTCGACTTTAATCCTTAAGTCGACTTAAGCTGCTGCTTAAATTGACTTAAGGAAAATATAGTGTAGACGCAGATTAAATTAGATCGATTTAACCAAATTTAAATCGACTTAATTTGTAAGTGTAGATGCACCCAGTGCTATTATAAACAAATAACTAAAAATAGTGTTGAGCAGTATATATATTTCATTTAAATACGTTCCTAAAATAATAAATATAAGCAAAGTAATTACTCATCAGTTGCTTTTTCATCCTAAAGTGATCTTTACTTCCCTTACCAAACATTGAAAATAATTAAGAGCAAAGAAGTGACCTTGTTTTTTCTTTGTAATGTTTTTGTCTTAATGTACAAGAGAAACATGGGGAAGGGTAGAGTATGAAGATGGGGAATCTGAGGGAACAGAACAGCCTGCTTTTTTTCCACAGGTGGGTGGGCAGAAATAATGGACAGAGCACTCTCTGAGCTCCTGCTCCTTTAAGAGTGGGGTGGAGGGTTGTGGGAAGGGAAGAACAGTGGGCCCAGCTAAAGGAAGATAATCTGGGAAGCAGGTGTCTTTTGAATATGCTGGCAAAAGAAAGGGGACAGAAATTGAGGAGCTCTGAAAAGACGTAGGAATGCACCAATAAGCATGTAATCTTTACTTCAAGTAAAGAAGATACTCAACAAGCCATTTGCAGCCAATATCACCAAATATCTTCTCAATGTACCATACCGCCTTTTCCAAAAAACAAAGACTACCTGTCCTCATGCTTACAGTATCTATCTGCATCTAAACTTCCAATCAATGCATGCATCTTTTCACTATTGTAGCACTGATGACCATGGTGTAGGATGGAGAAACTCTCTTGAAGTAGTGTAAATTGGCCTAGCTCAATTAACTTCATTTTTTGGGTCTAAATCTTTATCCATTTTAAAATATAATTGAAATGGCTTTGCTCCCATTTCTTTTGAAAATAGCCATCCTAATGCAAAGCACTGCAGCAACCTTCGTCTCTGGATAGATCTCAGCAGCATGTTGACTAAAGCACAGTCAATTGCTGAGCCTTGAGTTTTTTACTTCAAGTGTTACATTCTTGTGATAGGAAATGATGATGAGGGCTGCAAATCAATGCATTCTCTATGTGATGTGAATGTCTGTGAGCTGTTCTGCACTCCAGAAACATTGCATCTGACGCGTGTTAAATCAATTTGTAATGTAAGTCGAGTACTGAACATTTTCTTCTTTTTACCTTTTAGTTCTATGCCACTGTTATGATTTAAAAACACTTCTCTCAACATAGTAATGTGAAAAGATAAATCAAGGGTCTAATTATGTCATTATTTGAGTATGAGGTGGTCTCATTAACTTTAGCAGATGTCACACATGCAGGTGAAGGTACAATTTGGGATATAATGAGGAAGGGAATGGCAGGGCTGCTTTAATGCAAAACTTTGTACAACAATGGAGCATTCTCAAGTTCAACATGTACGTTCTGAGAGGAGTCTTCCTCCCTGTTCCTCCCCTGCCCCGGAAAGTGTACCTATGTGGGATAATTATTAAAGGGCTTCCTCTGTTCTCAAAGAAAGGTTTTGTTGCTCAGTGACGAACACTCAGAGAATAAGGGGAATTTTCAAAGTAGAATATAAGTAGTGTATTCTGAGCATATCTTCAATCTACTGTGAGTGGTGTGTCATGTGTGGAGTGTATTTTCTGAGTGCATCTTAGAAAAGTACCCATGCTTGCTTTTTTTTGGTCCTGCCAATGTCTTTTGGTACTGACGGCCAACTGAGAGTACAATGAAGTAACTAATACCTGAATTGTCAGAAAATCCGCAGAAATAAATAAAGGAAGCAGGGATAGAACTGGTCCTTTGTTTTTAAAAGAACTATAAAAAAATCTTTTCTTGTGCATGAATGAGCAAGAGAGGAATGTGAAACAGCTAAAGAGCAGTTTCTACACATGACCAACATTTTCAAAAGCATGGGGACAGGAAAATAGCCATTTGAGCCTCTCCAAGAATTCAAGTGGATACATGGGGGAATTTCAAGCTTATGTTTGGCTGTCCCCATATTACCTGACCACTAAATGTGATTTTTAAAAGCATTCATGAAAATGTGCTGGGTGTTCAGGGCTGATCAGAAATGTACCCTGAGTGCATCCTTTGTTTTCATACTTGTCTTTTCATCTATGCTGAGTTCTGCCAATTGGCCTGCTATTCAATTTAATTTTTACTTTTTAAAATTTGTGAGAGGAGTATGTAAGATTCAGATAGGTTTTCTTTCTTAGTACTTATTATAGAAATAATACATCTACATATGTAAGTTAGCACGTAAGGATCTCTAATGCTGATCAGTATAGAAAACTGGTTTTAAATACCTCTTGATAATGGCGAAATCCACATGACTTGGGCAAGTTCAGGAGATGGGAAGATGACAAAGGATGAAAGAGGCAAGAGGAACTCAGCTACCAAGACCTAGAAACTTACACCATAACTACAGTCTGTATGGCTTTTCCCCAAAATTAGTGCTTGTGTGATTTGTCAGAGGTGCTGTAGAATAAGGATGGCTTCTTTGTATTAGGAGTTAGGTGAGTACTGTAGATTTATTTCTATTACTTCTTCTAAACTTTGGGCTCTAATCTGATATTTAATTTTTTTGTTTACAATGTCAAAGGAAAAGGTGTGTGTGGGAGGGGGGGGACAGTTTGCCAGGTCTGTGTGTCTAGCGATGTCTGATTAAAGACAAAGATCTCACGGAAGGGACGTTTGGATTAATTTTGATTATCATTCACTGGATTGATACGTCAAGCATAAGTGCATTAGGTAACTTTTCTGCAACAATAGTGCATGGAAGGAGTGGGCCCCTACCTACCCACTTAAAAAACAGTGTGTTAGAGTAAGTTTGTGACTGAATATACCTTTCAGTAACAGAGTTAAGTAGTTATGATCATAGGGAGCTTTTTTGTTGTTCTGTATGTTTGGTAAAGTTTCATGTATCTCAGCAGTGAAATGGATTAAATTCACTGTAAATTCTCTTAGTGCCATTGAAATCAAAGTATGCACCAAATCACAGCAGGAAAGAGTTAGCCCTATCTTTGATAAGGAGAGGTAATTCTATACATTTGAGGGAAATGTTCTGTGTTAGTGGTCTCCCTTTGCCCTTTAAATTGTCAAGTGAGGTCTCCTACAGATCCTTGTTCCATAAAGCTTGTCATTAAACTCCCCTTTAAATACAGGTTTGCATTCCCCTCACAGCTGGTTTTCAATCAGACACCTCAAGAAAATCTGTATGAATAGAAAATTATTATAATCAACAAGGAAGAAATTGGTTAAAGGCACAAATATAGATTATCTATATAAATGCCTTCAAATATAAGTAGTTCAGCTAGGAAGAATAGCATTTTTTGTTTCTACATTGAACCTGAAGCATTTGTAAAGTATGCATAAAAGTCGTACTTTCTAGGAATCTAGGAGCATAAATATAATCAGTAACATCCCAACTGCAGAAGCCCGTTAAAATTTAAGAGATGTGAAATTATTAATCTTCAAAGGAAACATCGTAGA